>QEPC01004817.1:2723076-2786070 GCA_003113815.1 Sphenodon punctatus | reverse complement strand
CCCCCTTGGGTGCCTGTGTGACCTCGGGTTCTGGGGCCCCCGGACTGCCCCTCGCTCCTTCCTCCGGGTGTGTGTGTGTGCATCCTTGGACCTGCAGCGCTGCACCGGATCTCCTGCCTGCCCTCCATCGGCCCCTCTCCGGGTGTGGGGTCTACTTGTGCCTCCTGGACTGTTTGCGGCTGACTCGCTGTGCATTGCGGGCCCGCGCTGTGCCTTGGTCCCGAGCTCCTGGGGCCCCCCATTCCAGGGCTGCCTGTGTTGCTGTGGGGGTGCCCGTGCGGACAGTTCTGCTGTGGGGGTTGTGGTTGCCATTGCCTGTGTCCTGCCCTGCCCCTTTGCAGTTTCCCCCCCTCTTCCCTGTCACCCCCCCCGTGCCCGTTGTGCCTTGTGTGTTGTCCGGGCGCCCGTGTTCCACTGTGGCCCTGCTGTCTGTGTGCCTGGTGTGTGTGGTACCTGTCTGGCTCTTCTCCCTCTCACCCCTCCCTTCCCGTTTCCCTTGTGTGGGCATTCCCTTGTGTGCCTTTTGGCTTCGTTTGCCCTCAGGCGGCCATGTCTGTGTCCTGCCCCTGCCCGGTGGTTTCTGGATGTTTTGACCGCGGCTGGGAATCGGTGTTATGTCTGTTGCGCTGCCCCGGCCCGTGATCTTCCGGCTCGATTCCCTGCCATGGTCCCGGTCCCGTCACGTCTGTTCAGGGCTTTTATTCGCCCTGGGGGGTGGTTGTTCGGTTCACCCCCACCGGGAATCCACTGTGGTGAACTGGGCGCCCGTCACGTCTGAAATCACCCATAAACATAGGACTCCATCACAAGTCAGTATATGCTACAGTGGAATTGAATGGGGTCTGAAGATGTAGCTCCTGGCACACAGCTCATCAACTGAAATGTCAGCCAGGAGAAAGATCACCTCCACCAATCAAAAGGGTGGAGTGAGAAGTGACACTAAGACCCACTTAGATATTAGTTGATTTAGCTACTCAGCTAGCTTGAGTATATTCCCTACTTGCATAGCCTACTCCAGGGACCTGCTGCTCTCTCTGTTTCCACCCCATAAAAGTTTCTTGTGAGATATTTTAGCCCTCGACTCTGCAGGACTTACGTGGGAGAATGTCATAGAGCAAAGGTGGGGAACCTTTTCCCTCTCTTGGCCACTTTGAAAATGAACACAAGCTCTGCAGGTAGAATAGGAACTGGGGGCAGGGATGCTTAAGAGGTGTGTTCAGGATGAGGGAAGGAAGAGGAGGGATCAGATCGTGTACCTATGACATGGATCTGTCCCTGTGCTTGAGTGCATTCTCTTATCTCTTCTCCCTTCCCCTGAGCTTAGTCTTTCTTGAGGCAATGGACTGGAACCAAGAACCAGATCCCAGGAACTGGAAAGGGGCCAAATAAAAAACCAGCCACAGACCTGTTTTAGCCCCACAGGCTGGCGAATCCCCACTCATCATAGGGTGTTGCCTGCCCTGGCACCTTATTGGGCCATGCACAGCCTCTGTTTTTCCCTTAGTTTGCTTCACAGATGGCAAGAAGGCTCATGAGGTTCAATAGCTATTCGCCTTACTTGGGGGTTTGGTTTTGTATTCAAAGAGATATTGAACAGAACAACAATAGCAGCAAAATAACCATGCAGATTTCCAGTTAGAAATTTCAGTCCTTTTCCAGACATACAGGACTTGCTGTCCTAGGCCATACATACTAAAATATCTCTACCAAAATGAGTGCGTAGCCTAGGAATGGGGAACCTTTTCCCCTTCTGAGAGACACTTTGGTGAAAACAGACATGCACATAACTCTGCTTAAACACCGCTTTAACATTTCTTATGCATGTTGCAGGACTCTATTGGCAACCTATGCAGCCCTACAACATGTATAAGAAATGTTAAAGTGGTGTTAAAGCAAAGTTAAGGTGCACATCTGTTTTCACCTGTGTGTTTGTGCAGGGATGGGATGGGGTGGGGTGGGTTATGCTTGAGAAAGGGGAGAATTCGGACCATGAATCTATGCTATGGATCCATTCCCTAATCTTGTATGCATCCCTTCATCTCTGCTCCCATCCCCTGAACTCACTCTTTCAGTACTTGAGAGTAGGGACAGGATCCGGGAATTGGATCCAGATCCTGGAATTGGAAAAGGACCAAATAAAAAAACAGCCGTGGGATGGAGTTGGTTCATGGGCCAGAGGTTTCTATTCCTGCCCATGGTCTAGCCTTATAGATCTATCTGTAAACTTGATACGGTATCTATCAGCGTCGGTCGATAAACTGTGGCTCAGGAGCAGCATGCTGGTCCTGGTCCTACCCTTTCTTAATCGTCTTGTGTCTTACTTAATTGCACCCAGATCTCATTATCCGAATTTCGGCTGCTCCTCAGAATCTTAGCAGCCAGTACCATAGCGCACCAGCTCTGCCAGCCAATCACAAAACAAAAGAAGTTATAGTCTGCACGTGTGTGCACGTAAGGCTTTCAGTCATATGAAGATTTGGTAAGTGACTCTTGGGGTTGGGGACTTTGCCCACCCCTGATATATATAATAAATGTAAACACACCTATTATTGGCATGATAGTATTATTATTATTATTATTATTATTTATTTATATAGCACCAGCAATGTACCTGGCACTTTACAAAGAGTAAGATAGACACGGTCCCTGCCCAAGGGCTTACAATCTAAAGACAGGGGGAGGGGAGACAGGGAGATATTGTCTACGAAAATATCTACTTTCTGTTCTACAACTTGCGTTAGCTCCCTATACACGCAGAGAGAATTAGAGTTTTACCTGCCAAAAAGCATACCCCTTCCTATATAGACTTTGTCAACAGACATATCAAGGCCAGAATTACTGTTGACAGTTGAACACTTTATTATAGGGCAAAAGATCGTCTTAGGAATGTAAGGTCAACAATCCTCTGAGTGAAGACTTTCTTATGCACATCAGCACACAAACGTTTGATGCCTAATCCTTTAATATTATTTTTATGGACTGATTTCAACAGGAATTCAGAAGAAGGTTGTCAGTAGGAGACCAGCTTGCTAGACAGAATTAATTTTGCTGGCATGAATCTCCAGAGGTGACCCTGTAATGCTAGTCCTGGTATGTATTCTGGGCAAAATTCTGCAGGCCTTCCTCAGCGTTTCCTATTTCTTGCTTGGGTAAACTCCCCTTGATGTCACTGAGTACTTTGCCTGTGTAAGAATTTAAGACTATGGCCTTTCGAATTGACTTTTTGGATAAACAGCTTCTTACACAGATGATATAACACTGTGCTGGTGGCAACTCACATTTTGTGAGACCTTTACAGAAGTCACATATTTATGACTTCTACAGAAATATTTGTAAGAAAAAGTAGGCCAAAAGGTTGTCCAAAATGTCCTAGAGTCTACACCTCTTCCAGATAAGGTGAGCCAACATCCTGCCTGCTTGTATTTATTCAGTATTCCACAGCATTTTCCATGGAGTTTGCCAATTGGTTTGGTAAAATGATTTGAAAAGTAAATTTATGACTTTAGTATTGCTGTAAAAATCTGGGTAATTATTTATCTTTCAAAAATTTGAACCAGCCCTGGCAACCACTTTTTCCTATTAACTCTATATAAAGTGCTAGAAATCCACAGTATTAAGTTTTTATGTTTGAAATAATGTTACCGGGTTCTTCAGCCTGGCTTCATACTACCTCTCTCCTGGGCTCGCCAATTGTCAGTGCTTTTCCCAGTCCATGTCCTGTGAGCCCTCTGGCTGGTGGCTGCTCTCTCTCACTTTGTGAGTTCTCTGGCAAATACTCAAACCGCTCCATGCTCTCTTTGCCAGGGGCAGGACCATCATTCAAGACGTTGACCCTGAAGCTTTAGCTGCTAGGGTGAGCCTCTGGGTTCTGCTCTAAGCTGCTCACCGCAGCTGTTCTGCCAGCTGCCCCGTATTGCACTGTCTGTGTCAATTTCAGCCATCTCCTTTCCAGCTGACTTCAGGTCTCTCCCCAGGGCTCAGCTGTCTCTAGCTTGCTCTGGGCCCTCTGTCCACCCTTCAGGTGTAGCCTGTTGTCTCACCTGTGTCCCGTGATGACTCCTGGGAGACCTTGATCTTCAGGTGACCACCTCTCTTAAAGAGCTCACACCCCTCCTCTGATCTCTACCTCATAAAGGGCCAGGGTGTCTTCCAGGCACCCTGTCACACTCTTCCTCTTCTAGTCAGTTTACTTAAAGCAAATCCGACTTTACTTGAAGTCCTTTCCTCTGCTAAGCTCATTCCCAGGGTTTCTGCCCCTTTAGGACCCTAGGAGGGTTCCCCACCCTCCCTCCATGCCCATGGGTTATACTCTGTTCCTACCCATCTGGGAGACTTTATTTAACCCCAACCAGGAACTTTAACCCCGCAACCTCGGGTCTCAGTGTTTGCCCAGGGGACCTAGATGATCTGGGCCCTTGTCTGGCTTCTCCCTTCCAGGCTCCCTTGTCTTTCTTTTCCCTTTGTGGGTTCCTTGCTTGGCTTCTGCCCAGCGGCCCTTTCCCCAGACTTAGATCTCATTGCCCTGCCCAGCTTAGTCTGTATCCCCGTAGGTGTGACTGATGACACTTGCCGTTCTGGGGATTCGACCTCCTTCACCCCCTCATAAGCCGGTCCTTTCCACTTTGTGGGATACTATCATTTTAAGAGGCTGTTACCCAGTGTATCCTTGGGCTGCTGTGGGGAGTCAGAGAGTGTACTAGCAGAACTTGGTATGCAGAGCTGCGAGAGGGAAACACTCTGCCTGAGATTCATAGACCGCTTTCTCACAGGGCAATATGTGCAGCATTTGGCTCTGAGAAAAACTCTGGGAGGCAAATGCTTTGCAGCTTCTGTCTCATGAGAAAACAAAGCCGCATAGCTTTGCCTCCAATCATGTGGAGGATACAGCGCTGGAAAATCAAGCTCTGTATCCTCTGCCTGGTTGGAGGCAAAGCCGCATGGCTTTGTTTTCCCATGAAACAGAAGCTGTGCGGCATTTGCCTTCCAGAGTTTTTCCCGGAGCCAAATGCTGCGCACATGGCTCTGTGAGAAAGCAGTCTTAGGCCGTTTTAGACGAGTGCGCGGTGCGCTCGCGCGTCGTTGCCAAAATCCTGCGAGATGGGATTAGACAAGACGCTGCCGCAAGTCACGCGCACAGGAGGGGACACACATTCTTTTCCGGCTGCGATCTGACCACCTCGATCGCTGACCCGGTCAGATCCCGGCCGGAAAAGAATACGCTTCCCCCTCCTGTGTGCGTGACTCGCGGCAGCGTCTCGTCTAATCCCGTCTCGTGGGATTTTGGCAACGACGCGCGAACGCACTGCGCGCTCGTCTAAAAACGGCCTCAGATGAACCCTCCTGTACATAGTTCAAGAATGTTGTAAGTAAACTGCTTTCCTACAGAAACTATAGCTGCTGGTGGTGTTGTTCTTGAGAACTATAAATAACACACAATTGAAAGTCTTATTTATTCAGCTGATTCTGTGTATACCCCTAGCGGGTTCTTCCTTATTAACTTAAACTCCTCCCTCTTCCAGGATTCCCTTTCTCTTGGTCAAACCAAATCAACTTTTCTCAGAAATTAACTCAAGCCTCTTCACGCCAGGTACCACCCCAGGCACCAGCTATCCCATCCCAGGGTTTTCTGCCCTTCTTTCGGCCCTTTTATATACCTTATTTCAGTTTCCTTTACTACAGATGTGGAGTCTTCTCTCCCACCCTCTGTTCCAATGTCCAAAATCATCCCTATTTACTTGCTAGTGCTACCTACGGTTTGGAGCCCCGTCCCCTCTGGGCCCATTGGGAATCCTCCAGCCACTGGGCACCATCTTACAGTGCCAGTGTGTTCCCCTAAACAGAGCTGGTCCCACAGCACTCAGCTCAGGAGCCTGTTACTCTCCTGCAGGCTCCAGGTCACTTCCAAGTAGTGGCGCAGCCATATATTTTTCTCTTGAACCTCTCCTTCTAGAGAGTCTTTTCCCCTGTCACAGAGGGTAGTCTGGGTTCCCATTGACCACATAGTCTCCTCCCAGCACCCTTCCACCCCCCTTCTAGGGCGTGCTAGCCTGAGAGTGTTTCATCTCAAAGCCCTAATTCTCTCGGAGACCCTAGCCACCCTGGGGCTCCAACCCATAGAGGGGTCCACCAGGCTGCTCACATTCTCCACTGCTAACATTCCGCTGCCTGGCCCCTTGTCCTGGCGATTCCCAGTCCATGCCTCGTGAGCCATCTGGTCACTCTCTCTCACCTTGCCATGAGTTCTCAGGTGTGTTCTCCAGTGAATATTCAGCCTGCTCTAGGCGCTTGTTGCTGGGGGGCAGGGCCAGCATTCAAGACACTGACCTTGAAGCTCTCACTGTGATTTTTGTGTTTCATAGACATATTATACGATGTTGCAAAATCTTCTCTGTTTCAAAGCTATCTCTTCTTTAAAGATACTCCTTGTACGTTTAAAATGATTTCTAGGTTATTTTCACAAACTGAAATTTATTTTTAAATTTATTTTTCTGTAAATGTTTCACTAAATGCTTCATGGAAAATCTGAATTTTCTAAATACTATCTGTATTCCATTCCCACCCTTCTGGTTAAAATATATAGCAAAAGGATTGACGTAAGAAAAATCTACACACAACCCAGTAAACTGTGAGGAACAATACAGCACTTGGTAAGAGGAGAATAAACAAAGACCTTTTTCAGATGTGGTGTTTTCAAGTGTGTGGTAAGCATGAGTTAGTAGTTAGTTACCACACAGTATTCTACAGCTTGTGATCTCACTTGGAGCATTCAAGTGTGATGCTGTAATTCCCAGTTCATGGAGAGCAAGCTCATCATGAAACATCACTGAATGCTGGGAGTGATTCCTGGAAGCTTGAGGCTGGGGGATTTGTAATAAACAAGCATCTAGATGTAACAAGGCTAGTACATAGTAAGCCTCTACCATGACTCTAGCACACACAATCCAATAGTGCCAAAGAAATTACTACACATAGTAGCTAAATCTCACTACCACATATGTCCTATCTGAAAGCTCACAAGCCACTAGATAACTCTGGAGGCTACTGGCAGGATTTTTGACACTGGCAAATGATTTTGGGTGCTCATTTGTGAATGTCCAACTTGAGATGCTACAAATCATCCTAATTTTCAAAGGATGGGTACTTGGGATAATTTTCAGAAAATCATCCCCATTTAACATATCTTAAGTTAGGTGCCCCCAAATTGCACAACCACTTGGTGCTATGGAAAATCCTATGACTTACTGTGACTTACCAAATCTTTTGTTCCATTCCTGATTTTTATGGGCAAATGTAACACAATTACACACTGTTAGAATATATATACATAATAAGGGGTCAGAAAAGAACACTTTTATTCTTTGTTCCAGAGAAAGAGAAATATACTTCCGGAATTCTCAACTAGGTAGCTTTTGTCGCAGCTGCAGTAGAAGGAGGCAGCAGTGAAAGGGTTACCTGTCCTCTGACTGTGAGAGCACACCCTGCACTAGCCTGAAGGCACAGAGATAATAATAGCATGGGAGGATGGCAGCCTGCACTCTGGAACGGTTTATGAGGAGGAAGTCCGCAATTACATATTTCTGGGCAAACATTAACCAAGACTGAAGCCCAGCTTCGAAGAAAAACAACAGACTGGAACCTCCAGTGATATAGCTGTTATGTGGACTGAAAACAGCCATCAAACATTCATGTGGCATGAAAAGCAAAGGTATGAATGCCCAAGAAACAAAAGGCCCAATAACGTTTAACAACATTCCCATCTGCTTGTGGAAGGCACCCTTCCCTGTCTCTGCTGCATGAGGCTAATGCATACGACTGGTGGATGTGAAGGTACTGTCTGGCTTCATTGTGACAGGCCGAAGCAAAGCCGTGGCACTATTGTTTGCCACACGTGCGGCCTAATTCATTTATATCTGTGGTTTCAGGGCTCACCACTGAGTGCTGAAATTGCTCTGCAAAAGCCAAGTTACTGTGGGCATCACTTAACTGTGGGGTTACCAAACTTGGAACAACTGCTGTTTTGTGCTGTGGTTTTGTAAAGTGATATTCTTATTTAGGGCTTTGCATAATGCTAAGCTTAGATATACCCATTCTATCATAAGCCCTGTATACCTAAAAATAGAATTGTTACACTAAAATTAGATAGGCATTCAAATGATACACATTTCCTTCCCTTGGCTTTAATGGTAGACCACAGTCATTGTAAGGAAGTTGTCCACTCATAACTGTAAGCCCTCAGGAAAGGGAGGAGAAGTAGCCTTGTATAGAGCAATAAAAAAGTAGAGTTATCAGAAACACTTGCTCCAACAAGAACAGCATGCACTCTCCAAACTTAAATGCTTTGAAGTCTGTCCAGAGTATGAACACTATGCAACGTCTACACGCAGCCACTAGGACAGGTAAGATGGCATAGGCATAAATGCCAGCAGTGTGTAAATGACACACAGATCTGCCTATCCTTCAACACCTATGACTATATTACTGCTTCCAAAATGGCCCAGTGCTTGGAGGAGATAAGTTCATGGATGAAGAGAAGTTGGTTGAAGATGAGCCCAAGGAAGATGGAAGTTATGCTTGATGGGAAAGGGGAGAACAATTTGAACAATTTGAAACCGATGTGCAGTTCCTGCTATTTAGTATATACATTAAGTTTGTTGTACAGGAGTTCTTCTGGAGCCCTCACTGCAGAGTGTGCTTTCTACCATCTCCAGTGAACAAAAAGATTCTTTCCCATCCTGAGAGAGGACGGCCTAGCCTCAGTTATTCATGTCTTCATTACTTTTGTCACGTCTGAACTAAAGCAACACAAAATATTTAGGTACAAAGACATCAGCCCTGAGGAAACTTTTACTAGTTTATAATGTGGCAATACATCTCCTCAGCAACATGAACTACTGTGAGTATGTCAGACCTGTTCTCTGCTCTCTGCACAGGTTTCCCAAATAGACTGCTTTAAGTTCAAGGTTTCAATCCTTGTCTTCAATGGACTGAATTGCTTCGGACCAGGATATCTGACAGATTACCTAAAGCTGAAAGATGAAGACTGGGGCTGACAGCTCTACTTTTCAGGAACAATAGAACTGTTCATGGCAAAGGACAAACTCATCCGTAATGGAGACAGTTCCTCTACAAGTGCCAGATCAAGGCTGTGAAATGAAGTCACACAGGAGCTGAGGACCTTCAGAGAACCTCCAAGTGTAAGATGCGTTTCTTCATCCCCACCTTCACTTACACAAATTCCTCTCAGAATGCAGAAAAAAGGAAAACCCTAAGGAAAACTTACACCCCACACACAAACCTCACAAACAAAACTCTACAGTGCACATACAAGCTTCTCCTGAACAGAAGATGAGAAAGAGAGAGATGCACCCATGACAGATGTCGCTCACAAATCATCTGCTAGAATTTTTATGGGGAGGCAGGGCCACGTAGGAATGGGATGGGGCAAAAAGGCTCTCCTGTTCCCTTTTTGAAGTGGCACCATACTCATTGAGAGCTGTGAGGTCATGCTGCTCTGAAATGGATGTGGCCATGTCAGAAAGGGGCAGGAGAGTCCCTTTCCCCCATCCCCTTTTATATGTGACCACACCCTTTATGGCGCACCACGATGTCGTGGAGCTCCGGGGCGGGGAGGGGGGGCGGGCAACAGTGACAAGCAATGTCTGGAGAGGGGGAGGAAATATTCACCTTTGCCATTACTTCTAATGAAAGTTGTGGTATTTCTTAGAAATGGCAAGCTAATAAAGAGAAATCTAAAACTTGGCACTGACTATTTAGAGGGGTGCAGAACCTCAGGCCCGGGGACCCAATGTGACCTGCTACTAATTTTTATGTGGCCTGTTTCCAGTTCCTGGATCTGCCCCCTAGATCCAGTTCCTACTGGAGCAGAGAGGAGAGCATGCGTATAAGGACAGGGGATGGATCCATGGCAGAGATCATGATCTGGACCCTGCTCTTCCTGGCCACACCCCTTAAGCATCTCCACCCTCAACTTCTATGTGGCACTCGGAGCATGTACTAATTTGTTGTCGCATCCAAGGGTGACAACAACGTAGTCCTTAGTGAGACTGAGGGGGTGGGGGGTGGGCTTTTATCTTTGTTTTGGTTTTAAGGGGATTAGGGGGGGATGGGGTGTTTCCTCTGTGAGAAAGGGGGGCGAAGGAACTGGGTTAGGGAGGGGGTTACCCCCCTTGGTGTGAGGGAGGGGGGAGTCCATGGGGGGAGGTTGACTACCCTCCGGTGGCAGAGGAGGGTAGGGGGTATGGGAGGTGGGGGTGGGGGGACTGGTATGGCCTCCTGGTGAGATGGGGGGGTCCATCCTGAATAATGGGGAGGGGGGACTCCCTGTGAGAGAGGGAGACTCAGGGAGGGGGGTTGGGGGGAGGGATATTTTGGGAGAGGGGATAGGGAAAGGGGGGAGGGGGATCTACCTCGCTGCCTGGATGGGACAGCCAGGGAGGGGGGCTGGGGCATCAGCCGGGTGTGGGTGTGGCTATTCTGGTCATGACAGATTGGGCGAGATATGGTCTATGGGGGAGGGAAACGAGATCAGTGAGGCGGGAGAGATGCCTACTGCATGTCCCACTCACCTCTCCCCTAGCAGTAGAGCAGGTAGGACTCAGTCAGGGGGTCTCCAACCTGGTGGTGGTGTTATTAAATGTGAGGTTGGTGGTGAACAAAGCAGTGATGGTCCAGGAGGTAATCCTGGACTGTGCCGCCGATCTCGCGTGTATCACAGAAACCTGGCTGGACAATGAATCAGGGCCTATTTTGGCTGATCTTCTTCAAGCCGGGTATTCCGTGCAGCACCAGCTGGGACGGGGTGATGGTGGGATGGGCGGGGGGTGGTGTAGCTATGATTTTAAAAGAGGGTTGGTCTGTGAGGTGGTATCCAGTGCAATCCATAGTGGGCATTGAAGGTCTCCATCTTGTGTTTGATTTGGCGGAGGACAGTTTGGGAGTGCTGCTTGTATACCATGCACCTACCAGTATGGCGGCCTCCCTGTATGCTCTGGCAGAGGCTGTGTCAGAGGTGGTGTTGCGGTTCCCAAAGACGATAGTCTTGGGAGACCTCAACATTCATGCAGACGTGGTTCTCGGGGGAGCCGAGCATGAATTCATGGCAACCATGGGCCTGTCCCAACTTGGAGAATATACCTTGGACCTTATGTTTTGCACTGGCCTTGAGGTGGGTGCTCCATTAATGGGGGAGATATCAGCTGTGTCCTTGTCATGGATGGATCATTACCTCCTGCAGACCTCCCTTCTAGCACACGTCTGCCCCCGGAAGGGTATGGAACCTATTTGGATGGTCCGCCACCAGAGGCTGTTGGACCCATTGCGGTTTCTAGGTGCTCTGGGGGAGTTACCCTCTGACCTTGACGACCGTCTCATCGATGACCTCGTTAATCTATAGAACACCTTGCTGTTGGAGGCTATTGATTGGATGGCTCCCAGGTGTCCATTACCTAGGTGGAGGCTCCGCAGACCTCCATAGTTTCCCAAGGAGCTGCGGAGGCTGAAGCAAGCTGGGTGACGGTTGGAGCGATGGTGGCGTCGTTCTCGTGCTGAAGCTGACAGATTGCGGCATAGAGATAGTTTACGAGCCTATGCTGTGGCTATGCGGGTAGCAAAGAGGGAGTTCTTTGCCACCCTCATAGCGTCCGCAAAATCCTGTCCGGTGGAGCTGTTCCGAGTTGTGCGCGTGCTGGTCAGTCCGACCTCCCTCGACCCTGGAGTTGAGTCATCATCTGCCCGCTGTGACATGTTTGCGGATTATTTTGTGGATAAAATCGCTCGTATTCACCACGATTTTGATGCCGCACTTAATACCGTAGAGGAGGTAGAGGTTGTAGAAGCCCTGTCATGTCCAGTTTTGTGGGATCAATTTCAGTTGGTGACACCCGCGAATGTGGTGGAGGTTCTGGGGGCGGTTTGGGCAACCTCTTGTGAATTAGATCCATGCCCATCCTGGCTAGTTAAGAGCTGCCGGGAGACAATGAGGCTGTTGCTGGCCAGGGTGGTCAACGCCTGCCTGCGGGACGGCAGAGTGCCGAGCTGCCTCAAGGAGGAGGTGGTACGGCCTGCTCAAGAAACCATCGCTTGACATTGACTCCCCTGCCAGCTATCAGCAGTTTTAGCTGGGTTGGAAATGTGACTGACTGGGTATGAAATAGTTTAGTTCTTGTTTATTAGTCAACTAATAAACAAGGGCTCAGAATTGGGATCTGTGAGAAAAAACCTGCAGTCAGCAGTCCTATTGACTTCAGTGTGACTACTGATAATGTGTACTGGTTCATATCATCACTGATCAATATCTAGGGCACTAGTAAAGACCCAAAGTCATTGAAATCTGGTGGCCCTCGAGTTTAAAGCGATTCCTCTCTCTTCCTATGCTCTTGTTTCCTTTGGCTTCCTCCCTTGTCCCTCCTGTGAGCCGCATGGGGCAGGAAACTGTCTCGAATCACAGCTGTTCAGAGCCAGGCACATTGTTGATGCTATATAAATAATAATAATAATTCATTCTTCTCAGTTCAGTTTATATACTGGGCACATGTTTCCATCGGAAAACCTACCTTCACAATGAGTATTAATCAGCACTAATGTTGGCAGAGAGACTGATTGAGAATGGACTCTAGAGATGGTCTCTCTGTGAACAAAGCAAAGCACTTTGGTATCATAAAGTGTCTACTGCCACTGGATCTGCTCTGTTTCTTTTACAGATATATTGAGATCTTTACAGGGACAGAATCTTATATTGACATTAATGCTGCTTTCTCATATTATTTGGGAGGGAGGGGAAACTTCCGGCACGGCTTTATTTTCACAGAAATTTTAGTGTACGTAGGAATGCGCTATTCCTCTTTTTCCCCATGAGAATACTCACATATGACCGGGTCCCCCGATGTAGCTCTTACAATGATGGGTGTTTTCGTGAGACAAAAGTGGAATAGCACATTCCTACGTGTGTTAATTCTTGTGAGAATAGAGCTGCAATTGCCCTCACAGAAGTCCCCTCTCCCCCAGGCAACATGAGAAAGCGTCTAAGTTCATTTTTCAAAATAATCAGCTGAAGACGTGTGATGTTAGTCATTTAAAAATATTTTGAGAAAAATAAATCAAAGTGGATTTTGATGGCTGCACTGAAATAAATTGAGTCATATCTTCTACATTTGGAGAGCTCAGTCTACTTGTGGCTACATAAAAACTTTCTCACTGTCGCCCAATTGAGAAATGAGATTAAAGTTTTCATGGAACAGAATTTGATCTTTGGGCCAGATGCAAAGCCTATTGAAGTCAGTGTGATTTTTCTAATGTCTCTGATGTGCTTTGAATCTGGAGACCTTGTGCTTAGAAGTTTTTATAATCATTGCCCTCTCTGACCTTCACAGATATGGCTATATTGTAGTTCACTTTTGAGATGACCCAGGTTTTACACATGCACGCCTAATCAATGGGTGGATAAATGGCCTTTTGATCATAGGCTGCACTTCATGTTGCATTAGCGCTTTGATTATTTTTTTCTTCAAAGCAATTGCCTCTAGGTATGTCCTTGGCAGCTAATGGGTTAATGCGGTTAATGAAACCATGGTATAACAAATACTTCCTTCACAACTAATGATGTGATGGGTATGAAAATGGAGGGCCTCAAAGAACGCTCAATTTGAACCTGGTTAAATTGTTAGAAATATGCAGAGAAATAACTATTAAAAGAGTTTAAAATGTGATGCTTTGTATTGTCATGGACTTTATCTAGATGTGTATGAATGAAATGGGTGGGAAAAGGAGAAGGTGGCAAACACCTTCCTTATGACAAGGTTAAAAAAGTGCAAATCTGAGCTTGATGGATGTTTTTTCTTTTGAGGATGGAAGAAGCATGTATTTGATCAAGCTAGTATGTGCCTAGCCAAACTAATCTGCTTTGTGTTGTCTACAGCAGTTTTACTTTTCAAATGATTTCGTGAAGTGCCGAGTCTTATCTTGTTAACAATATAACAATACATCAAACAATATAGACATGACTTAAAAGAAAGGTCTAGATCTTAAAACCAAACCTTTGTCACGTTTATGTACGTACGGCCCCTTTTGCATGTTATACTTCGTAAGCAATGCTATGTCAGGCAGAAACATGTGGAGTAGCAAGCAGTCATGTAGTAGGTCTTTCACACATGCATTTTATGAGGCGGTGAATGTGTGGCAAACAGCTAGCACTTTCTCACAGGCCTGGCCTTAGAATGTACAGGGCCCAGGGTGAAAATAAAATGTGCCCACCCCATCATCATGCCCACCATCCATAGTCCCACCCCTTTAACAATTGGCTCTCTGGTGCTTCCCCAGCCCAGTAGGTAAGGTGTGAGGAGGAAGGGAACAAGGACCCTCCTGGGGTGTCAGGAGGAGTGGCCTCCCTGCGAGGGCCCCTCTGGCCCCAGGGTCCATGCCATGGCCCTGGCTGGCCCGGGCTACTCTCATAGCCTCAGCCATGCTTGCATCCTCGGATAATATCCCAGGGTGTGCTGATTGTGACTGTAACACAGTATAGAATGCTCCTAGGAGCTGGGACCCTTCTCTTTGTTATTTTCACTACATCTCTGTGGTTATTGGAGGACCGGATATTGGGCAGAGGCTACTGAATGTGTGTCAGCAAATTAAGCAGCCCCTCGCCCCAAGTTTAAAAAGGGGGGTGATAAAAATCTGTTAGTGTTTGCCTACCAAATGAGCCACAATTGCAGCCTTATTAGCTTCTGATGCACCTACTAGACTCTGGTGAGCATAAAGGGAATCAAATAGCAAAAGGCCCTCGCCAATAAAATACGGTATCCAGCTCCAACCTGGAGAAAGGCTTTTCCCCCTCCCTATTGACAAACTTGACAACGATATTTTTGAAAACTGGAAAACAGGAGGATAACTGACTTATGCAAATTGCTACTAAATTACCTTTTGAGTGTGAAGGTTCCCAAGCTGAATGAAATATCTATCTATCTATCTATCTAAATTTATATACCACTCTTCCCATCAAGGCCCAGCAAGGCTTACAATAAATAAAAACATCTAAAAGTCCCCTTGCCCCCCACCCAAACCCATCCAACCTTATCCCTGCCTGCCAAATGCCTGGCCAAATAGAAATGCCTGACTCATCTTCCAGTGTTTCTCAGGCTCAGGCTTAAACGAACCTCCAAGGGGAAGGAGTTCCATAATCTTGGGGAAGCCACCAAGAACACCGCTCTGCGTGTCCTAGCTGTAAAAACTTCACAGGCAGATGGTACCTGCAAGAGGGCGCTCCTGGCTGAACTCAGAGGCTGTGACAGGACATGAGGCAGGAGACAGTCTTTCAGATAATTGGGACTTAAGACATTTAGGGCATTATAAATCAAAACTAACCTTGAATTGTGCTCAGAAAGCTATTGGTAGCCAGTGCAGATGCTGAAGCACAGGTGCAATGTGCTCCTGGTGACCCACCCCCGACAGAAGACAGGCCAATGCGTTCTGCAGCAACTGCAGCTTCTGAACAGTCATCAAAGGTAGAATGGCTAATTACTCTATTTTGTCTTCTACCTCTAGTGTATTACCAGGTTTCAGCTCTGGTATGGTAATTTTATGTTATTGTTTCATCTGCCTACCCACTGGACATGTAGTATGGGACTTATATTTAATGATATAGTGTGTATTGGTAAACTTGATTGATAATTTTTTAATTTACACTTTTTGATATTATATATTCCCCAAGTTGGGGTTTTAATTATTATTATTATTATTATTATTATTATTATTATTTTGTATTTATATGTTGGTTACATACCAGTGAATGGCCAATAGCCAATCTGGAATGAACTGACTACTATTACTACTACATCAAAGGCAGCCTCGCATAGAGCACATCGCAGCAGTCTAGCCTTGAGGTTACAAAGGCATGGGCAACAGTGGCCAAATTTGAATCTGATAAAGGTTGCAGCCATCTCACCAAATGTAATTGATGAAAACCGCTCCTGGCCACCACCGCAACCTAGGAATCCAGGTGCAGCACTGGTTCCAAGAGCATCCCAAGGCTGTGAACCCGAGTGGCCAAAGGAGGCTGAACCCCATCAATAACAGAGGTCCCTATGTCTCCTAATCACATGACAACTAAAAATCACATACAGTCTAATATAAAAAACCATAAATAGCCCCTCTGATAAACACCTCTTATATGATGTTTACTCCCAAATGTATTGCTTCGTTATACTTGACTGCAAAACCTAGTAGCAATTGATGCAAAAGAAAACACCTTAGGGGCTCACTCATGCAATATTATCCCAGTGGGGGGAAAGTGACTTGGAAGAGGTGGCTTCCTTTGTGGGAATGGGGGAGGGGTTGTTGCAAACCTGTTTCACACAGCACCCCTCTTCCTTATGCAATGGCCTCTTTGCTTCCTCCCCTGTGGGAATGAATCCCTCCCAACAGCCCTATGCAGGATCACCCTGCTTTTGTGGGGAAATCCTGTAGTCCCACCAAGATGGAGTGTCTGCATTATGGCATGGCCATATGCATGCAGCACCGAGCATGGGTGGGCCACTGGAGTCCCTGGAGCTGGTCCCCTCCCGCTTTTAGAATAGAGTCCTCTGTAGTCTACTCTCACCAGCTGTTGACCACCTCCTATACAAGTTTTTAAGAAACACTTATGAAAAATGCATGTTGCAGGCCCTGCAAGTGATGCCAATGCAGGGCCTGCAACATGCATTTTTCTTAAGTGTTCCTTAAAAATGTACATATTTGGCAACCCTACCCTTGATGCAAGATGGTATGGTATCTGGGGCAACCACGCATGACTGGGCTGCTGCTGGAGCTGCACACCCTGGCTACCACTGAAGCCACCCTCTCTGCCAGGTGTGTGTGTAGGTGAGTGAATGAAAGTAAGTGTGAGGGCATGTGTGTTTGTGTGTGCATATGAGTGTGTAGGGGGGTGGGGATATAGGGGTGGGGTTTATTGGCTGATGGGCCAATATCCATGTCCCTCTTTGGCCACTTGAAATGTTGGGAGGTATGGGAATATTTTGTAAATAAGTCCCCATGGAGACAGTCCTGTTGCTGAGTGGTTTGTGCCATCTGCCTTCTTCCTCCACAAATCCATCAGCCTCCACCAAACTGTTCATACTTCACAGGAACTCAGAGGGAAAATGAGAATGGGACAAATCATTAGCAAATGTCTCCAGACTGTTTCTCTGTACTTCATCTGAATTTAATTCCAGCAGAAGGAAACCCTGATGTATTCCTGCCTTCAGGTATAATTACCTCAAAACAGATTGACCATTTAAGCACACGCGACACTGCTTAGCTTTAATTAGAATAAATTGGCAGAATTTATATGACCGGTAGTTTGGGGTACTGTCAGATGCAAGAAACTATATTTTACATATCATATTCTGGTGAGGCTAAGCTCAGAGTACTAGCTGAGAAGCTTGGAATTAGGATAAAATCAGTCAGGAAAGTTAACGCTGTCACTGTTTAGGAAGTAACCTGGCAGGGAAGCGAGTGGTGTTAAGGTACAACCCCCTTCCCTCCCGCCCTCCCCCCCAGCCGAACACAGAGGAATGAGACTGCAAGGGACTGCAGTTGATTTCACATATCTAAATGTTATAGAAAAAAATGCAACCTTAACCCCATTAAAGTAATTGGGTGTTACCAGATGTAGTGCTACATTCGTGGAGATCCACTGCATATTGAAATCGCTGATGTCATCCAGAATGAATGGTGGTTTCTGCAGAAGTTAATCCCATTCAATGTTTTCTCCAGCTGTTGACCGGAAGCTGTCCCTTGATGCAAGATGGTATAATATCTTGGGCAACCACAGTTTGGCAGTGGGGCGACAGGTTTATCCACATGCAAGAGTGGCTGTGTGCAAGTGACAGCTATGTGCTGCATGCAACCATGCTTTCTGGGATCATAATCCATGGTAAGCACACAGCACAAAGCAAGTATGCAAAAACAGACACAATGGGCAAATGTGTGTTTAACACCCAAACAAGTTGCAAGCTTTACATCTAGCAACACCCAATGGGACTTTCCCACTGATTTTAATGGGTTTGGATTGCACCTATTGTAAGAGGTGATTTTCCCTAGTAATGGTTGGGTACATGTATTAGGACCGATGTGGCCATACGTAACTTAGTTAGAATGATAGAATCTTTTAGTGACCTCAGAGGTCATCTAGTTCAGCCCCCTGCTCGGTGCAGGAAAGCTTCCTCAGGACCTGCTAAAAAATGAACCTTGTTGCTATGTAGTGGGTGGAGTTTTCATTGTGCACAAGGGGAGGGGGGGGGGGACCACCACAAATAGTTTCCTGAACAAGAGGTAAATGTGGGTTCATAAGAACACTTGACCATTCCATAGCATGAAGAAGAGCCATACCTCTTAGAAACTCACTGAGAGGAAGAAAAATCAAACGTGCTATAGACTCTAATATAGAATAACCAGCCCAAATTGGTACAGAACAGTGAACGAGAGACCAGTACTGACAGATGTAGTTAGCCACATCTGGAATGTAGAGCAGAATATTTGCAGAGAATTGTGTTCACTGTGTTTTCCCCATTGCTGCAAATGGGGGAAATGCAGTGAACACAGGTCCCAGATTATTTGCTAACCAGTCAGCAGTAAAGCTTATTTTATGGTTGTGGAAGATGAATAATCCCCATTGCTTTCTAAGAAACAGAAGGTAGTTTTCCAGAGGTGCCACTGTAACATATCCAGGGACTAAGCTTTTCAGTATCATAGTCAGTATTGGATTCACTAGCAAGAATTTTCTGTCTGTTCTTGTGCTGCCAGCATCACTGAAGATCACTTTAAATAGAAGTGACATGAACAACTGGATCAGAAGACTGTAATTGTTGCTAGAGCTGTCCAATACTAATATCTCAATTCCACAAATAATAAATAGCCTTACTTGACATCTGTATCAGGGTAATACTCTCTCACTGTTAAAGAAAGCGATGAAATGCAGTTTATTTTAAATTGCCTAACTGACTTAAGAGTGCAAGTCCTTGCTTCTAGTTGCTGCTACAGGCTTCCTGAGCCTGGATGCCTGTTTATTATATGTTATGGAACTATGTTTGGGTGTTCCCAGTAACTGCATGTGTTTTTATGATTGAGACATATCTGTCATAGATTTTTAATTCACAAGTACAAATCGGAATGCAAGTTTTTGGCTGGTGAAATAGTATTTGTGTGAGCTAAATTATTATGCACACACTCTACCAAATTCACAAACAATGAAGTTAGCTCTCTGTGTTACATAACATGTTTATGTAAGTGATGATTGCTAGTGGCGATCACTTGCTTTGATGGCTTAGATCAAAACAAAACAAACAGGCAAACTAATTGAACTGGGTAAAGTCAAACTAACAGAGCTAGAAGTCAAACTAATTGAACCTGAACTTCGAAGACGAATGGAATTGAAAATTCTCACATAGTACAAAGCAAAATTTGAATATTTGTTAAAAGGAAATGAAAACTTGATTTTTTTGTGAATATAAAAAATCAAATTCATTTTAGCTTTAATTGGGCCTCAGAAAATAAAGTGAAGAGTCAGCTTCCCATGCACTGTCAGGGTCAGGGACTCTGCTGCCCATCAGTGATGCACAAACTGTAGTTTGGAGCAAAATGAATACAGATCAGGAATGATTAAGCGTAGATGTGTATTCTCATATACAAGAGCTCTTTACACTTGGAGACTAGTATGTGGGCAACCTCCCCCACAACTAGGTCCTCACTGTTATGTTTGGGTATATAGAGACACGGGCTGTATTGGAGTCTTGATGTAAGGTTTATTAATTGTGTTTCTACAGACACCGTTCAGAGCTATTGCTAGCAGCTCCTAGCCTGGACTTCCACTTCCTCCCCCTAGGGGAGGCTCCTGTCTTAAAGTCATAGTACATATCTTTACATCTTTCCCCTTTTCAAAATTATAAATCTTATTGCAGTAAACAATACAACAAACAGTAAACAATACAACAAACACTTGAACCCCCACCCCACAACACAACACTGAAACATATTGGTCTAATTATTTTAACATTGTTCAATCAGCCTAGTCGGTGCCTTTCTTATTCGACTGGACCTGCAAAGTTCATTCTTTGGACTGTCTGTTCCCCTTGTAATCTTGTTCAGTTGGTTGAGGAGTTACTGACTCTCTTCTCTGCTCCAGTGCTGTTGCTCCTGTCTCTTCTTTATCGTTTTCTTCCCTGGGAACAAGTAAGAGATGCTGTCTGTTGTGCCTCATTATCTGACCTTCATTAGTTTGTAGTTTATAAGATGGAGAAGCCACCTCCCTATTTACAACTGCCTCAGAAGAGAGCAAAGTATGAGGCCCCAAAGACAAGAGGTCCTCCTATTGCACGCCAGAGGCAGTGGAGACCAAGAAGTTCAGCAAGTGCAGGGCTTTCCAAACTGTGGCAGGCAGGATGTGCACAGGGAAGTGGAGAGCTGTTGGGGTAGGGGCTGGTGCCTCTGCACTACCATGGTGCTCTGACCCAGACCCAGACCTAGTAATCATGGTTTTCCATCACTCCAGCCAGGTCACATACACCCACAGCCCTGCTCCCCAGCTACTTGGTTGGCTGCTGGCCTGTATATAAGGCCAGTCAGTAGCCACAGGTCACTTCCAGTTCCCGTGTCTCTGTGTTTGTTGCTGTTGTGTTCCTCCTGATTAGAGCTGCATTGGGGATTAAAGTTCGTACCCGTGGGTAATGCCTGCATTTTCGGGCACCCCCTGGACTACCTGAGGACCAATCGGGTGACTGATACCCCAAAACACAAGCATTACCCAGAAAAACTGACACGCCCTAGCCAGGAGCGCTGAAGAGCCCAGCTCCGCAGCAGCCGTTTCAAAGGCTGGCTGGTAAGAGGTCAGGTGAGAGATACTTTGTGGGGTGGAGAAGCAGCCTTTGAAAGTGACAAGTCCCAGCCAGGGCCAGTACTGAGCCAAGCTCTGCAGTGGCCCTGGCTGGGGCCTGTCACTTTCAAAGACTGGCCAGCTCTTCCCACCCCTCCAGTACCTCTCAGGTGAGAAGCTACCCAGCTGGGACCTGTTACTTTCAAAGGCCAGCCAGAGTGTTCGAGCAGTCTGCCGCGTCCTGTTTGGACATCGATGTTGCCCAAACGGGGCTGGGGCAATTTGGGCACCCCAGATTTGTCTGGTGCCTGTTGCAGTTCTACTCCTGATGTCTGCATGGCTCTGCACTTCTCGTTCCTGATGTGTCTTGTGCGTCAGTTGACTCTTCTGACCTCCTCTTTGGAACCCGGTCCTTCCATTCCTCGCTGTCAGCTACAGTGGGGGTTTGGTGTTTGCCAAGATGGGAGTCCAGCATCTTCTAGATGCACCCCCTAGCAACACCTAGGGAAGCCCCCTAGTGTCCTTTCTGTCTGTCTGTCTGTCTGTCTGTCTTCCTGCCTTGCCCACCTGACCAATCCTGTTTGTCTGCCTGCTTCATCCATCTTCCCAGTTCAGTCTGTCTGCCCATCCCCATGTCATAGTCTGTGTCTCGATCCCTGTGTGTGTTCCTGAACTGAATCCTGCACAACTTGGCTTGGACCCATCCTGCATAACTTACCCCAGACCAACTCCTGCTATAACTTATCACACCCCAGCACTGATCCTGCTATGACTCACCATGCCTCTTGTCCAAGTCCATGACAGCTGGAGAGCAAGAGCTTGAAGCCATGTCCTGGGTGTGGTTTGATTTTTTTTAGCCTAGCGGGGATTATAGTAGCACCAATGGAGTCAATCCCTGAACCAGCTGAGGTTCTTGTCAGACCCCCCTGCCAAAGTGACCTTGATTATCAGAAAACTGGGCAGGAATAATATATTCAGATAATCATGGATGAAATGTTCATAGATGGACAAATTTTCAGGCAAAAATAAGTTGCATGCACAAGGTCACAGGATAAGTCAGTGGTAGAGCTAGGATAAAAAGCTGATCAATTTAATTACCAGTATCATGCTCTTACTTCATAATGATAATTTCCTTTAATATGAACTTGGATTGCAAGTAAAATTTGTACCAGAAAAACGTTTATCTGCATTTCTGAACTCACAGTATGAATTGGGGGGGGGGGGAACCAGGGACACAATTTTATTTTGAGTAGGGAAGATTTTGGAATTTGTGGGACATTTTTGGAAGCTATGCCACCTTTCTGAAAATTGACTTCTGTACATGTCTTCCTTAATTTTTATTTGTAATGGTGTAAGTTATGTAAATCCTAAATAGATACTAAAAATCACAGCAGTTCAGTTTGCACTGACACTAAAATGCTAGCTTTTCAGAAGAAACGTTCCTTTGAATTGTTTTAACAAAGGAAATTGCAGTGTTGCATTTTTACTGAGATGTGCATCAAAATAGGAGCCTATTAACAACTCCTATTGTACCTCAAATTCTATCCTTCAGGAAATCTTTCCCCAGGAGAGCCGCAGCTGCTAATATGGTTAAATTTGGACACTTTCCTTTGCTTTCTTATGTTGTTTATTCTACTCTGAGGTAGTTATAGTTCATTTATGCTTACTGAAGGAAAAAGCTGTATTTGCCACAGTCTGCTGCAAGGATCCATGGGAAACTCATTTGCATTATCCCTGCTACAAAGGCAGACCACATCCTGGCAAAGACAAAGTGCTGTCTGATAAACAGACTTCATACACCAGCGTCTGCCTGGAGGAAAGCCAGGATGTGGTCAGCCCTTGCAACAAGGTACTGTTTATTCTGTGGGGAAGTCAAAGAAAGGGACAACACAGCTATATTAATCTTTTTTCCATTCTCTGGCAGAATTTCCATCAGTCAAAACATGTATGTGATTCACTTACAGTGTAAGTTTCCCCATTGAAAATTTCTTACCTACTAGTGTGACAAGGGAAAGTCAGTGTATTTCCATGCTCCCACATATTTCTGGGCCTGGTAAATGTTATGGAAGCAGAAATTAATGAAATTTGTTTTGCTGATCATCTGCTCCTTCATTGGTGCCATTGCAGTATATTAACAATACTTATATATTTAGACTTTTCCATCCCCAGAGCTTAAAGCACATTACAAGGGCTACAGAATTAAGCCTCACAATACCTTTCTGAAGTACCTATACATCAACTGTAATCTCTTAAGATCAGTGACCATCTTTTATGGAGTGTTGTTTGTACAGCAGCTATCAAATATAGCCCATGACTGATTTGGGCTTCTGGATGGCAACTGTAATACAGGGAAGTATTGAGCCGGGTGCCGCAGGGCTCTCTCCTGGACCGGGTATTGTTCAACATCTTTATTAATGACTTGGATGAAGGAGTAGATAGAATGCTTATTGAATTTGCAGATGACACAAAACTGGAAGGGATAGCTAACATCTTAGAAGACAGAAATAAAATTTTAAAAATGATCTTGATAGGTTGCAAAACTAGGCTAAAACCAACAAAATGAAATTCAACAGAAATAAATGTAAAGTTCTGCATTTAGGTAAGAAAAATCAAATGCACAAGTATAGGATGAGTGATACTTGGCTTGGCAGCAATACATGTGAAAAGAAACTAGGAATTGTAGTTGATCAGAAAACTGAACATGAGTCAGCAGTGTGATGCAGCTGCAAAAAAAGCGAATGCAATTTTAGGCTGCATTAACAGAAGCATGTTTCCAAATAATGAAAAGTAATAGTTCCATTCTGTTCTGCGCTAGTCAGACTTCATCTGGAGTACTGTGTCCAGTTCTGGGTGCCAGACTTTAAGAAGGACATTGACAAATTAGAATGGATTCAGAGGAGGACAACAAAGATGGTCAGGAGGTCTGGAAAGCAAGTCCTCTGAGGAAAGGTTGAAGGAACTGGGTATGTTTAGCCCAGAGGAGAAAAGACTAAGGCTGCTTGCACATGAGATGGGGGAGGTGGGGAACTGCTACCCCATGAGCCGAATCACGGCAGGGGATCACATGAGGTTTTTGATTTCAGGGAGACAGGGCTGGATTTTCAGGCCTGTATCCTGTCACTGAAATCCCAGCAGATATGGGCTAATCACGTCAAAAACCCTGTGCACACAAGCGGACTTAATGTGATTTCAGCTCACGGCAGTTCCCATCTTGTGTGCAAGCGACCTAAGATATGATAAGATATGATAGCGGTCTTTAAATACCACTAGACATTGGTCTTGGGGGACTTCAATATTCATACTGACGCCAGTCTTGGTGGGGTGGAGCGTGAGTTCATGGCCGTCATGGCAACCATGGGCCTGTCTCAATTAGTCACCGGCCCAACACATGATGGGGGGCATACCCTGGATTTGATTTTTTGCACTGGCCTTGAGGCAGGGGATCCATTGGTGGTGGTGGTGTTAGTTGAGCCTTTGTCATGGACGTCTCATTACCTCCTGCAGACTTGTCTCCCAGCACACGTCGGCCCCCCGAGAGGTGTGGAATCAGTTCAGTTGGCTTGCCCCCAGAGACTGATGGAATCCGAGAGGTTCCGGAATGCTCTTGGGGAGTTACCCTCCGATCTTGATGACCATCCACTCGATGACCTTGTTACCTTTTGGAACACCTTGTTGACTGAGTCCATTGACTGGACGGCACCCAGGTGTCACTGCAGGCTTCCCTGGTTTACCGAGGACCTGTGGCGGCTGAAGCAGAAGGGGCGGCGGTTGGAGCAATGGTGGTCCTGATTTCATACTGAAGCTGACTGATTACGACAAAGAGCTAGTTTATGAGCCTATGCCGTGGCTATGCAGTCAGCAAAGAAGAAATTCTTTGCTACCCTCATAGCATCTGCGAAGTCTCGTTCAGTGGAGTTTTTCTGGGTGGTGAAGGGGCTGGTCAGTCCGGCCTCCCTCTGCCTGGAACCTGAACCATGGGGTGCCCGCTGTGACCTGTTTTTTGACTATTTTGCAGATAAGATTGCCCAGATTCACCGTGACTTCAACGCTGCACTTCATACAATGGGAGAACCAGAAACTGTGGAAGCTCCGCCTTGTCTGGTTTCATGGGATTGGGTTCAGTGCGTGTCACCCACTGATGCTGAGGATGTTCTTGGGGCTGTCAGAGCCACTTTTTGCAAACTGGATCCGTGTCTGTCCTGGCTGGTTAAGGCCAGCCAGGAGATGTTAGGGCCATTGCTGGCGCGGGTGGTCTATGTCTGCCTTTGGGAGGGCAGAGTGCCAAGCTGCCTCAATGAGGCAGTGGTGCGGCCTCTGCTCAAGAAACCATCACTTGACAGTGGTGCCCTTGCCAGTTATCACCTGTCTCTAATCTTCTCTTTCTAGGGCATATTATTGAAAGGGTTGTGGCTTGGCAGTTGCAGGGACATCTGGATGGCATCAGTTCCCTGGAACCCTTGCAGTCTGGCTTTCATCTGGGTTTTGGTGCTGAGACTGCGCTTGTGGCTTTGGTCGATGACCTCTGCCGAGAACTGAACCAGGGTCAATTGACCCTGCTGATTCTATTAGATCTGTTGGCTGCTTTTGATACCATGGACCATGAGATGTTGGTGACTCACCTGCGGGACAAGACCGGGTGGGCAGAATTGTTCTTGACTGGTTCCACTCATTTCTGGCTGGAATAACTCAGGGATTGTTCTTCATCCCCCTGGGCCGCTTGTGTGGAGTTCCGAAGGTTCCATCTTGTTCCCTCTCCTGTTCAACGTGTACATGCAGCCGCTGGGCAAGGTCGTGAGAAGGTTTGATGTTCAGTGTCATCAATATGCTCATGACACCCAACTCTACCTCTCATTTTCATCCAACCCAGATCCTGCAGTCTTGGTGCTTACCCGATGCTTGGCAGCTGTGAGGGACTGGATGAGGGCAAGCTGACTGAAGCTGAATCCTGACAAGACAGAGATAATGCTAGTGCGTAAGGCGATGGGTGTGATATCCCCTGCTATTGATGGGGTTCATCCACATTTGGTTCCCCAAGTTTGCAGTCTGGGAGTGCTTCTTGATGCCCAGCTTCACCTGGATGTGGTGAGGAGCACGTTTCGCTAATTACATCCGGTGTGGTGCCTTCGGCTGTATATCTAAGACTCTGACCTGGCTACTATCATCCATGCTTTCATTACCTCGAGATTGGACTATTGTAATGTGCTTACATGGGACTACCCATGATGACGGTCTGGAAGTTGCAGCTGGTGCAGAATGCGGCAGCCTGCCTCCTTACGGAGATGGGTCGCCCCAAGCACATTACACTGGTGCTCCGTTCTCTGCACTGACTGCCTATAGTTTTCTGGGCTTAATTCAAGGTGTTGGTTTTGACCTGTAAAGTCCTAAATGGCCTGGGCCCAGCCTACCCGCAGGACCGCCTCACTCCCCGGGCCCTGGAGCAGCCCCTGCGGTCAGCCGGGGGCGCCTTCCTGGAGGTACCCCAGGTATCCTGGGGGGTGACTCTGGAGAAGGTGTTCTCTGTGGCCACACCTAGGCTGTGGAACTCCCTTCTGGTGGAGGTCCGGGTGGCTCCAGACCTCCCTTCCTTTCAACGAAAATGCAAGACCTGGCTGTTCCACCAGGCATTTGGTGAGGGAGATGGGTGCTGGAAGTTTTAGTTTAATTTTAATTTGTGGTGTATTGTTTTTATTTATTTATTTATTTATTTATGGTTGTATTTTGTATTTGTTTTATTGACTGTTAGCCGCCTCAAGCTGCTGTGAGCAGAAGAGGCGGGATATAAACATTTAAATAAATAAGTACCTGAAGAGCTGTCACACAGAAGATGGCAACAACTTGTTCTCTGCTGCCTTTGAGGGCAAGACTAGAAATAAGGGGCTCAAATTACAAAGAAAGCAGGTTTCAGTTAAACATTAGGAAGAACTTCCTAATGGCAAGAGCTGTTTGACAATAGCTATGGATTTCCTGCATTGGGTAGGGGTTAGACTAGATGACCTCTGAGATACCTTCCAACTCTATGATTCTATTATTCTAAATCCTAGTCACCATCTCCAGGATAGAGGTTGGGGGCCGGGGTGCTTAAGGAGTTTACTCAGGATGGGAGAATGAAAGAGAGGCTCCAGATCATAGATCTATGCCATGGACCCATCCCTTATTCTTGAGTGCATTCTTTCATGTCTGCTTGCTTCCCATGAGCTCACTCTTTCAGTCCTTGAGGGTAAGGACTGGATCTATGGGCCAGATCCAGAAACCAGAAAGGAGCCAAATAAAAAACAACCACAGGCCCGGTTTGACCCATAGGCTGGAGGTTCACCACCCCTGAGGTAAAGTAACCTATCCAGAGTCCAAGCAATGAGATAGCAGGGAACAGAACCCATATGTGTTGACTCCTTGTGTGTATAATGATGCCTCTTGTGTCACTCATGATAGCAAGGGTACAACCTGCGTTTAGCGGGGGAGATGGGTAGAGGGTCTGGCAGGACAGGGATGGGAGGGAATGAGATATTTTTATAATTGTATAGTTTTATAACTGTTGATGTGTGTTGTTGTGAGCCGCCCAGAGCTGCCTGTGGCAGGAGGGGTGGGATATTAAATCTTTTAATAAATAAATAAATGAATAAACCTAGGGGGGCAGGTTCATCCCACTGGACATAGACACTCGGGGGGCCCTAGCAGTGTGAGCTCTAGCACCTTCTCCTGGCTGCCACTGTTTTCTGCCTTCTTGGGGATTCACCCTGTTGGGGAGAGGCCAGCACTGCACTGTACTCTCCCTTGCTCTTCCTTCTTCCATCCCTTAAGCACATGGTGGCTGAGAAGAGGAGGGAGAGCAGCAGGAGCAGTGACAGCAAATGAAGTGGGGGACAGGGGCAAAGTCAGCGGTGGAGAGGCAGGGGAACAGAGTTCCCTCCCTTAGGTTGCTGCTGTATCTCCTGCTACTGCTGCTCTGCCCAGTGGAGCTGGACGCTGGCAACAGGACTGGTGCTACCATAGAGGCAGTGCAGGCAGCTGCCTAGGGTGGCAAGATGACAAAAACGGTCACCTGCCCCCGCTGTGGCGATGTGTGCCTTGAGCACATCGCACCACGCAGGTGGTTGGGGCCAGAAGCCCGCTCGTGGGAACAACTAGTGGGTGTGATCTGCCCCTCCCTTCTGCCCTTGCTCAGTCTCGTGCTGGCCAGAGAGCTGTGTGGAGCTCTGTCTGTCTGTGGCCCTGCTGGAAAGCCTGTGTAGGAGCCCCTGCAACCAGGGGGCCCAGGAGCCTAATAAAGAGGTCTGCCGTTACCACAAGACATGTCTGTGAGTACGTTGGGGGCCCCGCTTAGTCCCCCACCCGGGTTCAGCTCACAGCCCCAGACACAAGGCCCAGCTGAATTCCCCATGTCCCAGTCAGGGGACGCTACATGGTGTCAGGAGCAGTTCCTACCTGCATCGCAGTTCCTCCTCAAATTCAACTCCACCCCTCCCCAGTCACGTATGGAGCATTTCAAGCCACCGCTAGCTCTCAGCTTCACGGGGAACCTGGGGAAAATTGGCGTAAGTGGGAGCAGCAACTCTGCATCTACCTTGTGGTAACAAAGTCCGAGAAAGGGTCGTAGAGCTACCAGATAGAGGTTGCCTTGCACTGCCTGGGGGGAAAAGACCCTGGAGGTGTACAGTACCTTCCCTGTTGTTTACGCCAACCCCGCTCGGAGAATGCTAGAGGAGTTGCTCATGGCATTTAGAGGCTACTGCTAGCCCAGGAAGAACCCCATCTTTGAGAGATTCAGTTTCTGGCGACTTCCATATGATGAGGCCGCTGGCATCGATGCCTTTGTCATGGCCCTACGAGACAAGGCCCAACACTGTGAGTTCGGCCCCACCATGGATCTTATGCTGCGAGACAAGGTAGTCTTCAGCATCACGGATCCAAAGCTTATAGAGTGGCTCCTTGAAAAGCCTGATCTAACCCTCCAGCAAGACCTCGATGTCTGCAGGAGAAAGGCGATCACGAAGGCCCAAGTCACCGCCATGGCTTCTGACATCAGTGTCCTCGCCCTCAAGCACAAGGCTTCCCCAACTCAGCCATGCCTGGTGAATAGCCCCTCCCCCCCGCATCCTGGTCCAGAAAGCGGCTGGGCCCGGCGTCTGCTCCCTGCAGGAGATGTGGACGGCTCCACAAACCCTGCCACTGCCCAGCATTTGGGGAAACCTGCCTCAGTTGTGAAGGACGGAACCACTTTGCCAAGGTGTGCAGAGCAAAGCTCCTCATCGCGCGACCCCCTCGAGCTGTGAACATGCTATTCCTGAGCACGGTCACCCCGAGTAGCCCTGTCTGACACGCTGACTCTGGTGGGACATGGTTTGACACAATTTGAGTTGCAGGCGTCCCCGTCTTATTCAAGCTGGACACAGGGGCGGAGGCCAACACTAAAGGTGGCCAGGTCTCTACCGCGGCAGGTCACCTGGGCGAAACTCGATGTCACGCTGGTCACCTTTGGAGGTTCCACAGTTGCTCTGAAAGGACTGATCACAGCCCCCTGCAGCGTTGCTGCGGGTGAGGTATGCGTGTCGTTCTACGTTATGGACACTCACGATCCCCCTCTGCTTAGCAAGGCTGCATGCATGGCCTTTGACCTCATCCGTCGCGTCCATGAAGTCACACTCTGCTATCCTTCCACGGAAGAGGAACTCCTCTCCCTCTATTAAGACATTATGGAGGGCTTCGGTCGCTTTCCAGCCCTCCATCACATCCACATAGACCCCAACGTGCCCCCAGTGATTCATGGGTGCAGGAAAATACCCTTCGTGGTTCAGAAGGGTCTCAAGGAGGCTCTCACAGACCTGGAAGCAGTGGGAGTCATTTTCAGAATCCCGCTCCCTCCCTGATTTCCTCCACTACAAATTCTCCCTCTCCTCGGCTATCTCCTTAGCTAGACAACACTATTATGCCTCCAGGATCGAATCTTTCTCTCACAACCCTCGCTGCCTCTTCTCTACTTTCGACTCCCTTCTTAAAACCCCCTGCCCTCCTCTGCCCCCTTCCCGTGCTGCTCAGGATCTTGCATCATTCTTCACCTCAAAGATTGACAAGATCCGTCAGGACATTGCCTCCCACCCACCTCCTCCTCCCGCTCCTGTACCACCCCTCCCCCCTCTCTCTTCACATCCTTCCCTCCTGCCTCTCTCGAGGAAATCTCTGCTCTGCTCTCTTCATCCAGCCCCTCCACCTGCCCCCTTGACCCAATCCCCTCCCGTCTCCTGACCTCTATTGCTCCCACTGTCGCCCCCCCACTTCTATATGTCATCAATCTCTCCCTTTCCACAGGCTCCTTCCCCTCTGCCTTCAAGCATGCCACTGTCTCCCCCATCCTCAAAAAGCCCACCCTGGACCCATCTGACCCCTCTAGTTACCGGCCAGTCTCCCTCCTTCCCTTTGCCTCGAAGCTTCTGGAACGTGTCGTCTACTCCCGCTGCCTGGACCTCCTCTCTGCCAACTCCTCCCTGGACCCTCTCCAATCCGGCTTCCGCCCCCTCCACTCTACTGAAACTGCCCTGGCCAAGATCACCAATGATCTACTTGTCGCTAAATCTAAGCGCCTCTACTCCATTCTTGTCCTCCTTGACCTCTCTGCTGCCTTTGACACTGTCGACCACTTGCTTCTATTGGACTCGCTTTACTCTTTGGGCTTCCGTGGCTCTGTCCTTGACTGGTTCTCCTCCTACCTCTCTGACCGCTCCTTTAAAGTCTCGCTCCCCGAGTCAAACTCCTCCTCCCTCCCCCTTTCGGTTGGGGTCCCCCAAGGCTCTGTCCTTGGCCCTCTCCTCTTCTCTATTTACACCCTGTCCCTTGGCAAAATTATTGCCTCCCACGGATTCCAATATCATCTCTACGCTGATGACACCCAACTCTATCTTTCTACCCCCTCTCTCTCCTCTTCTGTCCACTCACGCCTCGTCAACTGCCTCTCTGATATCTCCGCCTGGATGTCCCGACGTCAACTCAAGCTCAACATGGCCAAGACCGAACTCCTCATTTTTCCTCCCTCCTCTTCCTCTCCCTCTAACCTGCCCATCTGCATCGATGGAGTCACCATCCATCCTGTTCTCCAAGCCCGTAGCTTGGGCTTCATCTTTGACACGCACCTCTCTTTTAAACCTTACATTGACTCTGTTGCCAAATCCTGCCGATTCGCCCTCCATAACATTGCTCGGATCCGCCCCTTTCTCTCTACCTCCTCGGCCAAAACCCTTGTTCATGCCATGGTTATCTCTCGCCTCGATTACTGCAACCTCCTCCTTGCTGGCCTCCCTCGCTCTCACCTGTCCCCCCTTATCGCAATCCAAAACTCCGCTGCCAAGGTCATTCACTCTGTCCGTCGCTTCGACCATGTGCAGCCTCTCCTCTTCTCTCTTCACTGGCTCCCCCTTCCTGAACGTATCCTGTTTAAACTCCTGGTATTCACATTCAAAACACTCCACAACCAAGCTCCCCCTTACCTCTCGGACCTAATCTCCGTACGCAGTCCTGCACGCGCTCTCCTCTCTTCCTCTGTCCCCTCCCTCACTCTCCCTTGTTTCTCCTGATCACCTAACCGCCTTCAACCCATCTCCCTCACTGCCCCCCATGCCTGGAACGTCCTCCCTGCCCACATCCGCCTTGCCCCCTCCCTCCGCTCCTTCAAATCCCTCCTCAAGACCCACTTTTTCTTCGCCACCTTTCCCAATGCCTGCTAGTCGTTCCCCATATACTTACTGTCTGCCCTCCTCTGCAGACTGCTGCAACCAACCTGATTGTAACCGAGCCAAGCACACGCACCTGAGACTTCGCATTCGCCCGAATGTTTGTTTGTCTTCTCCCCTGTCTCTCCCACTGTCCCCTCTCCCTGTCTTTGTCTTTTAGATTGTAAGCTACAGGCAGGGACCGCGTCTATTTCTATGTTCTGTACAGTGCCAGGTACATGGCTGGCGCTATATAAATATTTATAATAATAATAATAATAAGTGTCAAGGAGCAGGTTGTGGTCAGTGGTGTCAAAAGCATCAGATAGGTCAAGGAGGATGAGGATAGAATAATGACCTCATGCAATGAAACGTCATGTTTGTTTTTGTATTTGATCATTTTTATTTTGTCATGGCTAATAGCACAAATAAATTTGCCACTCAACTCAGCTTGACATCTGGTTCTCAGTAAGGAATAGAGTTGTGCAAAATATTCACAGTGAAATGCAAGCCTATTTCATTTCACTTTTGCTTGCTGAACACTTTGGTAAGCGTCACAAGCTTTCTGAGCGAGTCTGACCTGATTTTACAGTTCTTTCTGTTTGGCGGTCATGTAAATCTCATTGGTTTCACCTGGATTTTGTTTTTGAAATGTTTGTCTCATTTTAACCAAAAGAGCATGCAAAACTAGTGAGATAGTCACCAATTGGAACTGAAGCCAGAAAATATGTCCTCCAAAGCAAAATAGTCAGCAAAATATACCAAGTAAAATAATGATTGCAAATAACTCGTGAATAAATGAAGCACCTATGATTTAGAGAAACTGATTTGAAAACTTATGAGGAGGTGGGGGTGGGGTAAGGGTTCCTCAGCTACTTATGTACCATGGTCCCAAATTTCTCTAGCTGGGCCTGTAAATAGACTGAAGTGACAAATTTGGATCTTGATTTCCAAGCAGACTTCCACCTCCCTCCTTCCCCCAAGACAGAGTTCTTGATTATCCCCTGTAGATACAGGAACTAGCAAGGCCGGCCTTACCCTAAGTGGGGCCCAGGGCATGGAACAAATGCATGGCCCCTATCTTCCGCAGCGGAGGGGGCCAGCGGCATGAGGGAGAGGCAGGGACTCTGCCTGCTTCCCCCTCACTTCTCGCAGAAGTGAGGGAAGAAACAGAGGCCCCGCCTTTCCCTCACTCCGTGGGTGGCCCCCCCGCCTGTCAGTCTCTTGGCCAGGGGAAATGAGGGAGAGGTGGGGCCTCTGCCTCTCTCGCCCTCATTTCCCCTGGCTGAGACTGTGACAGGCAGCGAGGGGGGTGGGGCTCTGCCTCTCCCTCACTCCTGCTGGCCCCCTCTGCTGCCTGTCATTTGGAGTCCGCGGGGGATCCCGCACCTGGGGTCCTCAGCTCCTGGCCACTGTCAGGCCAGGACATGGGGACCCCGAGTGCGGGGCTCCCTGAGGAGTGGGGCCCTGGTCACCTGCCCCAAGCTGCCCCTTGGTAGGGTTGGCCCTGGGGACTAGTTATAAAATTTGGATCCAAATATTTATTTATTTATTTATTTAATTTGATTACATTTTAAAATACAACAGCATAAAAACATTTAAAACAACCAATAGTAAAGCTAAAAACAAAAAACAAAAGTATCCCTCCCCCATACTCACTCAACCCCCCACCCTCACCTGTCTCCCTCACCAAAGGCCCGGTGGAACAGCCAGGTCTTACAATGTTGTTGGAAGGAGGGGAGGTCTGGGGCCAGGTGGACCTCCACAGGAAGGGAGTGCCACAGCCGTGGTGTGGATACCGAGAACACCCTCCTCATCGTCATCATCCGGGAAACCTGGGCGACCTCAAGGAGGCGCCCCCAGCCAACTGCAGGGATTGATCCAGAATCTGGGGAGTGAGGTGATCCTGCAGGTAGGTGGGGCTCAGACCATTTAGGGCTTTAAAGGTCAATACCAACACCTTGAATTGGGCCCAGAAAACTATTGGCAGCCAGCGCAGAGAACGGAGCACCGGTGGAGCATGCACTCAACGATCCGTCCCCCTAAGGAGCCAGGCTGCTGCATTCTGCACCAGCTGCAGTTTCCGAACCATCACCAAGGGTAGCCCCACATAGAGCGCGTTACAGTAATCTAATCTTGAGGTGGTAAAAGCACAGATGATAGTGGCCAGGTCCTTAACTGAGACATATGACTTAAGTCGTTGCACCAAATGTAATTGGCGAAATGCGCCCTTCACCACAGCTGCCACTTAGACATCCAGTTAGAGCTGTGGGTCCAGGAGCACATATTTGAGAAGGCAAATATAACTGCCACCTGAAGGGAATGTAGCTTTAGTGGGACTGATTATTGATGTGGAATACCTGGATCCAATGGAGACTATTTGAAGGGCTGTCCTTACAGCGTAGGAGTTGTATGAACTATTGGATCTGTTGTACCCTTCACTGTAGTGCAAACAGGCCTGAGGGAACTGTAATGTGGTAGGTTGCTTACAATGAAATTTTTCCTTGGGACAATGAGAATTTTGGTTACACTATTACCTCTCCCCCGCCCCCCGATACCTAAAAGTAGAGAAGGTATTGTTATGGAGGCTGGGATTTGAGGAGCATATCATTGGTGACCTTGAGGTATTTGGTGTTAAATAATAGCAAAGTCTGCTTAAACCTGGGTTGGGTCCATAAATAATAATGGTTTATAATATCTTGGGAAGAATAGGGTTGCTCTCCTGTCCCTCCTATGGAAATGTGAATATGACTGGAGGTTTGGAATGGGGGAGCAGTTCATTTGTGATATTTAGAGATATTGACGTATATAGTACTGAAAGGTTTGTAGTAGGAGTATAGTTTGATTAATCCTGGGTTGAGTTAAGTATGGCTATTTTGTAAAAACCTCTTGGGAAGCATAAGGTGTCTGAAAATTATGATGTGAGGCTTGTAATGTTTAGAAATGTGTAGATTAATAACTCGTGTGTGTGTGTGTGTGTGTGTGTGTGTGTGTGTGTATATATATTCTTCCTTCAGACATTTAAGGTTTCATTGATACCCCCACTGAGAGCAATTACAATCAGAGTGTTGCTGAAGAAGACCAGGATATCTGGGTCAGAAACACGGTTGTGTACAACGTGAATACTTTTTTCAATGGGGAATATATACCTGCACACAGGTTTTATTAGGGGAATTTGGACTTCCTGATGACTGTATTATAACCCTGGCTGTATTTGGTATTTGTATTAATGTGGTGTGTTCTTGTATGTTAATTCTGTTATACATCAATATATGTTAATTCTTGGTCTCCATGAGTCTGTATAAATAAATGAATGATTGTTTTGGCATTTCCTTGTATCCCCCTGAGGTTGTGGTACTTTTGGATTCTTTTGGGGTGTGCATCCAGGAGCACCCCCCCCCACACATGAGTTATTGATCTGGGATACCAGCGGAGGGCAGACCCCCATCTATGACCCCCCACAAGCATCACCTCTGTCTTGTCAGGATTCAACTTCAGGCAGCTCGCCCTCATCCAGTCCCCCACAGTCCACCACCTTATTCACTACAAAGTCAGTGACAAACACTGGGTGAGCACTAAAACTGCTGGGCCTGAGACAGCTGAAAAAGAGAGGTACAGTTGTGTGTCACCAGCATATTGATAACACTGTATGCTGAACCCTCTGATGACCTCTCCCAAAGGCTGCTTGCTGAACAGGAGAGGGGATAAGATGGCACCTTGTGGGACACCACATGTGAGGTCCCAGGGAGAAGATGAACAATCACCCAGCACCACATGTTGAGTTCTCCTGGCCAGGAAAGAGCGGAACCATTCAAGAACGGTACTGCTGCCCACTCCAGCTTGGTCCTGCAGCGGAGTCACCAACAATTCGTGGTCAACGGTATCAAAAGTAGCCGAGAGGTCTAATAAGATCAACAGGGTTGAATGGCTCTGGTCCAACTCACGGGAGAGGTCGTCGATCAAGGCCACAAGTGCAGTCTCAGTGCCATAACCTGGATGAAAGCCAAACTCTGAGGGATGAAGGAAAGTGATCTGATCTAGATGCCCCTGAAGCTGATGGGCCATTATCCGCTCAATAACCTTCCCTAAAAAGGGAAGGTTAGAGACTGGCTGATAGCTGGCCAGGGTGTCAACATCAAGTGATGTTTTTTGAGTAGAGGCTGCACCATCGCCTCCTTGAAGTAGCTCGGCACTCTGCCCTCCCTAAGGGAGGCGTTGACTATCCCCGCCAGCAACGACTGCAACGGCTCCCAGGTGGCCTTGACCAGCCAGGATGGGCATGGGTCCAGTTCACAATAAGTGGTCCGAACAGTCCCAAGGACATCCTCCACATCAGAGGTCGATACGCACTGGAATTGGTCCCATAAAACAGGACACGATGGGGGCTTCGATTACCTCAGATGGTTTAAGATTCCAAAACATACCCTACCCAATAAAACAATCCAATCCAGAGGGCTGATTTTGAACTATCTGTAATTCGAAGGCATTATCAAAAAGACCTTTGATTTCAGTAATATCAATTTTCTCTCCATCTCTCTCTTTTTGTACCTTCTTCCAGCAAGGTCTTTTCGGAGCCAATGCCTTTATGTGCTGTTCTGCACACAGGGTTTTTCACGATTGGCATGCAGAGCCTCTGATTGCACAATTTCCTCCTTCACAACTGCAGCATAATGTTGCTTGCATACCAATCAGTAAACCAGTGATGCCCAGTCACTCGCTCATCTGGCTACTTTGAGAGACCTAACAAAGTTCTATGGTGTACCATTTCTTCCAAAGATGAAGATCGTTTCCTGTTGGCATCAACTTGAATTGGGTCTTTCCTAACTTTTATTAATGCTATCTGTGAGTACTTGAAAGGTCATTCAAAAGCAGCATGACGTTGGGGAGAACTGTCTCTATGGAAGTCTCTCGGAGCAGATATTTCTGTAACTAATGGTGCCAATTTATCATTGGGTATAATCAGCTCATAAAGTCAATGTAAATAATGAGTGGTGTTATTTATTTATTTATTTTATTTTTACAATTTATATGCTGCCCCCTCCTGCCTCAGGCATCTCAGAGCAGCTCACAATATATTAAAACACTTCAGACATTAAAACATTAAAATAAACCATAATAATATCAATTAAAACAATGTAAAACCCCATTCCCCCACCCCAGCCCAACCCACCCACCCCATCTCCCTCGGGAAAAGCCTGGTGGAACAGCCAGGTCTTACATTGGCTGCGGAAAGAGGGGAGGTAGGCAGGCAAGCAGATCTCCAACGGGAGGGAGTTCCACAACTGCAGCGCAGCCACAGAGAATGCTCTCCTCATAGTAGACACCGGGGAACCCCGAGGAGGGCACCCCCAGCCGACTGCAGGGGCCGCTCCAGGACCCGGAGGGTGAGGCAGTCCTGCGGATAGGCAGGACCCAAGCCATTTAGGGCTTTAAAGGTCTAAAGTTGCCTCCAAAGTTTGGGTAAAACTGGTTAACTTGTGCAGGGCTCATCGTAATTATTCTCCCCAGCCCCCTCAACCTGCAAAAAACGTCCATCTAAGGAGTCCCACTTGGGCTCCATCCACCTTATGCTGGAAAGAGGTTTCTGTTCACAGGTCAGTCTCATAGCCAGGATTTGGGAGTGCCAGATGCTGCTAGGAGACTGCTGTTGCTCTAATGATGGGCTGGAGCCCCAGGGGCCAGTATGTGCTCAGGTTATGTCTGCATGCCAGCTCCATGTGACCTGAAGCAAAGGCTGCCACACACCCTGCTTTACCTGGACAATCTGGTTAGGAAGCTAAATGTTTGGATATTGAAATCCTGAAATGGCTTCAGCATTTGAAGCCTTTGTGCACCACCAGGCTCCTACACTCATTCCCTTCCCCCATCTACACTAAACTCCCAACCCACATCCTCATGTCTCCTTATCCAGCTTCTGTCTCCACCTACCATACACCAACCTGCCCCTCTCATACCAAACACCACCATGCCCGGCACCTTTTCCCTTTTTCATCCACTCTGCACACCAAGTTCTTGCACCCTGCTTCCTGCCAAAATTAGTGGGAGCAGGAGCCCTGGTCTTCTAGGGGCAGCATTGATGGGAGGGTCTGCAAAGACTCCAGAATTGCCACCCTGGAAGGGGTGTCCACTCTGTATAATGGGTGGGCCGGCTCAGGCAATCAACAGAAGTTGGGACAGGGGTTCCCAAATTAGGGTTTGAGTCCCCAAGTGGAGTCACTGAATTACTAAACAGGGCCCGAATGAGATTGGATCTGCATAATTAAATATACAAATTTATAAAGCTTGGAGTTACAAGTTTTCTTTTCCCCCCTGTGGGGTTACAGCTGAATAAGTTTGGGAAGCACTGAGTTAGTGTAAGTGTCATATGTGCTTTTGAAAAATCTACCCCTGTTGGTCCAAATGAAGGTGAAACAGCCACTGGCAATTTATTTATTTATTTATTTTATAAATTTGTACCCCGCCCCTTCTGCAAGCAGCCCGGAGCAGCTTCCAACAATAAAATATCATAATAAAAGCAATTTAAAACCATCAATAACCATACAAAACATTAAAACAGGGCTCAGGACCTTCATTTAAACAAGAATAAATAAACAATGAATAAATAAGGTGGGGGGCTAAAAAAAAACCTTACTCCCCCTCCCGCCCCTCCCCAAAGGCCTGGGCGAACAGCCAGGTTTTACAACTTCGCCGGAATGTCAACAGGCTGGGAGCCAGGCGAGCTTCCTCCGGAAGGGAGTTCAAAAGGCCACCGAGAATGCCCTCTCCATTGTGGCCCCCAGCTTAACACGGGGGACCTCCAAGAAGGCACCCCAGGCAGACCGAAGAAGCCGATCTGGGGAGAGGAGGGAGAGGCGGTCCCTGAGGTATGAGGGGCCCAGACCGTGAAGGGCTTTATAGATCAACACCAACACCTTAAACCTGGCTCGGCACGCTATCGGCAGACAGTGCAGAGCTCGGAGCACAGGTGTAATATGCTCCCGACGGCCCATTCCTGTCAGGAGACAAGCCGCCGCATTCTGCACTAGCTGCAGCCTCTGAATCAGGAACAAGGGAAGCCCCACGTAGAGCGCGTTGCAATAGTCCAGCCTCGAGGTGACGAAAGCATGGATGAGGGAGGCCAGGTCCGGGCCGGAGACGAACTGACGCAGTCTACACACCAGATATAACTGGCGGATGGGCTGAGTGATTGTACCCTAAAAATATATCTGATTATCCTTCTCTTTTAGTCATGCATGATTCATGTGTCAATCAGTTCCACATCAGCAGATCATGACATTTCAGACAACTATAACTTCACAAAACAGCTATGGAAAAGATTATGATGTACTACTAATACTACTTTAGGCTTGGATGAAACAGCAGGAGCTGATACACTTCTGAAAAACAAACCCAAAGGTCCTAAGCCCATGCAGATATTCTTTATTAACAAGGGGTGTTTTTAGATGAGATGCTATTCTGCTGTCAGGATCCTTGTTCACCGACAGGGACTCCCAGCTGGGCAACAGGTTCCGACTCGACCACGCACGGCTCTGGCTGCTAGGTAACCGGAACTGCTACAGCATCCCAACGCGCAGCCAATAGGGTGGCGCTGGAACCCAGGGGACTCTGAGACCCAGGCTCCTCTGGTTGCTGGGCAGCCGGGGACACAGCTGCGGCGCAGCTCACGGCTAGAGAGCCATAGACAGGTGGGGCCTGAGGACGGCGCAGCCAGCAGCACCTGAGGGAATGGGGAAGATCTGTATAAGAGCCCTGGCGGGCCACTCCCTCCCTGCCGGTAATCATTTTGAGAGACTGGCCCTGTGTTGTGATTTGGATTCTAGTGAAGAAGTGTATTGGTCTGGATAGCTGTGTGGGTGTGAGAGTGTGCATGGTTGTGTGTGAACGAGTGTAGGACTGGTTGTGAGTGTGCTTCTGCGAGTGTGAGAGCTGGTGTGTATCTGGCTGCATGGGTCCTTGTATCAGAGTGTTTGAAGGTGACTGTGAGTAGAAATTCCCCCTCCCCCAAAACCTCAGCACCCCCCATAGCATGTGAGGAAGTGTGTGTGCGTGTCCCCTTCCTATTTCCTTCCCCTTTACTATCTTCATGGCAAAACTCTTCCCCTGGACCTGGGACCACAAACACAGGCACTTTTGTTCCTGGAGGCCTCCCCCAACCGAGAGATCTTGTATGCATGAGTACTCTGTCCCTTGTATCCCTTCCATTCCCCAGGGAACTGCCCTTTCCGCCCGGTGATGATCTGGGTTGCTTTCGATACTCGAGAGAGAGCCCACACAAGATCCTGAGGGCATTTACTCTCTGAGGGAACCTCGCTACAGGCAGAGGTAGGAGCAGTGGCCCTATTCCTGTGCCTCAAACCCCCTCCTCCTTCCCCGTTCCACCTAACACCTGCATGGTCACGTAGGAGCCACGGATTCACCTGTCTGAAGGTGGAGTGGCGGTTGCACATTCCCATGAGCCATGGAGCACCCACTCATGGCCATGCACGGAGCACTGCTGGGAAATCCGGAGTGCCAAATAGCTCCATGGCAATGGGTGGCCACAGAGCCTTTGCCCGTATGAACTGGGGTGGCCAGTCACACCAGCAGACTGGTCGGTCGACCGCTCATAGGCACTGTGGGTTGGGGACATGGCCTTTGCAAGTTGCAAGCACTGGCTGGGAAGACTGGTGAGTCTGGGTTCCCCAGTGCTTATGCCAGGGACATGTCAATTGTAAAGGCCTGCCCGGCATGCTTTCCTCCTCCCCCATGGTCCATGGCATAGGGAGTGTATGGCGGCTTGCCTCCATGGCCAGGGTAGCCACGCTAGGATCTGCCCATCTGAATCCCTCCCCATGCACTCCACCTGAGTGGGTGCTCCACGGCAGTGCCACTCAACCCTCCCCAAACCCCATTGCCTTGCTCGTTTAAAAACACCCAAGGATAGGAAGAAAGATCAGGAAAGAGAAACAAGAAGAAATCACACAAGGTCTGATTGTGGTCTCATATTAGCGTAACTCCACTGACTACTCTCTATTTACTCCTCACGTATACTCGTGTAAAATAAGTTTCTAAGCAGAATTATCTCTGGGCAGAATCCTTGTTAGTGCTTGCATTGCTTTCCAGTTTTGGAAATGGGCAGCTGTTTTGAGCATGTGCGAATGGCTCCTTTCGCGCATTTGCAGAAAGACTGCCCTTTTCCAAAATGGCAGCAACACACTGCCGGTGTCATTTTGGAAAAGGGCTGTGCATGTGCAAAACCGCCCCAGTGGCCATTTTGCACATGCATGCTGTGGAGTAGGGACCTCCACAGTGCCCCACGGCAAGGGACCCTGTCGGGGGCTCCTCCACACAGGAGGAGCCCCCCCAGACGTTCAATCAAGCCTGCTGGATCTTCATTCAAGCCCTCTGAGACTGGTAAGTAATCATTCCAGGCCCCCGGAGGGTGGGGAGTGGGCAAACCGAGTTCTGTTATGGATTTGCAATTTGCAGACCACTGATACAGACTGGCATAGATTACTCCATAACAGTCCGTTACAGGCAGTTATGGTTTAATCCGTACCCATAGTTGACATCAGACTTCCCTAGTGAAGACCAGTGGCGTAACTGGGTTTGAAAAAGGGTTGGATAAGTTCTTGGAGGATAGGTCCACAAATGGCTATTAGTGAAGTTGATTGCAGAACATAACTTTTGTCTGTCAGGAGCAGGGAATGGATCCCTCCATTATCACCTGTTGGGTACTTCTCTGAAGCAACCAAAGGTGGTCGTTGTCAGAGACAGGATGCTGGGCTGGATGAACCACAGGTCTGTCCCAAGACGGTATGGCACTTCTTATTCCTACCCTCACATGATTAATGATTAAATACATATTAAATTACTCCCCCTCCCATGTATTCTTCAAAGTGGCTGAAACTTTTTGGTTCAGAATTACCAGAAACATTCCTTCACAAACTGAGAACAAATACATTTCAACCAAGATGGCAGACTATTGATAAAGGTCATACCCAGCAAAAAACCCAACCCCTTAGAATGGAAATATTCACGTAACCTTAATCATATGTGCTCTTATGCACCCTGAGTCAGATTCTGATCCAAGTTACAGTAGTGTGACTCCTTGAAACCAAAGGAGTCATTCCAGATACACAACCATGCAACCCTAAATCTTGCCAGGTTGACCTTATTAACTAGTAAAGATTGATGTTTCATACAGTTCTGTGTAATGGGCATTACCTGCTCCAGTTGTGGACACCAGTATACATTACCAGTTTAAAACATTAACATGGCTTGATGATTTTAAAATGTTAATGCTCAACCTAGTTATATTATACTTTGCTTTATGACACTAACAATGAGTTTCCTTCCTTCTTATTTTTTTATTTTTCATTACTAGCATAATAATGAAACATAAAATACAAACTTAAAAAGAAAATAAAACCTTTGCTTCTCTCATTGAAATGCATCTGTTCAAAACAAATGAATACTGTATTTGAAGATGCTGTTGTGTTGCTTTTAGAAATTATGATTTATTCAGTGTAAAAGCACTGATCATATTGTTAGTTTTAATCTCAATATGTGTCTGCAGCAAAAAAAAACAAGCTCTTCAACTTTTAGAATCGTTTACACCTGTCAAAGTTCAGTTCTGATTATGCTCTATCTTTTCTTGAAAGAAAACAGTATATAGTGTCTTTTAAATCATGTTATATTTATTTATTATGATGTCTTGACCATGAAAAATACACATTTGATCAACAAAATACAGCAAAACTCATCAAGTACTGCTTGTAACACAGAGAACAAGGGATGTTGTATGATTAGCGGAGTGCATAATGTTTCTGATAAAGAGCAGCTAATGAAGCCTGCAGCATAGTCAGCAAATCAGGCTGCTTGACTGGCAATATTTTGTGAAACTCAGCTAATAAATGGTATTCAGCTGAGTTATTGCAGCTAGTGGCAGGATCTACAAGTGGATTACGCAAGCTGCCTCGGGATCTGTTAATTATGCAGCTGAATCAGCAAAGTAGAGCTCAATGCATATGCTATGTAATACTTCAAATACTGAAATGAATGGAGCCTGATCTTTGTCCCAGGCCACTTGTACAACGTGTACATCTCAGATTAGAAATACAATGGGCCAGTTTCCCTGATACAGATTTCTCTAATACAGCATTGGTCAGAACTGCCCCCGTTTTGCAAAAGTAAACGTTCAGCTGGCTTAAGACTGACAGAGGTGTTGAAGCCACACTCCTGAGGCGTGTGCTAAACAAGCTGAAATGAGCAGCTAAATTGAAGCTCATGAGAAATTTCAGTATATCAGGAACTGGGATTGATCTCCCAACTGTTTCCCAATACCGATGCGATTCCTTGATTCTCACAATACCGTGAGATACCTTCCTGATTTACTGACTTTCCACTTATCATTTACTGCATACATACTGTTCATTTACGACTTACTGTATTGCTGAGGGTACAATTTTAATTCCAGGTTTGTTGTTTCCACATTTCTGAGCTAATCACTAGCTAATAACCCACTCTTTAGCCTCTCCTCAGTGCTCCTTAACCTCCACCCCAGTGCCTCTAATCAAAATTGTTGTTCTATGTTGTTCCCTTTGCTTTGACCAATCTGCAACTTGATTGCAGATTTAAAGGAATCTGCATACCAGCCAATGAGTCACAAGGACGTACAAGGGAAAATGGAGTGCAAGAAATGAGACATTGTGTCAGGGGGTGTCTTTAGACATAGCAAAGATCAGGTGTCAAAACCCCATAGCACATGTTTGTCAGTTGTGTGTAAGCACCATAACAATCCCAACACCAATTTGTCCACCCATTGAATATGCAATGTGAACACCATTGCATTATAAGAACAATTTGTGTGTTCCGGCTGAACACGTGGCCAACGTTGTGTCTAATAATATCACGTGGCGTGTTAGCAGGTACAACTTGGGGAACAAGGCAGCAGCACTTGTGTACTGAAATCGGGTGGCGAGCAAAACACCAATTTGCCCCAAGATGGGCTGTGTGTCTAAGCAGCGCCTCATGGTGAACACAGGGCCAAACGTGTTCATAGCAAGGGCAAAACACACATTCAGACACTCGTTGATATTATGTCTAAAGAACACCCCTTATTACCTCTCGGGATTTGAAATGGACGGCAAAGCGGTAAATAGATAGTCAGTCAATCGAGAAATGAAATGTCGGTCGTAACATTACCAAGTACTGTGAGGTTCTCGATTCAAACAAGATTGTATCGTGAACCTGGTTTTCCTAAGATTTCCCGTTGTAGTGAAATCTCGTTAAAGCCCTACTGAGGATGTGTGCCAGGGCTTGGTCTCATGAGTTTATTTGTGACAGGATAGTTATTCAGAAGGAGTTGCTCTGGAGTTACTACCTCTCTGGGTGTTTTCAGACAGGTGGGTCTGCTCTGACGAGTTCAAATGGTGGTGCCCGCTGCTGTGGACTACAATCTGCCCATGTGGCACTCCCACCCCTGCACCATAGAGCTGTGGGCAGCTCGCCAGCCACTCTGTCGCCCATTTACATGGATGGGTGACCTGGGGGTGGGGCAGAGCAGGAACGGAGCTGGTGTCTATCTGAAAACACCCCCTCTGTCTCGTCTCTTCCTATGAGCAGGGAGATCCAGGGGTTGAATAGCACTTCCCCCTCCCCTGATCTCCATCCTTGGGAACTTCAGGGAGCTACCTGCAGGTGGAACTGTGACAACAAACAGTCAGTGAGGCAGAAACATTGTGCGGGGAGGTGGGAGGAATTGCCAAGGGCTGCTGAGACAGCAGAAGATTGTGTGGAGTGAGGTAATTTCTCTGAGAAAGGGCCCTATGAATGCTCCCCTGGGGTAGGAGACTTCCAGCTAGGGTGTAGCTATAATAGGTACAACAGCTGCAGTGGGGCCCATAAGCCTGGGGCCCCCACAGACATGTAGAGAGTACATCTGCACATTGGAGTGGAGTGCCCCAGCAGGAGGAGCCCTATTCCATCATCTGCACCAGGGCCCATTTCAACCTAGCTATTGTCCATGACTGTCTCCACAATTTAACTCCACTTCTTTGGAGAGGCAAGTGTTGCCCCCCTCCTACTTTATCCTGTGCTCATAGCAACACAGTAGGGGTTTAATTGAGTTAGCAGGTAGTTATTCCCAAGAAAGTGCTTGTGAGAACGTGCCCTTTGCAGCTGAAGAGGCATGTCAGGGCTGGGGAGGAACTAATCTCACAGTGTGTTGACTATAGTACTGATACGAAGCCATTTGTGGGCTGGGATTGGTTTGCTTTCTCCGGGGCTGAACCACAATCTTCAGAGTGTGTGTGTGTGTGTGTGTGTGTGTATGTCTCACCCCGCCTTGCCTTTGCCCCATGCCCCCGCATGTGTGTGTCTTCTCTTCTCTGCCCCCGTGTCTCTCTCCTTTCCTGCCCCCTGCATGTCTGCTCCACCACCTCTGAGTGTGTGTGTGTGTGTCTCTCTCTCTCCTCTCTGCCTTTCCTCACCCTCTCCCTGAGCATCTCTCTCACCCCTCCCTGCCTTTTCCCACATGTCTCTCATCTCTCTGTGTGTCACCCTCAATCCCTCTACCTTTCTCCCCTATTCCTGTGTGCCTCCCCTTCCCTGTCCCCATGTGTGTGTACGTCTCCCTATCTCTGCCTTTACTCCCCCTCCCATGTATGCCTGACTTTGACCTGCTCTGCTTGGTCTTTTCTCTTTTTCTTTAGTTTTGTGGGCGGGGGGGTTAAGTGTTGCTGAGTGGGCTGGGGTGTGTGTATATTTTTATGTAAAATCTTTGTTTGGGATTGTGTATTAAAAAGGTTTGCTGAGGCGGGGGGTGGTCTATTTCATTGTGTGCAAGCTTGACTTGGGCTCTCCTTGCATTTTTAAAAAAAGTTGCGACTGACAAGGAGATATTTTAAATATGCACAATGGATGTGATCCAGAACTCGCATGCGCATGGCTTTTGCAGGATTTTTGTGTGGTTTGTGCACATGCCACAGTCCCTGTAACGGGGCCGAATGCAGGCTGTGCACAGGAAGCATGTGTGCACTTGTCTGCAGGGTTTCAGATCAGCCCCACTGTATATAAATTACCTTAATTTATATGTATTTGTGCAAGTTGGGGTGTGTGTGTGTGTCTGGTGTTTCAAACTTTGATACTTTTAAAAATCTGTGTCCCTGTCCCTGCTCAGCAGCCGAATATTCCACCAGCTGCCACTGGGCTGTATGCTCCCATTTTATTTATTATTTATTTATTTAAAACATTTCTTAGTTGCCCCATATGCCTACGCCATCTTGGGGCGACGTACAGTCCAATAAAAACAATTAAATAAAACAATTCTTTAAAAACAATACACAATTTAAAACAGGATTAGGACAAATCAATTAAAAATCAAAATAAGGGTAGGCTGGCGCTAAAAACCCTAAACCCCCCCTCCCCAAAGACCTGGGCGAACAGCCAGGTTTTACATACCCGCTGAAATGTTAAAAGGCTTGGGGCCAGGCGAGCTTCATCCGGGAGGGAATTCCAAAGACGCGTCATGTGGCCAGGCCACCGAGAATGCCCTCTCCATTGTGGCCCCCTGCTTAACAAGGGGGGCCTCCAAAAAGGCACCCCCGGCAGATCGAAAGAGCCGCTCTGGAGCGCAGAGAGCGAGGCGGTCCCTGAGGTACGAGGGGCCCAGACCATGAAGGGCCTTATAGATCAATACCAATTCCTTGAACCTGGCTCGGCACGCTATTGGCAGCCAATGCAGGGTCTGGAGCACAGGTATTATGTGCTCCCGACGGCCCGTCCCTGACAGGAGCCGGGCCGCCGCATTCTGCACTAGCTGCAGCCTCAGAACCAGGAACAAGGGCAACCCCACGTAGAGTGCATTCCAGTAGTCCAGCCTCGAGGTGACGAAGGCATGGATGAGGGAGGCCAGGTCCGGCCTGGAGACGTACGGATGCAGCCTCCGCACCAGATATAACTGGCGGAAGGCGGCTTTCGCCACCACCTCCACCTGTCGATCCAGGCAGAGATCTGAGTCCAATATCACCCCCAGACTCCGAACCTGCTGAGCTATAGGAGGGTGAACCCCCCCAATCAGGGGGGCCAACACCTTCCTTGCTCTCCCCACCACCATCACCTCTGTCTTATCGGGGTTGAGCTTCAGTCTGCTCTGCCACATCCACTCCGCCATGGCCTCCAGACACTGGGATAGCAACGAGACAGCAGGGTCTGGGTCAGCTGAAAAAGAGAGGTACAGCTGAGTATCATCAGCATATTGGTGACATCGCACCCTGAACCCTCTCACGACCTCCTCCAAGGGCTGCATATACACATTAAATAATAATGGAGACAGAATGGAACCCTGTGGAACGCCGCAGGACAAGGTGCGGGGGCAAGATCTTTCAGCTCCCAACACCACCCGCTGGCCTCTCCCCAAGAGGAATGAGCAGAACCATTCAAGAACAGTCCCGTCCAGACCCCCCAGGTCACGCAGCCATCTCAGCAGCAGCCTATGGTCCATGGTATCAAAAGCGGCCGAGAGATCTAGCAGGATCAGAAATGTAGAACATCCTGCATCCATCTCCCGGCGGAGATTGTTGACCAAGGCCACCAACGCTGTCTCAGTGCTATAGCCGGGCTGGAACCCCGATTTAAAAGGGTCCAGGAAACCGATGCTATCTAGATGTGCTTGGAGCTGGATCGCCACCGCCCACTCAATAACCTTCCCTAACTAGGGAAGGTTAGAGACAGGTCGGTAACTGGCGAGTGCGTCCACATCCAATGATGTTTTTTTCAGCAGGGGGCGTACCACAGCCTCCTTGAGGCTAGGTGACAGCCTCCCCTGCCTCATGGATGCGTTAATCACTCTCGCCAGCACCGTCCCCAATGTCTCCCTGGAGGCTTTCACCAACCAGGACAGGCAAGGATCAAGTTCACAGCTGGTGGCTCTCACAGACCCCAAGACATCCACCGCATCAGCTGACGTCACTTCCTAAAGTCCCCCCACAAAGTTGGACCAGATGGGGCCTCCATCACCTCGCGCTTTCCACCTACTGCACCCAACTTTTGAAGCTTAAATATAATTCCATGTCCAAAGAGGCAACAGAATTATCTTGTGTGTTTCTGTAATAAACTTACCAGAGGGGACTGTATTTAAATATGATAGGGCTTGTGCATCCTTTCTTTCTTTGAGGGAAACTAAGAGAGTGGCTGGAATAAAACGACACAATAGCCTCAATCACACTTTTTAGTGCAACCAGCCTAATAAATGGGCAGCCCCCAGCCTGTATTTCATGTGCTTGTGGCAGCTTTCACCAGTGGTGCCGGTGATCTCCTTCCCCGCAGCCACTTCTCAGATGAGAGGCAGACTAGAGATCTTCCTTTCCACACAGTCTCCTAATTCTCGCCTCTCAGCTAACAAATACAATACAGTCCTCTCTAACAGTTACCCGTATAGACTGTGTTTTTGAAATGTTTACATCTGGACCTATGTCATAAATACAGTATGTGCTTCCTCCTTCCAAAAGAAAGAATGAAATCCAATCCTTCGCAAATGACTTGACGTGAATAAGGGAAGAGGTTTCATTTCAGGCAAAAAGTCATCTCTGCTACATCTTGCATTGCTCTGGAGTCTCAGCTTACTACAGCACAGATTCTATCTCTTGTTTTGAATTTATATTGCTGCAGAGCCAAATTCCACCGTCAATAAATCTCGGCAGTGCTCCATGAGTTGGTGCTCTGTGGCTCATAGGAGTGCACATCCCCCTGCAACATCATCAGATGGGCGGTTGGATGAGTGGCTCCTGGGTGGCCATGTGTGGTAGCATCTCATTTAAAAACACCAGAAAATGGTGAGGGGCAAGGTGTGGGTTGGTGGAAGATTGGCAGTGGGGTAAGAGGTTGAAGGGCTGGAAGTGGGCTGAAGGGGTAGGGGGGAAGGAATGAGGTTTTAGTTGCAAATGACAGAGTGGGAGGTTTATACAGTTAGGTTTAGTTTGGTTTTGGTGTTGGTTTAATTGTACTGTGGCAGGTGCAGGGGGAGAGGGATTTAGGTGGGATGGTATGTGAGTTGGGGTTTTGATGTTTTATGTGTGTGATTTTATTTGTATTGTGTTTTAGTATGTTGTTTTTATTGCACTGAGCGGTCCTGGTTCTTGGAGTCATGCGCTGATAAATAAAAACCCCAAACTTACATGTAAAAAAAAAGAAAATAAGAAAATCTCATGATTTTGATGCTAATCTCATGATTTTGGTAGCCAGACTCAATAATAGTGGCCCCTGCGATTGGCCAGGAATGCCTCCCTGTGGGTACCATCCAGAATAATTGTATTGAAATCTAATCAATTTACACTTGATTAGAGTAATGGCTTACAAAATATTATATTAATTCATATGGTCTCAGCATTTATGTGTTTTTAAGGCTATTTGGTGAAACCTAAAGGTGGTTTGGTGTCTAAATGATCAGTATAACATGTAGAACGTCATAGTATGGATTATATGGTATGGATTATTGATTGTATGAGCCAGAGTGAAAGTTATGGTAAAAGTTTATGAAATAGTACAGGAAAGCAATTTAAGGTAAGACTTAGCGGAACAAAGGTGTCTGCTCACAATACATATCTGAGGGGATACATGACTCATGAGACATCTTCAAGTGGGAAACGTGCCCTCAGACAGGTATCAGCAAAGTTGCTGGAAGACAAAGGGAGAGCATGACTATTGAAAGGATGCTTAGGTAGCCTCTGTGAGATCCCAGAGGAGCGACATTCAGAAGGGGGCACTGAGTATCCATCATTCTGGGCAGGGTTATGCAAATTAGGGGCTAGGTCACATTTGGCCCAGGGTTGGGTCCGACCCGAGTTTTCCAGCTCTCAGGATGAATCAAGTTGAGCTCCCCGACCTAAGTCTTCACTAGCATAGCACAGCATAGCATAGCAGGACACTAGTTTTGCTAGTGAAGACATGAGAGAAGGGCAGCTGTTAGCATCTAACACAATATTAGCATAATATTAGTACAATAACACAACATTAGCTAACACAATGTGTTAGCATCTAACACATTTTTATTATTACACTATGGATGGAGTATTAATAAATTCTGCTATTGTCAGACTTACATTATGAAAAAAAACAATCTCATGATTTTGGCAGTCAGACTCATACATTCTGCTTATTTACACATTACTACTCTTTGTCCATCATGAACACAGCAGAATGTATCAATTTATTTATTTATTTAAATGTTTTACCCCGCCCTTCCCCAATGGCTCAGGGCGGCTTATAAAATTGATAAAAACCATATAAAAAAGCACAACCCCCCCAACCTTTCCCCTCACCCCAACTCCACCAAACCATCTCCAACCATCCCCTCACACCCCTACCCCAAAACCAACCAAACCCCCCCATTCCCTATCCCTGCCTGCCAAATGCCTTGACAAATAGAAAGGCCTTACACTTCCTCCAGAAGACGTCCAGGCTTGGGCTCAAACAAACCTCTGGGGGAAGGGAGTTCCATAATATTGGGGCAGCAACCGAGAACATCTCCCTGAGACGAGCCCTCAAGGTATGACCATGACTAACAGATGACACCCACAGGGAGGCATTCTCGGCTGATTGCAGGGGGCCACAATTATTGAGTCTGGCTGCCAAAATCTGAGATTAGCATCAAAATCATGAGATCTCCTTCTCTTTTTTTTTTTTACATGTAAGTTTGGGGGTTTTATTTGTCAACTCATGACTCCAAGAGCCATGGCAGCTCAGTGCAATAAAAACAACATACTGAAACGCAATACAAATAAATCAAATATATAAAACATCAAAACCTCAACTCCTATGAACCACAGAGCACCCACTCATGGAGCACTGCCAAGATTTATTGATGGTGGAATTTGGCTCTGCAGCAATATAAGTTCAAAACAAGAGGTAGAATCTGTGCTGTAGTAAGCTGAGACTCCAGAGCAATGCAAGATGTAGCAGAGATGACTTTTTGCCTGAAATGAAACCTCTTCCCTTATCCACGTCAAGTCATTTGCGAAGGATTGGATTTCATTCTTTCTTTTGGAAGGAGGAAGCACATATTGTATTTATGACATAGGTCCAGATGTAAATGATTCGAAAACACAGTCTATTGCAACATGTAAGAGGCAGAGGCCATTGAAAGGGCTCAGGAGCTGGGGATGTTTTTCTTTCAGAACAGAAAGTTCTTGAATCTTTGTTGTTGTGGTTTTACTTTTAGCAAAGCAGAGTATGTGCCACAACTTGATAGTGAGTATCTAATCCCGAAATAAACCCTGAACTCTCCAGGGATTTAGGTTTTCTTTCAACTGAAGTGCATTTCTACAATTACAAGTTCAGAGATGCAGTGTATACTATGGATTGTTGAAGAAAAAGAAAGAAAAAATAATGTGTCCCCAGGCTGTGCCATTCAGTGGTCTGAAGAGTAGTACACACTGGTCAAATTAGTACTCCCCAGACTTTAGAAAGAGGCCCCCCCTTCTAGCAAAATGAAACCAACTGTGCTTCCACTTGTCTTGTTAAAGGTATACCCCAAACATATGATCATTGTGTATATCTTCAAAAAAGGCTGCTACTTTTTCCAAGCTTGGGTGTTAACATATGCACTGCTGGCCTGGTTTGCCTGCTCTGGCTTGTCAGGGCCAGCACCGAACCCCACACGTCTGTTCCGGGTCCACCAGATGTGGAGGCCGAGTTCAAACCCTGGCAGGGTTGGCATCTAGGTTGGAAATGTGGGCCTGGAATGAACTGGGCCCAAGGTCTGGCCCCATGGACAACCCTAACCCCACCTTTGGTGTCTCTTACAATGACCCAAGATCTCGCAGCATAAAAGGGGAATAGTGCATTCACACATTACAAAAATTGTGGAATTATAATACCCAGTATTATCTCCAGTTATTATAACAGCCCATTTTGTAAGGTGTGAAAGCAGCCTAAGAGTCCAGTCAGTCTTCCAACAAAAAGAAAAGAAAAATATTGCTCTTGTGTAAAAATTAAATATTACTCTTGTGTAACATTGATCATCTACGTGGTTATCAGTTTACTTATCTGCAAAATAGATATAATTTTACCTATGACACACAAACAGAGAAAAAGGGCTGGGGTTGTCCTAAAACAACCATACAACTGCTGAGCTATTCATTTGCATATCAAAATATCCATTGTATTGCTTTCCCCCATTCCTTTTTGACAGGAAGGGGAGAAGAGGAGAATTTTTAGGAAGGATTTGGTGGTTGATCAGGGGGATCAACTCTATCAAAAAATTATGGGTACATGTTCATGTTGCTGCACTGAGTAGTAGTAGTTTTTATTTGCATCTAAAAAAAATATGTCACAACTCACCCAGGAAAATAAAAAAGACAGTTACTGTCCCAAAGACAACACAATCTTAATTTGGACTGATGCAGGAACCATGTGGTATTTTCAGACGTAACGGGGCAGCATTCGCCTGTCACGGAAACAACCCTTAGATTCCCCGCCGGGATCACTGCAGCACGGCCAACAGACATGCCGGGGGATCCCGGCGGGGAATCGGGGAGGTGCCGGGGCCGCACAGCGCAGCATTCGGCAGCACGCCCCTGCCCCCCCCACGCTCCCCTACCGCCTGCCCTCTGGGGAGACATGCAGGCGTCGCGGCCAATGTGGCCGCAGCGCCTGCCCGAAATGACCACGGCCCGGAATCCCGCCAGGGATTCCGGGCTGTGATCGCCGTCCAGACGTGACGGGCCCCTTCATCCCCGTCGGGAGTCTCATTCACCACGCGATCGGCGCCGGCCCCGCGGGTTCAGCTGATCGCGTGGTGAATGAAATTCCTGGCGAGGATTGAGCATGGTTAACATCTGGGGGGGAACTTCCGGTTCCCCAACAGATGTTACGAGGGCATTCCCCACCACAGGGAATTGACTGTGGTTGAGCGTGATCTCGTAATGTCTGAAAATACCCAAAGTTAAAGACAGACAGGGAAGAGCAGCAGAGAAAATAAGATCACATAGTTATGCTGGCAGGTATATACGGATTTAGAAGGCTCAGCCAGCACAGACCTTTTGTCATCTTTCTTCCCCCATGATACGTATACCAATGAGTAAGGTGAAGAAAGGACTTGTTTTTAAAGTACATCACCTCAGTGGCATTTAGCTTTAGCAGTACTATTGTATCTCTTTAGGTCTAGGGGATTTTTTTGACTCTTCAAAAAGCCATGCCTTGAAAACTGCTGCCTTCTAGAGAATTAAGTTCAGAACATGACTGGATGGAGACAAAAAGGGGCTTTTTGAAACCAAATGAGCCAAGTCCTGAGTTCCAGGCAAGTAAGGAAAGGAGGAGAAAGTCTTATGAAGTGTTAACAGATCAGATAAGCCTTTCATACAATCAGGCACTAATTATTAAAAATAATACTTGCTGATGGTAGTTTTTTCTTTCTTTCTTTTTTTTAAAGGCTAAGAGTAAAATAAATGGAAGGAATTAAAGCTCTGCAAGGTCACTGGAACCTGAGCAGAATTGCTAACTGCTTTCCCGTCTCTCTGTCAGGCACTCTGTATTCACTGTATCACAAGCTTGAAGCCAGACCTTATTTTACTGAGCAAAAAATGGTCCTTTTGTTGCTGTTTTCCCCCTAGTGTCATCTCTCATGGTTGCCAAGGAGACCAGTGTGTATCCTTTCAGCATAGGTTATTGGGCCTCAGGAAGGAAGTGCTCCAGCACTGGCCTGCTATTTTTATAGAACTGTTACATAATGCAATCTATTAAAGCTTCCTCTTGGTGTTTTATTGGACAAAGGGGAAATTAAGTTCGATGACTCCTAAATGTTTGATGGAGGATGTCAGGTGACTTTTGGATTGTTTGGCACTGGCCACATAGCAACAATATTCCTGTATGCAATTCAAGAAGGACAAATATACATTAAAGGCAATGGCAATATTTGTCTGCATGCAAATTGCCAGAGGAAATTGAATTCTAAGCAGTGCAAACATCAGCACTGTAAAAGTGCATGGCACTATCAATCTGGCAGAATGGGAGCTCAACACTTCACTGACAAAACAAGAGGAAAGGAGTCTTAAAAGGAAAGCACACGTGCTTACAGTTTCCCCCCCTTAGTCAGAACAACCTAATATAAACAATGGGACTGAATTACAGTAATAATAAATCTGTGGCCACCTGGGACTTAAAGGGGGTCTCTTTGATGATACCATGGATATTTGGTGGCAGCAGGCATAGAAATTAAATCCCTCTCCCCCACAGGTAGTTGAACAGTTCAGATTTCATGCTGCAAAGGGCACAGTTCAGTGAGGTATATTTTGAAAATGAGTGACCGAAGCTGAGAGGAAGTCATAGGTCTGTTCTTTTGACTAAAATGGGTCTGTCCAATTCCATGCAGTCCAAAACACTACATAACAGCCATGCCAGAAAAATAGCCTAGTTGATAGCGCCCCCCCCTCCCCCTTACCGCACCATAATTCTGACTTTGCTGTCTCCTTTCCCCCTGAGTGAGGTTGGAATTTATGTTTGCTATATTCATTCTAGGGATTCTTGTGGGAAACTGTTTTGTATTGAAATTGGAGAGACTTGAGGGTGTTTGTATTTATTGTAGAAGAGAAGTTCAAAGGCATGGCTAGCTCTTGAGGAAGTTTCATCCCTAGCATTTTGTTTTTACACAGGAAGATCCCATTTTACACAGGAAGATCCCTTCTTGGCTTTCTGTAGAACAGAGCAACTGTGTGGCGGTCACAACTATAGAGGGAATAGGTGGCCCCCAAGATAGCCTGGACTATGCTCTTGGCAGACTTTGATGATTAGGACCAGAATGTTTCATCTGATGTGGTGTGTGATGGGAAGCCATTAAATTTCCTGTAGTGTGTTTATGTGTTCATGTCATCCTAAGGATGTAGGGATTGGATTCTATACTGGGTCAGACTAATAGTCCCCAATATTTTGTCTATGACAGTGGCCTGCACCAGATTCTTAAGAGGAAGTGTATAAAATCCAAAGTGCTCAAAGTCTCTGGCAGTCAGAGATTGAATCTCCCATCCAACTTGGCTTTTGGGATCCCTTGATGGATCCTGTTTTAGTTAGCAGTGGAACTGCAATATTTTGAATATGTACCTTCTCAGGGTTGTCTGTATGCTGTTGGCAGCAGAGGTCATAACCTGCACTTGTGGTTTTATGTATATGTTGATTGGCATGGAAGAGATGACAGACACTTGCAGCACTCAGCAGGTGAGAATTCAAGTGATGGCACAGATGGACAACCTGACCCTCAGGGGCTACTATGTGAGGAAGGATTTGAATCAGCTTGCCTTTGTGCTCACCCATACCAGATCAGTGAAGCATATCAGTCATGTCTCATATCATGATGGACTGTGGTGAGTGAGGCTGACAGATCCAGAACTACAGGTCTAAATAATGTTTGTTCCTTCTCCACCGAGAGGTAGAGAACAACCAAAAACACCCACTTGGCTGAGTAGCATATCCTGGTTGAAAGTCTGATTGGTGAAAGTCGAGAGCAGGGGTTGAGAGCCTTTTCCCTCCCAAAGATCACTGTGCTATGGATCCTTGTGGGCATGCCTTCATCTCTACTCCCTTATCCTGAGCTCAGATTTTTAGGCTTGGGGGTAGAAACTAGATCCAGGGTCCAGATCCAGGAACTGGAAAGAGCCACATAAAAACTAGTTACAGGTTGCATTTGGAGCGCAAGCCTGAGGTTTCCCACCTCTGGTCTAGAGTTTTGTCAGAGAAAAAAGCCCATGGAAATAGCTCTTTGCCCGCTACTTAGAGAAGGGGGAGGAAGGAGTTTGGAAGTGGTTGATTGTTTTGCCACTATTGCTCTCTGTTGTCTTTAGACAGAGCAAATAGAAATCTGGTGCACCCAGCAATGAAACCCACACATGGGATAATGATGCTGTCTGGCTGTAATGTGGTTGTGTTTGAACATGGTCTGTGATGCTTCATGACACAATATTATAATTCTGTCACATTTTAGGGAAGCTGTTTTGTTAAATTTATTTATATTTTACAATTTTATACCCTGCCCCTTCTGCAAAGCAGCTTGGGGCGGCTTACACTTTAAATTATATTGAGTGAAATCTGGTTCCCTTTGCAGTTTGAAGAATCCAGGTCATGGCCCATAGGACCTTTGCCTTTTAGCCAATTGGAATAAGTCTCTTAAAAAAATTAAAATATCCAACTTCAGTTTTTTGTGACTTACACTCACTCAAGTGACACCTAGCAGAATTTCCTTTGGAATTTTAGAACTTCTGGATAGGATTTTTGTTGCTTTACTGCCTATACATGGCAGGGTTGTTCAATGAAAAATGTAACAGCAGGTTTGCTTCAAAACAACCAACTATCTTGGAGAAACTTATCATTTCTCTTGTGAAACCAACCATTACCATTTTACAGGTGGGCATGGATGACAGACTCTCCTTCTTCCGATTTCTATTTGTTTTCAATCCATTTATCTCATACTGTGGAGTAAGCAAAGGATGCCCCAGGCTCTGTTACTCTTTAAAATAAAAGAACAACAAAGAAGGAAAGAGGCTTCTTAAATCTGGTAGATATCATGCTCCTTGGAGTAAAATGTCTTAGCAGGAAAAAACACAGCAGCTGTCTGAAAAATGTATAGGTGTAAACCATTGGAGAAGACATTTTCAGTGTTGACTTTGAAGGTCTTGATGTCTAAAAAATCCCTGTTTGCTTTTAGAAGCCTCTAGAGGAAAGCAACTAAGGACAGGAAAGTGCAAAATGAGGAGCTGGGATTATCTGTGATTTTCGTCCAGTCAAATGTTAATCCAAGCAGGAAGCATGGAGAGTTTTTATTTCTTCTTCTTTCTGCTTCTTTTTTTGGCAAATGCTTCCAATGGGGTGGAAATGGGCAATAAATAGCAGGGTATCTAATGGCATCATTCCAGGCCTCCCAGCTACCGGTGTTGGCAAGGAAATGACTTTCTTTCTTCCCTTCTTATTTTTAGAGCACTGCATTTTCATGGGGTGGAGGGAGGGTCTCTACCGTCTGTCATTATCAGAGAGAGAGTCAAAACCACAGTGGCTGGCTTCCGCTGAACTCCTACTGCCCTGCCAAGCTGGAGGAAGCTGCAGCCATGTTATTCACACCACCAGTGGTTTTTCTCTGAAAATGAGACTTCTTTTAAATTAAAACACATGCATGCAGAGCACACATATGCACACATAACAGAACTGTGTGTCCTAGCAATTAAAAAAATATACATCTTCCTCTTGAAATCTGCCTGGAAATTTTAATCCCAAATAGTACTGGTATTGCTCTTGGAAGGGATGCTTCCAAGGTCCTCAGGGCAAGAGGAGAAAAAAAATCTTTCCTCTGTTTTGATAAATATCCCATAATAATGATCTTCCTGAGGGGAGTTCAATAACAGGTTTCCTCTCTGCTCTGTTCAGTTATTTGCATTGAAGATTGAACTTGAAGCTTAGATTCTGTGCACAATTAGGTTCTTTTCTTTTCTTTTCTTTTCTTTTCAAGGCTTTGTGCGCTTGCCACATTTTTGCACATTTTAAATCTAATTCATCCACCAGCTCCAGTTCTTTGAAAATTGGGCTCAGGTTCCTGTCAGGTTTGCATTTGATATTTGAGTGTCGAACAAAAATAGCCAGGGAGTAGTGAAGTGTGGTTTGGGGTTTGATGGGAACATTTTATAGAACCCGGTCTACAATATGATTCCAGATTGAGGCAAGCCCACCAAGTCTGGCATTTGTTTTCTGTTTGTCATAAAAGAGTTCCATAGGCAAACCAACATGGCAGGCCAATCTCTAGTGGTTTTACTTTATAAATTAAGAATCAGTTTTCCCCTGGATTTCCTTTTCCAGCTGCAGAACTTAATTGTGGCTTTAAGGCACGTCTTGTGGTAAGTGGTTCAAAGACATGCTGCTAGGCAGCAGTGTGGCTCAGTCCTGCACAGCACTCCCAAGAGCATGGGGCCATCAATCATGGGTACAGTCTGTGTTTTACGTTTGGTGCCGAGGGGTGGCTGGGGTGGGCGATGCACTGCACCCTGTGAAATGGAAGAGCAGAAGCCCACTGTGGGGAGGTGGGTAGAGGAGATGCAGGAAGGAGAAAGAGGAAAGACATCACCATCCTGAGGAGGAAAGACACCATCATGCTTTGATGACAGCAGCCCTTGTGGAGGGAAGGTGCACTGCTAGGCTTACCACCTGTCTGCTGGTTTCCTATAGTTTCTCTGGGTTTTCATCTCTGGGCTCTGGACACCTGGATAACCCGGGGAACATTTTTTTCCAGGGATGTGGGGTGGTTTTTCTCTGAAAGTGAGACTTCTAAATTAAAACACATGCATGCAGAGCACACATATCTGCACATAACAGATCTGTGCGACTTTGTCCTAGATTTAGCAATTAAAAAAATATACATCTTCCTCTTGAAATCTGCCTGACATTTTAATCCCAAATAGTGCTCTGGAAGGGATGCTGAAAGCAGAAGGTCCTAAGGACCTTTCATGTCAGACAGATGATGAGGTTCTCCCACCCCTTTAGTGACATGAGACCGCCCCCTGCAACACATTGGGTAAAAACAAACAAGACAGTAGCCTGTGTTAGCTCGCATTAGCCAGGGAGTCACCTGCTCATTAGTTCATGCACCACCAGATGTTCACCCACGACCGCCCCAGGGCAAGAGGCCAGCTGTTATGGGATGCATGGGCCTGAAAACGTCAGCAACACAGCCCAGGAAAAGGCCTGCCCACCCAGGCTAAACCAGACTAACATGCGACCTCCCATCTGTTCGGCCCCTCCCAGACCAGCTGTGGGTTGAGGTCCACCAGGAACAGAGAGCTGTAGGTGAAAAGCACAGAGCAGTCAATGGAGCAACTGAGTCCCAATGCCCCTCCACATGAATTGGCCTTTAAAAGGAACAGGCAGCAAAGGCATGACTGCCTTTGGGTGTCCCCGGTCTGTATAGCAGCTCATGCCCAATGCCCATTCTGCAACAGAGCAAGACCCAGAAAAAGGGACCATGAAGCAGGAGGATGGCCAGTCCAGTCCAGTGAGGCCACTTGCACATGAGATGGGAGGGCGGTGTACTTCCAGAAGCCAAAATGATGACAGCAGGAATCGTGGGAAGCTCTGCTCATGTGAGCAGGGATTTAGCCACTTCTGCTGCAATTACAGTTACCGATTACAGGGATGGGTTTTGAGTCCTGTAATCTGAGAGAGAGATCGTGGCAGAAATGGGCTAAAACCTTGCTCACACAAATAGAGTTGCCCGCAATTCCCCCTGCCATCATTTCGGCTCACAGAAGTTCTCGCACCCTCCCATCTTGTGTGCAAGTGGCCTAAGCCAGTGCCCCAAAGGGGTGTGTGTGTGTATGGCACCCATACCATAGTTTGCACAACATATATGTGGTGTGTGTCTATCACCATGTTCACAGGCATCCACCCTGCCCACCCCCCCCAGGTTCATCATTGGGAATGCGGACTGAGCCACTCACCAAAAGTGGATCCCGTGGTCCAAAGAGAAGACAAGGGCATTCATTGGCCTGTGGGGGATGTGCACGTCCAGTATAATCTCTGCAAAATGCACAGGAATGAGCGGGTGTTTCAGGGAATCACCACTCAGATGGTGAACCTTGGCTACCACTGGGACATGAGCCAGTGCTGGTAGCAGACAAAGGACCTGAGGAGTGGAGGTTGTTTTGCCTCCCTAATGCGGCCTTATTTCTACTGTCACTTGATTAGCAATAAATTGCTCCATGGCAGTAGCATTCACACAATCCACTGCTCCAAAGCAATGGTGGAGAAAGTGGTTTAATGAGGCATTTTCCAGAAGCAAAGCGTTCCTCTGCTCAGGTTTGTGAGGACACTTCCACCTCCGTTCACATAGCAACAACTGAAATCTTCCAATTCCCCTTCACATAAAGAGGAAATAACAAAACATTTGCACAGAAAGCTGTTACAGTCAAGTATCCACCATATTATGAAGGTGCACTGAACTGTGGGCCTTCTGCAAAGAAAACCAGCAAGCTGTTCATTAATAGGACTGAAAGAAAGCCCTAGCTACATATTTTAGATACGTAATATGTCAAGTCGTTGTCCCGTTTCAGTATGGCAAACCTTGATGTCAATCTCCCCCCCCACCCCTTCACAGGTTGGTATCCTGTTTCTGGTAAAAGGGAAACATTACGACCTTTAAAGCAAGTCCACTGCTGTGTTATGAAATGTCACCCTTCAACAGAAAAAGCAGCAGCTTAGTTCTCAGTTTTGTTTTTCCAGAGGTGAGCTTTGAGGAGGTGAAAGACAATAACCTCAGGTTCGGCCACCAAACACTGCAGTACATAGAGCTCCTGGACACCTTCCTGTGCATGGACAGGTCCATTGTTGCTCTGTGCCTTGCTGGCACCAAGCTTGCCGAGAGCCACAGGCGGGTGGACACCACTCCCCCACTGCCAGTCCATATAGCACCCGTGCATTCCACAAGTGGCCCCACACCCATCCGAGAAGGCTGGGCCCTAAGGGCTCCACGTGTCTGGCCACACACCCATCCACTAGCCAGTCTCCGACTCTGAGGATACTGACACCACCATCAGAACCCTCAACCCCTACCCCCTGGACCCAGAGAGCCAGCAGTCAGTCTTGAAGAAAGCAGAGGCAGAGGGGACAGAAGACCCAGAACTCCTGGGGAATGCAGAGCCCAAGGAAAGTGGTAAGTGAATGCACCAAAGGGGGCAGAGGGGCTAGGTAACCCAGGCATAAGATGGAGTGGCCAGATAATGCCAGTCACCAACATGGCTCTCGTTCCTTGCTGTGTTCACAGGTTGCTGGGATGACAAGCAGAAGGAAGCAGTGGAGCCCTGGGACACAGAGGCACTGTGCGGGAATGGTAGGCATGGGAAGTGGGTAGGAGAGCATCATGGTGGGTGTGAGGGCTTGCATGCTGAACAGGCAGGTGTGGAGGGCAGGGGTGACATTGGCGTCGAGACAACAGACATGATGGCTGAGGGCAACACACTGGGTTGGGAAGGTGGGAGTGGGGTAACCTGAACCAATGCAGCCATCCTGCTAAAGGTCCACCAGTGAGAGCTCTAATGGTCCACCAGTGAGAGGAGCACCAGAAAGACTATCCGTGGGTGCCAAGAAGAACCAGGCCATGTGGGCATGGACCCGGCAGTGCAGGGAGAATCTGGCATGGGAGACAATGGATGAGACTACGCGGTGGGCAGATGAGATTCAGGAAACCATCCAGGAGCTAGCCAAGGAGCACTGACGGTTTCTGTGGTATGTGCCACCCAGCATAGGGACCTCACCACCAAGACCCACAGGGAACGCCGGATTAAGAAGCAGAAATGGAACCACCACATGCAGCGAGTGCAAATAGCCCTGGAGAGGGAGGGCTGTGGGCTGTGTGACATCATGCAGCAGTACCTTCTGATGCAGTGCACCTTCCTCCACCATGTGGCCACCGTAAATACTGCAATAACGTTTGCTCTGGGAAGGGCCCTAGTTGCCAACCACCCCCTGGAACTTCCACCACAGCCCCCCTAGATGTCAAATGTCTGATCAGGTCTTACCACCAGTCAGTCCCTCAGCCATGGGGCCCAAGTGCTGTAACCCCTGTGCCCGCCCAGTACCACCCGACTCTGCAGGCCTAACCCACCAGCAGCCATTTGAGTGTCCTGCCAGCCACCACAGTGACCCGTCCCGCAACTTCAGAGCTCGAGGAGGAGGAGACCCCCTTCCTGGCTGGACCAGCACCAAAAAAACCCCACAGCCATCTGTGAGTAGGAGAGATGTATGTGTCAAGGGGAAAGTGAATAACTTTCTCTGTTATGGCAGCCATGGCGTTTCTCCTTATTGCAGGTGGGAATATACTCCTAAAACTCAGGCCCCAGAAATCAGGGACAGGGAGCCACTGACCATGGGACACTGTGGGGAACCATATGGGAGCACATTGTACCATGCAATAGGCATACATGCATATATACATTGAGGAACCTGCAAGGTTAGGCATTCATGTAACAGAGTGGCTGGTTTATGGGCTGGCCCTTTAAGAGGGTAGGGCAGATGGTCTGCAGCTGGCCCTTTAACAGAGCTTGTAGAGGGGAAATGAGGGGTCAGCTCAGTTCAACACAGACACAGGGGTCAAGGAGATTGGAGACACCTGTGGAATGGTAGGGGGGAGTATGGGTTCATAGGGGCCAGAGGAGTGATTGGAGCAGGACCAATGAAGCCCAGGTGACAGTCTGACCAGTAAAGTGGGGCCGGATTGGAATGGAGATCCGGCTTGCCCAGGAAGTAGGGCTTGGAGTCAGAAGGGCTCACCCTGAAGCTGCTGCCAGGCGAGGCTGTGGGATTGGAGCATATGGCTTTCCCAGTAGGGCTTGAGCCAGGGCTCGAAGCAAAGGGAGGGTTGTCCAAAGTTGCCAGACAGTGCCAGGAGAAGAAGAAAATCAGTGTTAGAGGAACCAGGTTTGTGGCGGACTCTGGGAGGGGACTGTGCCGAAAGCGAGACATGAGAAAATGGCCAGGGGGAGTGAGCTTGAAATCCCAAGGAGTAAGGGTGTCAGAGCAGCCTGTTACCATTCATTTGGACTGTAAAGAAATACAGCCATACATGGCCAGGGCTCCCATAGCCATACTCTAATCCTTTATTGCAAGCCAGACATATGCGCTCGCCCAGCCATCCGTGCTGTCTGTGTGGGTACGGGCAGAAATGAATGACACAGGAAATAGTGGAGGCATCAGCATGACCCCCATGTGGAGATGAGGGCGATCCGTGAATGCCAATGGCCCTTCCTGCCCACTGTAGTGATGCAATGGAGCGGTATCTCTTAAAGGAAGGGAGAGGGGGAAGGGGGCAGGCTGGGCAGCAGGTGGCAGTGGGGTGTGTATGTTTGCCTATGTGTGTGTGTGCTGAAATGGAATGATAGGGAAGGATCCAAGAGCAAATGCTTGATTGTCATTGGACTGGAGTCTGTCATCCATTCCTTCTTCATTCCAACTGCTGTCATTCCATGGGATCCCCAGTCGCGGCAGTTGTGCTTGGAGATGTCCTCAACCCACTCCCTGACTCCCTTGACTTCAACCCACTCTCTGAGTCCTCCTCCCAGTCATTGCATCCAGCCCATCCTCAGTATAGCTGCTCCCAGTGTCACCCTCCTCCATGTCAGCATAGCCTGTGCCCTCTATCCATGTTGTTCCCACCTTGACCCCTCAGTCCAGCCACTCCCCATCACTCCACCTGGTCCCCCTTCAGTTTAGATCCTCATGGTAACCTCCCCTGCGTAGGTACACCCAATTGTTACTTCCTCCTTGGTGTTATTGCATCCAGTAAACAAACGTCACAACAACATGCCTCAGTAATGGTGCATACATATTTGACAACATGTTCTATACAGCTTACCAAGTGAGCAGGCCTTCAGGCACCAAATGCCAATTTGTGAACCAGAACCAGAAGCAGATTCAGAAGGGGTCACAGAACCTGAGCCTGAA
>QEPC01004817.1:2701689-2720568 GCA_003113815.1 Sphenodon punctatus | reverse complement strand
CTGTATAGTGTGGCTTCTCTCCTTTACCCTTTTAGTTATAGCCTTATCTCATACCTTGTTGTGTCTTAATAGTGCCTTGTATGTGTCCTAGTTTAGTGTGGTTCCTTTTCCTCTGTTCTCCTCCAGTAATAGCTCCAGTTAGGGTTGCCATACCTCCCCTTTAATCCAGGATGGATTAAACAATCCAGCCCTGCACCATGTATTTTTCATAAGCATCCTGGATTAAAGGGGAGGCATGGCAACCTTACCATACTCCTTTCAGTGATTACCTTGTCTGGTCCCTGTTTCTGCTCATGCCATGTTATATATCTACTGTTAGCCTCCCTTGAGCATAGTCAGATGTGTTAATGCTTGTTTCCCCCTGGCCTCGCTTAGTCCTAGGCCGCTTTTAGATGAGATACATTTGCGCATGATATTGTTAAAAAATGTGCTTGTTTTAATGCTCGTTTAAACACCTAAACCGTTTTAAATGTGTATTTGCTGTGAACGTGTAAAAGCCCAAACCGTTTTGAATGTGTTTTTTAAATAATGCACATTTTAAAAAACTGGTTTTGGCACCCCCAGATCATCAAAGATGCTCAAAACCAGTTTTAAAAAATGTGCATTATTTAAATGCGCATTTACAAAACCACATTAAAAGTGTCTCATCTAAAAGAGCCCCTAGAGTCTTGTTCATGTCTGGTTCCTCTCCTGTTCCCTATAGTCATTACTATATAAAGAGTTTCTTCCCTTGCCTCTCTTGTACCTTTCTTGGTGTCTGTCTGTTTCTCTCTCTCCAACCTTTTGTGAGTCTGATTACCTTGGGGGTCTCCATGACCTCATCCTTGCCTCCTCCTGTGGTACCTGGCCTTGGGTAGGTACCACAGGTACCTATGATGATCTATGATCATCTGGTCACTCAAATCTGATCACTGAGACTGCTAAATAAGATCCTGAGGGATTGTTTAACCTAGAGGCAGGACTTTATTATCATAGTCTTGTCTGCTGGTAAGTTAGCGTGTATCTGTCCTTCCCCTATCCCAGCTCTGCTTTCCCTGTTCCTGCTCCCTATATTTCCCTATAGGAATTTGACCCTGCTATCAAGTTGGCAAAATTTGGGAGACATGCCGGTGGCCTGGCCATTTTTGTTTCTCAGGGGTGCCTGGCACAGGTGCACCTACTAGCTAAAGCACCCAAGAACTCCCTTGCACTTTACATCACGGGGGGACTGTTTGCCCCTTTGGTCATAATTAACATTTATCTACCTCCCTGCAAGGGTATATATGAGAGAGTAAGCTTTTGGTTGCAGATGGGGGAATTCCTCCATGCACTGGATGATGAACTTCATAACCCTCTAACTATCATACTTGGGGACTTTAACACAAGGATTGGGAATACTAATGCAGCTATCATCCAGCTTATGGCGCTAGATGAGGATGATGATTTCCTCTTTCTGATTAGGCACCTTAGGGATGTCAAATTGAACGCAGCTGGGCTGCAGTTTCTGAAGTTTCTATATAAATCAAACTTTCAAGTATTGAATGGCAGAACTAGCCTGGATCCCCTTGGGGTTAATTTCATCAACCGGAGCTAGTGTTATTGATTATGTCTGTGTACCTGCTCTATTTTTGGATACTTCACTAAATTGTCAGGTGCTCCCCTTTGGTGTTAGCGACCATCAGCCATTAGAATTGACTGTTAATTCTAATTATGACCTCTTTCAAAGTCTGCCCGCTATGGCAGGCTCAGTCCAATCGACAGATCGAGGCTTTAAGATACCACGCTGGAATAATAAAACAGCAAAGGCTAGCAGAGCACTTTTACAGACCAATGACTGGACTATTATTAGGGAAGAGTTCCTGAAATTAGATCCTACTTGCGATGACTTAATGTCCACATTTCTTAATATTACAAACCAACTTAAGGAAATTGTCTTCTCTCCACATCTGTTTAACAATGATTAAAGCAAGACCCCATGGTATGATAGTGAGTGTAAGAGAGCAAAAATAGATTTGAATATGAAAGCCAAAAGAGTCAAGGACTCCCAAGATCCTATTCCTTTAATTGCCTTAACTAAAGCCAAAGCATACTATAAGAGGTTGCTGGCAGAGAAAAAACTAAGTTACCAACGTTATCTCTGGGAAAGATTGGAAGAGGCTATTGCAAATAAGGATACTAGGACTTTTTGGAGATTAGTTAATCTTGGATCTAATGGTGATGCTTTAACAACTGAATCCAGCATCTCCAATACAGTCTGGTACCAATATTTTGATAATATATTTAATAGGCATAAGGGCATGTTACAAATTGGAACTCTTCACTATCTTTCCAACCAGGGGCAGGACTTAAACCCCTAGTAGGCAGTTACCAATTCCAGGATCTTGGCAGAAGCACTATGAAACAGAGCACAAGCCCTTTAAATAGACATATGTTTATTACTATATCATAGAAAGAGCTGGGAATAAAGTACCAATACACTTGCATCTAGCAATAGCCTTCACCTACACTAACAGCAAGCGCACACACACAAATGCATACATAAGTGTTCTTATGCGTCAGAGGTCTCACGTCTGGTCTCGAGAGAAGAGGCAGGGCTGGGGCCCAATCGAGGTCTATCTAGGAACCTAGCTGCTGAAGTCTTGGATTTTCACAGCCTTTGAGAGCATTGGAAAGGGCCAAGCACCGATCAACCGGCAGCCACCTGAGTAGCTAGTCAGAGGGTACCATGCAAGGCATCTTTCCTGTCTAGGGCTGACCTTTTTATCCTGTGACTGCCTTATCATTATTCAGAGTGTGGGGTTGTCAATGCTAAGCCTGGAAAGTTCTCCCATTGGCTATTTGGTTTTGGGGTACTTTCTGCTTAGTCATTGTTATTATGGGATGTCCTGACCAGTTAGATCCTGTCTACCCCTCCCTCCAGATGGGAGCCTGATCTTTGGCCATGGGTTGCCCATGCCCCCTTTCTCTGAGGCGTCTTGGTGTCTGACCAGACCATCCTTTCTCATTGCATTGCTTAGTTCTTATCTGCAACTTTCTCTCTTGTTTATGTACAGCCATGTTCTGGGAACGGACAGTTCTTACTAGTTCTGTTCCTGCTGGGCCTTTCCTTTATTGATGACAAGAATGTATCTCTGTCAGCATATTTCTCTCATCTCCTTCTCCTTTTTGCCAGCCTGTTTTCCTCATATTATGCATTTTCAATATTCCTAAACTAAAATTACTATAAAGCATAAAGCAGGCAAATAAAGCATAAAGGAAACTCATAGTATCCTTTCAGTGGTTACAGATGTGTACAATATTCTCTTGGTTAGTGCTTCAGTCAATCTATTAATTCACTACATTACAGGCACAGATCATATTTCAGTGAGTGACCTTCTGGATCTTCCCTGTTGGCCCCCTATCACCGACAACATGATGCAGGGTCTATTGCTGAGAATCCTTAATCATAAAGCACCTGGTGAGGATGACCTTCCCAGGGAGCTTTTCCGCCAGTGTTCTGACTGGTGGGTCCCTATCCTATGCAATCTTTTCTCATCTATAAACTATTCAGGATGCATTCTACCGGGCTGGAATTCCAGCGTAATAATTCCTATTTTCAAAAAGTAAGATAAGATGGTTACTGGCCCATAAACCTTATTGACATTGTAGCTAAGGTTTACACCAGAGCATTGCTGCACAGGCTGGAACACTGGGCCGAATCCAACGAAATCATGGCCAAGGAATAAGCCGGCTTCAGGACCGGCCATTCTACTATTGACCAGTGCTTCATTTTAGCTCATTTAATTACTAAATATGTCACAATAAAACAAACTAAACTCTATGCAGTTTTCGTGGACTTAAAAGTTGCCTTCGATTCTATTGATAGGAATTTATTATGGGACAAACTTAGGAGGACTAATATAGATCGTAGGCTTTTAATCCTTGTCCAACTGTTGTATACTAACACAGACACGTGAGTGAAACTTAATAACAAAGGCCACTTATCCGATACCATCACTTCCTCAAATGATGTAAAGCAGGGTTGTGTCTGACCCCTTTTTTGTTTAATTTTTTGTTCAATGACATAGTGGATCATTTGACAAGAGACCAGAATCACCCTCCATCTTTTGGCCAGAGACCTATCTCTGCTTTATTATATGCAGATGACATAGTACTATTGTCTCTCACCAAAGTGGGTACGCATAGATTATTGGTGGATTTACGTGACTACTGCGTCTCCAACCACCTGGAAATTAACTATCTGAGGACCAAGGTGATGGTATTTGCCAACCATTTTTCTTCTAGCAAATGGCAAATCAGGACACATGAAATTGAGCAGGTTAAGAGTTATAGGTATCTAGGCATTTTGATTAATTATCTGGGAAACTGGACAAGGCATATTGAGGCAGCAAAGTTGAAAGCAGACCGTACTGCTAATGCAATACTGCGATTCTGGAGAACCGTTGGGGCTAAGCTCGTAAAGCCTGCTGTGTCAATAATAAATCAAAAAACGGTTCCCCAAATGATTTATGGAGCAGAGATTTGGGGACATACATATGTTCCTGGAATCTGATAGGGTTCATAGGGGTTCCAATCTGGCCCATATTTACCGCATTGATCCTCATTGATATTGACACAACTTAAAATTTGCAAAAGGGTTCTGGAGGTTCCTTTATCTGCACCCTTGAGTATGGTGAGAGCGGAGTTGGGTATGTTCCCAGTGGAATTTAAAATTAGGTTGGCTATTTTTAGATATTGGTCTTGGCTGTATGGCATGGATGATGAAAGAATAACTAAAATGTGCTATAGGGAACAGGAAGGATTACATGGGCTCAAAAAACGGAAGGGCTGATATGTGCCTATGGTATGTCAATGGACGAGCTCAAGTCTAGCCCCCAAACTAAAGTGCGATCCCTGCTAACTTGCAGAATTACAGATGTCTTTATTCAAGTTGGGTTGACCTAGGTTAAGGCATGCAAAACAGCTCCTAGATATTTGGAACTCAAAAATGAATTTCGCTTTGAAGAATATTTGACCTATGTGGAGAACCCAGCTGCAAGAGCTGCTTTTACTAGATTAAGATTTCAGTTATCTCCTTCCGTAGTTTTGGAAGGGAGAGTCTCAGGTATTCTGCAAAATCTGAGATTTTGTAGCTGCTCACAAAACAGAATTGAAGATGTTGTGCACTCTATTTTTGATTGTCCGCACAATGACACTTTGAGGGCCAAATATGTTAAGCCTTTATTGGTAGGGAAAGAACATTGGGTCATCAATTGGAAAATGTCATTTTTATTGGCAAATACAAATAAATACAAATAAAACCGTCATAAGGTCAATAGCAAATTTTGCCTGGCATGCAGAAATAAGAAGGAAATGCAGGGGTCAAATGCTGCCGCCATAAACCCCAGGAAGGGCAAGGCAATTTTACTTTTTTACTTTTTTATATATTCATGGTCATATTCATGATAATTATGTTGGTTATTTATTTGTTTCAAGTTTTATGATGTCATGTATTTTTGATTTCTTATGCTTTTGTATTCATTTGTTAAGGCCAATGGCCAAACAACAACAATAAATTTACTTACTAGTGAAAAATAATAATAATAATAATTAAAAAAAATATAGAATCTGATAGGGTTCATAGGAGTTCCATATTTACCGCATTGATCCTCATTGATATTGATCCTCATCCTGACAGCACTCATTGTTCTAGTCGTGTTTCATGACACATGGACACTGGTTATGGCAAGCAATGGGGAGGGGGTACTCCAAGGCGGCACTGTCTCACAGATGTTGTGCAAGCTGTAGGCAGCTGTGACCATCAGGGGGCCCGTATCCACCCTGAAGTTGATCTGTGCCATGATGGATTGCCAGCATTGTTTGAGCACCCCGAACGCCTGTTCCACCATGCGCTGGGTGACACTCAGTTGCCTGTTGAACCAGGTTTGTTCTGGGGTGTGGGCCAAGGAATGGGCCTTCATTAACCACAGTGTCAGGGGATAGGGTGGGTCCCCCAGGATGATGGGCTACATAAGCACTCCCTCTCTGGTGCTGATGATGCCTGAGGTGACCTGTATACATCTGGACAAAGAAGAGAGACTGCCACAGGATCACCCCACAGGGTCAGCACGGATGAACCTCCGGCACACCGCGCATGTGGGGACCAAATGGCCGCCATCCTCGAGACCCTGAACACCTTCATGGGACAGTTCACGGCCCTCAAGGAACGTGTGGCAAAAATGGCAGAAGGATATCGGAGGGAGACAGGGCAGCAGGAACCTCCTGGGCGGAGTCAGGCGCAGGAGGCAATGCCAGTGGAATGGAGGGCTGCAGACTTGCCAGCTGGACCGGTCAGAGGACAAAACGACCCTCCGGTGAACGAGGGCACTAGCACAAGTCAGGAATGTCAAGGTAGGTGCACGCAATGCACCTCGTGCCGATGCGCGAGCAAAGGGGAGGCCGGTAGTAAGGAACAGCCCACCCAGCCAGGGTCCACGGGAACAGGGAGGCTGGGATGCGTGGGTTCATGGGTTCCTTGGCCTACACAGGAGAACAGAGGTATGGGGGACAATCCCCCTACCTGTTCCAGGGGGGAAGGGCCACAGGCACAAGGCGTGGGGGGCGTGAGTAAGGACATAATGACATGTTTATCATGCAGCGGGACGCCAGTGCAGGCGGCTGCTCCACAATGCGAGCCGGGGATCTGGGCAGCATTAGGAACGCTGGTAGGGGCGCATTTGGCCCAGCACACCAGGGAAAAAATATGGAGGGGCGAGTACGTGGATGTGTTCTCGCTCCTCTATACGGAGTCGGTGCCTGATCCTAACTCCTCCGAGAAGGAGAAGGAGCGGTTTAAGCACCCGAAGGTTGATAGGAACTGGGCCAATTGGTCCGCAGCCTTCTTGGTGCTGCTGGGAGTGATGGTTCAGGCGGCACCTGACAGGGCCGCAGAACTAATCAAATACCAGGACATCGTCCGCAGAGCATATGACACCGGCAACCTGGGTGCGTGGCTGTGCTACGATGAAGGCTTTAGGAAGAGAGTAGCAATCACCCCAGGTCTTAGATGGGACGTATACGCCACAGACTTATGGTTGGAATGTATGTCCAACACGGTTGGCACCAACAGAACTGACAGCAGCCATTCCCTGACCAGGGGAGGCATCGCCTCCATGAATGAACCCTTTCAGGAGGGAGGGCGCCGTAGCAACCAGAAGGTTGGGACTTGCTGGGCTTCTAATGAGTCCAGGGGTTGCACCCGCCCCACATGCCTATTTCGACACGCTTGTACCCATTGTGGAGGGACACACCCAGGGGTTCAGTGCAACAAGGCACGGGGCCCATCACGAGGTAGACAGCAAGGTAGGCCCGGGTGTGGGAACAACCAGCCGCAAGGAGGAGGAAAGGGCTCCAACACCAGTCAGTCATAGGGCTCAAAGGATGCCCAATGGTTGGCGAGGTCAAGTATGTAGTGACAGGTTTTAAGGAGGGCTTCGTCATCCCGGCCCGGTTCAATGAGATGCGGGCATGGGTGAAGAACTTGCAATCCATGGTGGGAAGAGAGGATTTGGTTACCGCCAAGCTCCAAAAGGAACTCAAGGAGGGCTGCATCGTGGACCCCTTTGATGCTTTGCCTTTCCCCAACCTGCATGTTTCACCACTGGTTATAGTGCCCCAAAAGCAGGAAGGGGAGTTTCTCCTCATTCACCACCTGTCCCATCCAAAAGGGAGGTCGGTGAATGACGCCATCCCGCCGGAGCTATGCTCTGTTCACTATGCATCTCTCGATGCGGTGATAGAGATGGCTCGAGAGTGAGAGCAAGGGGCACTGCTGGCGAAATGCGATATCAAATCAGCATTTCGCCTGCTGCCAGTCCACCCTGAGAGCTTTAAGATACTCGGGTTCCAGTTTGGAGGCCATTATTTCTACAACAAGGCGATGACCATGGGGTGCTCGATATCTTGTTCGGCCTTCGAGCACTTTAGCTCCCTGCTGGAATGGCTGCCGCGCAAATGGACAGGGTCACAATACATCCTTCATTACATTGATGATTTCCTCTTCCTGGGAAAGGGAGGGACGGAGGAGTGTTACAAGACCTTGGAAGGATTCCAGGCCATGGCGGCGGAACTCGGGGTTCCCCTGGCGCCAGAAAAAACGGTTGGTCCGGCAACCATCTTGACATTTCTGGGAATAGAATTAGACACAGAGAGGCAGGTGTCCCGCTTGCCAATGGACAAGTTGAGAGCCATGGAGAGGGACATACGCATACTGCTGGGTCGACCCAATGTGACGGTCAAGCAGTTGCAAGCACTGGTGGGGAGCCTCAACTTCATATGCCATGTGGTGGCACCTGGAAAGGCCTTTATATCCAGGTTGTATGAAAAGGTCGGATCCACGTTGCCAGGGCACTGCCACATTAGGATCTCTGCCAACATGAGAGAGGACCTAAACACATGACTCCAATTCCTACAGGAATTTAATGGAGTCAGCATTTGGCGGAAGAGGTGGCTAATAGAGGCGGAGCTACAAGTCCAATCTAATTCTGCGGGATCGCTGGGATTCGGGGTATACTGGGCTGGCAGGTGGGCAGCCGCCCCGTGGCCAGAAGAGTGGGTGCGGGAAGGATGGAGTCGAGACCTCACTTATTTAGAACTATTCCCCATAGTGATAGCAGCGCACATATGGGAAAGCGAATTCGCAAACAAGGTTATCTTGTTCTGGTGCGATAACCTCGCAGTGGTGCATATAGTAAACTCTCTATCATCCCATTCCAAGAGAGTAATGGGGTTGGTGAGAGCGTTCGTCAGGCAGTGTCTGAAGAATAATATATATTATTCACGGCCAGGCACGTGCCTGGGATTAACAATGGCATAGCCGGCCCGACGCACTCTCTCGCCAACAGATGGAGCGTTTCAGACAGCTAGCACCGGAGGCCAGGAGGTAACCAGAGGATCTCCCGCCAAGAATATGGAACATTGGACGGTAGCAATGTTCCAGGCAGTACAGGGCTCATTGGCCCCATGCACCAGAGCAGCCTACCTGAAAGCACTGAAGAGTTCCAGAATTTCAGAGAAGGAAAAGTGTGGGGCACCCATTTTCCGATTACTGAGACCCAGACATTACAATACGCGATCAGCTTGAGGCAAAAAGGACTGGCACCTGGTACGATTTCCGGGAAGCTGGCGGCCCTAACATTTTATAACAAATTAGCCGGCTTCCAATCACCAACAGGGGGGTTCTTCCTAAGAAGAATGTTGGAGGGTTGGCATCGCGAATCGCCGTGGGGCGGCAACGCCAGGCTACCCATCACGCCAGACATTCTGCGCGACTTATGTAAGGCCCTTACTGGAGTGTGTTTCTCCGGATTTGAAGTCAGTTTATTCCAAGGCTCATTTAAACTGGCGTTCTTTGGAGCATTAAGGGTGGGTGAGCTGGCAGCCGCCTCCACTCATTCAACAGTGAGCCCAGTAGTAGGGATCGAGGACATACAGGTGACAGAGACAGGGCTGTCCGTATGGCTGCAATGATCCAAGACGGATCAGCGTGGGTGAGGACGGAAGATAGAGCTGGCAAGAATAGGGGAGGCCGATCTGTGCCCAGTTAGGGCGCTTGAAATTTACCTCGAGGCACGGCCCGAAGGCCCGAAGGTGCGGGACAGTTATATGTCCACGAGAATGGTACTAGATTGACCAGATATCAGTTCTCAGCAGTGATGAGGAAGTCGTTGAGGAGGATTGGCCTGCCGGAGCAAATGTTTGGCTCCCATTCATTCAGGATTGGTGCAGCTAGCTGTGCAGCTGCAGCAGGAATGTCTGAACAGGAGGTCAAAACAATTGGCCGATGGAAATCAAAGGTGTACCACACCTACATTTGCAAAGTCCAGCTCTAATAAAAAAGGAAACGAGAGAGGAATTAAACGCAAGGACCCAGTAAGTTAACGTAAGTGTATTCCCTCCTAGGAACTGAGCTGCCTGTCTGGCAACAGAAAATCGTAATTGCAGGCCACAGCATCGTGTACTGGGCCGGGAAATGAGCGGGACGCTTGTACTGGGGGACCCAGTTGGGCCTGGGCCACTTGACGGATGTGTCCTGGAAGGGCCGGAGTGGGATGAAGTGGGCCCAGCTCCTGCCCTTGGTCCACACAATCGCAAGGGAGCAGCACCCAGACATAATGGTAATTCACCTGGGAGAAAATAACTTGCCTGGTCACCAGCATAAAACGGGACATGCTCACGGTAAGAAGGATCTTCCCAGGTACCACGATAGTATGGTCTGAGATGCTTGAACGAATCAGATGGAGGGAAGCCGTGCGCCCCAGTAGAGTGGATCGGGCCAGAAGGAAAGTTAATAAAGAGGTGGGATATTGGTAGAAGAAATGGGTGGCCGAGTGATACGATGCTCCGAGATTAGGTTCACCCGACCAGAATTGTATCAGGTTGATGGTGTGCACCTGTCTGATGAAGGGCTAGAAATATACCTAAAAGCATTGCAAGCAACGCTTAGCCGGGTCATAGGCGAGTCGGGGGGGGGAGTCGAGTCTAGCCAAGCAAAGCTGGCAACCTCTGGTGGCAGGGGTCTGGGGAATTAGTTAGGTTATAAGTTAAGGATAGCCTGCTGCCAGGTCATCTCCATAAGAGGTGGGGTCCGAGAGAAGGCTAGTGCTCGGACGGACAGCGTCACACAGGACCCAGGTTGGGGGGGCAGGCTCCTAGGCCATAGGGCAGGGGCGGTTCAGGGCTTGTGGGAGCTTCCCTCCCCTCTTTCCTTGGGTCACTGTAGGCAAGGGCTGCCTGATCCAGCTGTGGGTTGCCAGACAGGTGTGACATTGCAGCAGCTATAGTTAGCAAGTTCGCGGTACTGAGGAACATCAGACCGCTTAAGTTTACCATAGTTATAGAGAGTTAATAGTTAAGGTTAATAGGACCCGGAGGGGGATAACCCCCTCCTCACCCAACAAGGTCTAATAAAGTGGTGCGGCCTAGTTTTAACCCATACTAAGTGTCTGTGTCTTCTTTCGGGGTGTGCGACAACTGTGAACCAGAAATGGTAATCCACTACTGTCTGCAGGACCACAGTACTGATCATGGCTATGAGGTGGACAGATGATGGCGCTGTGGGTGCTGTTGAGCACCATAATGCAATTGGGGAACCCCTCCACCTGGAAGCCTTCCATCACCTCCTTGGGGTTGATCAATTGGACTGCTCTATTGAGCAGCAGGGCCTTGATGGTCTCTCAGGATTCCAGGAGGATGGCACCCATAGTGGATGTTCCTACGCTGAACTGCTGGGCCACAGAGCAGTAGGAGTCTGGTGTGGTGAGCATTCAAATGGTGATGGCCATGTTCTGCTCATTGGTATGGGGGTCCTCATTGCCGTCTGCTCCCTTTCCATCTGTGGACAGAAGAACTCTGCAATTTAGAAGAGCACCTTTCAGGACATGCAAAAATAGGTCACACACTTCACATCTCTAGAACAGTATCTCCTACCATTGTGTGGTGCTGGGTGACCCAGATGAACGGCATTGCGTTATGAAGGGCAAGAATCACTGCTGTGATGTCCTGGGACAGGTAACCCATGGCCTGCTACAGCTCCCCTTGCATCGCCTCCATCCTTGCCAGCGCAGCCCGTCGGCACCTGGCTATATGGGCACTCCACAGACACTAGCACCACCCTGGCCTGAATCCTGCAGAGGATCATGAGGCTTCTGGTGATGGCAGACAGACCGCTAGTACCACCTGAAACACTCGCTGGCACACCTCATTGATTCAGATTTCCGATTCAGATTTATTTACAACCAAATAACAAGCAGTTATCATGGTTTATAACAGCAATCAAGTCTAAGTAAAACAACAATTTTTTTTTTTTCCTAATTTGCGCAGCAATTTTATAAATCCAATCCGTATTGTGTGAATTTAATAAAAACTCAGTCTTTTAAGACATATTATAAAACGAGCACCCACTGGCACATCTCAGTGGTTGTTAGGCGGAGTTGAATGGCAACTAGGTGCCCACGCTCCATGTCTCATGCTCCATGTCACTCCAGCAGATGGCCATGGTGCCTTTCTGAGCTTCCTGAGCCATGCAAGAGCCTTTGAAGTGATGACACACACCACATGTAATCTCACCTGTGTAATCACCTAGCTGACTGCACATTTAGCTATTGTCTGGGATGGTCCCTGAACAGCTGGGAGTCTGTTTCTGTCTTCAACTGGGCGTTACCGTCCTGTCCTGGCCCCGTGCTTGCTCATCTGCAGCTTGTGGGCACCGTGGGATCACGACGTCACTCCGGGGCGGGGAGAGGGAGAGGTCAATGGGATTGCCCCTGCACAACTGAATCTGTTTGTCTTCAGATGGGTGGCCCTGTGCTTACTCATCTGCAGATTATGGGCACCGTGGGATCACGGCATCTCTCCCAGATGGAGCGAGAAAGGGGGAGTGGGGGAGCAGAACGGTTTCCTGGCCAGGTGTGCGGCTCCCTGGGAAGGTCACGGTCTCTGTCTGGGCATTGCTCTGTGGGAGTTGTGCTCACACTTGGTTGGCATGGACTCAGGAATTTCCTTATCTTGTGTACAGTCTGTTTCTTGTTTGAAAATGGCCTTTTAAGCTATATTATAAAACTGCTTCTGGCCACCATTCTGACATCCTGGGCTCCTTCTGAGTAGTCGTCCCTGGACCGACCCACTATGGCTGGTGTTCCAGTCTGTGCCTGTTGTTGCTACCCAGTATATGGGTCATGGAGAGGTTTGGGAAGGGGGAGGTGGGTGCCGCTTGCTCTGCATCCCTGTGCGTGTCTGCTTGGAAAGCTGCGCGTGCGGGACGGGGGCTTTCAGACAAGACGATCCCCGTGCATATCCTGGCTGCACATTCCTCCCCCCCGCAGCCAGAATATGCGGGGTGGGGAATGTCTGAAAGTGGCCTTAGTGCAAGCTCTGAGGACCACACACAAATTGAGGGCAGGGGGGCTTAAGGAGTGTACTCAGGAAGAGGACGGTCGCCAAATTATGGATCTGTGCCATTCATCGATCTGTCTGCTGTCCTTGTGTGAATGCCCTCATTTCTGCTCCCTTATTCTGAGCTCAGTCTTTTGGTGCTTCAGGGGTAGGAACTGGAAAAGGTCCAAATAAAACTAGCTGTGGACCACATTTGGCACCTGAGCCTGAAGTTCCCAGGTGCCAAATGTGGAGTCCCAATCAGTTTAGGTGGAGCCCTAGTTAGCTGAAAACCTAGCAGGAGGAACAAGGGGGCATCTAAATCTCCCTTCCTTTCTCTCTCCCTGCCTGCCCCAGCACTAACTGGATCATTGGGTACTAGTTACTGCAGCTGATGACTCTGCTTCCAAACCTGCTCAACTTGCTTGAGGTACTGCTGCCTCCTCTCCCACCATTCCTGATAGGAGGAGCCAAATAGCAGGTTGAGAGCTATGACACAGGTGGGCAGGGGCTCAGACTGAGCTGGTTTTAGCCGCTCCCGAACCTAGTCAAATCTGCCTATGGCCAGAATTGCTCACCTGAACTTCTGCAAAGACTTTGCCACCATACTTATCTATTGCCATTGGGTTTTTAGGCCTCAGTCATAAAAGGACCTTCTGTTCCTAGAGCAGGGAGTGGGTCACTAAGAACACACTATGTGCTTCAAAGTCTGCAAGGTGCAGTTCATGGTGCTGACTCTGACCTATAAAGGCCTAAACAGTCTGGGTTGACATCTGAAAGACGGCCTCCTTTCTTATGCTCCATTGCAATCCTTGAGGCCAGCCTAGAACAGCCTCCTGCAAGTTCTAGAAGCATGTCATGTCTCTACAGCAGGGGCACAAAGATAAGTGTTACCTGTGGCTGCTCCATATGGAACTCCCTTTCCCTGGTAGTTCATCAGAGCCTGTGCCCGAGTATTTTCCTGAGGAGATGCTAGACCTGTTTTATTTGGCCAGGCATTTTTCAGATAGGAATATGGCAGCTTTGTGGGCAGCTGAGCTTTTTTGTCTGTATAGGTTATCTCTTTTATGTACTGTTTTTATATGTTGTTACCCACCCTGACCCTTTGGGATATGTTGGGAGATAATTTAAGGAAACAAATAAATAGAAACGGTCTCTTGTCTGAAGGTCATTTCTGTGACCTTCCTGGGAGCTGTGAGATTGAGGCTTCATGTATCTGTCTCACTTCAGTGGCAGCTCAGGGTTTATCACCATCACATAGAGGCCCAGTTCCATAACAAGACCATATTATATATCTCACAATGTGTCTGTTTAACAGTATATGTGCAAAGTAGGGATTTTCTTAGTATTCAGAGAAGGCTTCTGTTGTTAGGATTTTGTCCAGTTGGACTATAGGTTTTATACTACTTCACCTCCTCATTCTTTATGTATGTAGGGAGGATGGGGCTGGAATATAGGGAGAGAGAATGGTTGTGATTCAAAATATCCCCAAACCACTCTGATTAATAGAAAATTGCCTCTAATGATATGTATATCGCAACTCACAAGAGCAAGACAGCTGTTTAATTCATGTGAGAGAGTAGGTTCCTGATGTAGTCCAGAATAAAGGAGGCACAAAGATAACTTAAAGCTACTGTTATCCTCCCTCCATGTACCCTTGGTGTTGTAATAGGTAAAGCACGTAAAAAGATATTAATGCCTTTGTATCCTTTCTAGGTGGCCACACTTTTATATGTCTCTGATTCTTGTCAAGCCAAGCATTTACCAACTGAAGCCCTCTGCAGTAATGTCTCTGCCATGATGATTTTATCTCCTCTCCAAACTGCTTAAAAGGCTTCACAACAATAGAGTCAAGAATTAAATAGGTATGGCTATTGTTAAATAAATAACTGATGAGTGCTAACTTGCACATGCAAAATCTCTATGTATTGTCTAAATATAAAGAACCCAGCATGTTTAAGGGAGAGTGCATGAAAGTGCCTTCTGTTTGCTAAGAGAATTTGTTTTAATGACAGAGACTAATTAAATGCTTTTACTCTTTGGAACCCTCAGGTTTCAAATACACGTCTTCTCTCCTAGCTGAGTTTGCTGCTGTAAGATTATAGCATTGAATTAAAGCTGCTATATCTTGACGCTTAACTACAATAATCCCCATTATACACTTGGTTTACATTTCACTTAAAGTGCCTTGCTCTTTCGACTATATCAAGGACAGGGTTTAATAGTGTTCTGCACTTAATTATCATTCTTATCCCTTGTCTAATAGTCTTTTGGAGGGGGTAAATAGCTTGTTATAACAAAGCATGCAGCATACATACTAAACTATTTCTCTCAAAGGAGATGGTTGTGTTTTTGTTTTTTGTTGTTGTTGCATTTACAAGAACCCAGCCTGCAACAGCCTAAAGGATGATATTTCCTGAGCTGTAATGCATATTTAATGTATCCCCAAATGGTGTGCATTAATCAGCCCAACCATGAACCAGCCCTTTCCTAAGTGTCTAATCAATCTCTGTTATCCGGAGCATGGGTACTGAAGCAGATACACCAAATTTCTCAGAATATAGATGATTAAATGTTAATATAAGACAACCCTGGACACAATTATATTTGATCATTCTGAGATATGGAACAATCCGTAGATAGTGACTATTTGAAGGCTGAAGCCTGATCTGAGCTTGACGAGACCCAACTTGTCTTGTTGGGCACATGATCAGTTGGGTTGCCAGAGAGCCTGACCTTTATGGAGTACTATGATATCACAGGGCACAACAGGGATGGGGCAGTATCATTGGGGAAGAGGGGGTGGTGGTAAAAGGAGTGTGTGGCAGGGACGGGCTCACCTGGGGTAAGTCCAGGCAGGATTAGGGACCAACAGGGAATTTAAGCTCAATGCTCTTCTAGTTCTCTACCAGGGTAACAGTCCCACTAGCCTGTGTCACGGAAGAACATAGAGTCACACACGTGTAACATGGGCCTACATGTAGACTACAAGTCTGGTAAATATGTAAAGCAAAAGGTTCCACATGTATGTAATGTTACAGTTGAGAACTGTAAAATACAGATCAGGACTGTGACACGTGACCAAACTCCAGGAAGTAGAGACAGTTAAAAGATTGTGTATTGGCAAAACCCTTGCCAGACGGAACCCCATGGAGATGCAAATGGATTGTCACGTTTGCCTGGGTTGCCTATGTGACAGGCCTCACATTTCTCCGAGGCGGGAAACCCGAAACAAAGGGACCATGACAGATACTTAAGCAAGGGCCATTAAGTCAGCTTCGCTATCGCTTGCCCAGAGCCACCTTGAGCACTCTCATCTGCATCTTGCCAGCAAGCTAGGCTGGAAGACATGAACTAAGAGACAGGACTTTGCTCTCTAGCAACTCTAAGTCTGGAGACCCAGTCACTTACATCNAGGAGATGCTAGACCTGTTTTATTTGGCCAGGCATTTTTCAGATAGGAATATGGCAGATTTGTGGGCAGCTGAGCTTTTTTGTCTGTATAAGTTATCTCTTTTATGTACTGTTTTTATATGTTGTTACCCACCCTGAACCTTTGGGATATGTTGGGAGATAATTTAAGGAAACAAATAAATAGAAACGGTCTCTTGTCTGAAGGTCATTTCTGTGACCTTCCTGGGAGCTGTGAGATTGAGGCTTCATGTATCTGTCTCACTTCAGTGGCAGCTCAGGGTTTATCACCATCACATAGAGGCCCAGTTCCATAACAAGACCATATTATATATCTCACAATGTGTCTGTTTAACAGTATATGTGCAAAGTAGGGATTTTCTTAGTATTCAGAGAAGGCTTCTGTTGTTAGGATTTTGTCCAGTTGGACTATAGGTTTTATACTACTTCACCTCCTCATTCTTTATGTATGTAGGGAGGATGGGGCTGGAATATAGGGAGAGAGAATGGTTGTGATTCAAAATATCCCCAAACCACTCTGATTAATAGAAAATTGCCTCTAATGATATGTATATCGCAACTCACAAGAGCAAGACAGCTGTTTAATTCATGTGAGAGAGTAGGTTCCTGATGTAGTCCAGAATAAAGGAGCCACAAAGATAACTTAAAGCTACTGTTGTCCTCCCTCCATGTACCCTTGGTGTTGTAATAGGTAAAGAACGTAAAAAGATATTAATGCCTTTGTATCCTTTCTAGGTGGCCACACTTTTATATGTCTCTGATTCTTGTCAAGCCAAGCATTTACCAACTGAAGCCCTCTGCAGTAATGTCTCTGCCATGATGATTTTATCTCCTCTCCAAACTGCTTAAAAGGCTTCACAACAATAGAGTCAAGAATTAAATAGGTATGGCTATTGTTAAATAAATAACTGATGAGTGCTAACTTGCACATGCAAAATCTCTATGTATTGTCTAAATATAAAGAACCCAGCATGTTTAAGGGAGAGTGCATGAAAGTGCCTTCTGTTTGCTAAGAGAATTTGTTTTAATGACAGAGACTAATTAAATGCTTTTACTCTTTGGAACCCTCAGGTTTCAAATACACGTCTTCTCTCCTAGCTGAGTTTGCTGCTGTAAGATTATAGCACTGAATTAAAGCTGCTGTATCTTGACGCTTAACTACAATAATCCCCATTATACACTTGGTTTACATTTCACTTAAAGTGCCTTGCTCTTTCGACTATATCAAGGACAGGGTTTAATAGTGTTCTGCACTTAATTATCGTTCTTATCCCTTGTCTAATAGTCTTTTGGAGGGGGTAAATAGCTTGTTATAACAAAGCATGCAGCATACATACTAAACTATTTCTCTCAAAGGAGATGGTTGTGTTTTTGTTTTTTGTTGTTGTTGCATTTACAAGAACCCAGCCTGCAACAGCCTAAAGGATGATATTTCCTGAGCTGTAATGCATATTTAATGTATCCCCAAATGGTGTGCATTAATCAGCCCAACCATGAACCAGCCCTTTCCTAAGTGTCTAATCAATCTCTGTTATCCGGAGCATGGGTACTGAAACAGATACACCAAATTTCTCAGAATATAGATGATTAAATGTTAATATAAGACAACCCTGGACACGATTATATTTGAACATTCTGAGATATGGAACAATCCGTAGATAGTGACTATTTGAAGGCTGAAGCCTTATCTGAGCTTGACGAGACCCAACTTGTCTTGTTGGGCACATGATCAGTTGGGTTGCCAGAGAGCCTGACCTTTATGGAGTACTATGATATCACAGGGCACAACAGGGATGGGGCAGTATCATTGGGGAAGAGGGGGTGGTGGTAAAAGGAGTGTGTGGCAGGGACTGGCTCACCTGGGGTAAGTCCAGGCAGGATTAGGGACCAACAGGGAATTTAAGCTCAATGCTCTTCTAGTTCTCTACCAGGGTAACAGTCCCACTAGCCTGTGTCACGGAAGAACATAGAGTCACACACGTGTAACATGGGCCTACATGTAGACTACAAGTCTGGTAAATATGTAAAGCAAAAGGTTCCACATGTATGTAATGTTACAGTTGAGAACTGTAAAATACAGATCAGGACTGTGACACGTGACCAAACTCCAGGAAGTAGAGACAGTTAAAAGATTGTGTATTGGCAAAACCCTTGCCAGACGGAACCCCATGGAGATGCAAATGGATTGTCACGTTTGCCTGGGTTGCCTATGTGACAGGCCTCACATTTCTCCGAGGCGGGAAACCCGAAACAAAGGGACCATGACAGATACTTAAGCAAGGGCCATTAAGTCAGCTTCGCTATCGCTTGCCCAGAGCCACCTTGAGCACTCTCATCTGCATCTTGCCAGCAAGCTAGGCTGGAAGACATGAACTAAGAGACAGGACTTTGCTCTCTAGCAACTCTAAGTCTGGAGACCCAGTCACTTACATCAAGGGCTGAGAAGAACTTATGGACCTTTGTAGGGTAAGATGCTTATTTAGGAACTCAACCAGTATAGGTTAGGAATGCGTTATATTTACCTTTGATTTCTAGTAACCACTCTGTATCAACAATCTT
>QEPC01004817.1:2640110-2685836 GCA_003113815.1 Sphenodon punctatus | reverse complement strand
TTATTAGAGCAGAAACTCGGTCCCCAATTTGGTTCGGAATTTACCGAGGATTTCATTCCCTGGTTCTGAATTTCTGAGTTCTGAAGTTCCAAGGACAGACCTCATAAAACTTGGAACACTTTGTGAAACCTCAATCGAGTTATGGAGGCACCATTGTGTGTGTGGCCAGAGTGACCCAGATGGTTGACTCTGGCTTCTCTGAGCTAAGAAGCCCTGCATGGTCTGGGATCCACCTTCTTGTGGGACTGCCTCACCCCCCGAATCCTAGATCATCCCCTACGGTTGGCTGGGGGAACCCTCCTTGAAGTCCCACAAGTTTCTTGGGTGGAGAAGATGAGGAGGGCATTCTCTGTAGCCGCTCTGAGGCTGTGGAACTCCCTCCCGGTTGTGATCCATTTGGCTCTGGACCGCCCCTCTTTTCGACGTCCGTGTAAGACCTGGCTGTACCACCAAGCTTTTGGTCGGGGAGATGGTTAGTGGGTGGGAGCATTGGGTTTTATTGGCTCAATTTTGATTGTATTTTTAAGATTTTTCTGTATTTATATTTTATTATGGTGTTTTAAAATGCTATACGCTTCTCTGAGCAGGATGTGGGTTATAAATCTGTGTAATAAATAAATAAATAAATAAATAAATAAAATAGGAAACAAAACTTGGTGCCATATTTGGTAGGCAGGGGGGTATGGGAACGGACAGGTGAGTGATGGACAAGCCACAGAATGGTTTTTGATTGGCTGGCAGCGGCAAAATAAAAGTGGCCGTATGGCCATTAATTTTCCATTCTCTTTGGTGAATCTGGCTGTGTGCTACACTGCTGATCTGTTAGTTTTTCGGCTGCGGGTGGGGAGAGGTGCGTGTCCTGTCCATAGGGGCAATGCTGTGGGAGTTACTTAGCCATAAGTAGGTGATGCCTGCTGCTTGCACTGCTTGGCACCATAGAGGCCAGAGGGATCCGCCTTCCCTTGCTCCAATTCCCCTGGCCTCAACTGTGTATAGGGGCAATGCTGGGGTTTACTAGCCAGTGCCACTATGCTTAGTATATTTTAAAGTGGGTGTTGCTTTAACTGCTTGTTGGCACCATAGAGGCCAGAGAGGGATCACTTTTACTGTGGTTTATGTGGGCACTGTGATTTTTAGGTGGGTTTAACTTTGCCAAGATGTGCCCAGCTGGGGCACAGGGGGGGATACTTTCTTTCTGGTTAATTGATGGTGTGTGGGGAGGGTGCTTGCCCTGCATAGGTGGGCATAGAGCAATGAAGGCTTTCTGTTGGTGTGTGCGCATGTCTGGTTTCTTGTGGGTATTATGCCTGCTGGGCTGGCTGGTGGCACCTATGGGGCCACATGGGCCAGAAAACTTGTTGAAACTTGATTGATTGATTTGATTGACAATGCTATGTTTTGGTGGGGCACCCCAGTGCAACCCGCCCACCTACCACAGAGCTTGCATGTAATATAATGGCGCATGCTAATAGCCCCCCTTTTTCTTTTTCTTTGTTTTAATATATTTTATAGTGGGTGCACTGCTGCTGGGCCATGTTGTGGGTACTGGTTTTGGGCTTTTGGTAGCTGCACTTTTTGGGTTTGTCTTGTGATTGTCTCACTTTTGCTAGTCTGCTTTTTTGAGCACTGTACTTTGTTTGTGGGTTCAAACTTTGTCAACAATGTGCCCAGCTGGGGCACAGGGGGGATACTTTGTTTCTGGTTAATTTATGGTGTGTGGGGAGGGGGCTTACCTTGTATAGGTGGACATAGAGCAATGGAGGCTTTGGGGGGTGGGTGGGCTTTGGGGCATAGAACAATGGAGGCTTTTAAAAAAGAAATTCCAAGTTCCAAGGATTTCTGAGGTCCGGAGTTCCGAGTTCCAATTTCTGGGTCCTCAGAAAAAGTTCTGAGTTCCCACTGAGGACCTGGTCCTGGTACTTGGTACCTCAGAAATCCTCATGAATACTCAGATTGCCTATTTGGTGCAGCCCTAATAAAAATATCCATGACCACAATTCCAAGTCTAACCATGCCTGGTGCACGTCCCCTTACTATGAAGAGCTGGATCGGTTCCTCTGGGTGGATGGGGAGATCGTGGTCTCCCGCACCTGGGACAGCACCTTCACCAGGGGAAGAAAGTGGGGAGAGGAGGCCACTTCCCCTAGCAAAGGCATCCCTCTGGCGTGGGGCAACAATGTCTCCGTCCTACAGCTGAAGGCAGCATTCCGGGAACATGGAACTAACCACATGGCCCTCCAAGTGCACCCCCAAGCAGAACCTGGCCCAGGAACGGAGGCGCACGAGGCGGGGGACAATCCCAGGGACACCTCTGAGAAGAAGGAGGAACCAATGGATCCAGGACACAGCATCCCAGAAAGGGACGAAAGGGAAACATGGAGGTGGGGGTGGGGGCTGCTGCTGGAACAGACCCTCATGGAGGCAAGGCTAATGGAAATAACAACCCCCCAATCCCTGTTTAGAGCTCAACCTGGCATGGAGGGGGAGGTGGTGGCCACCCAGGAGCCCTTCAACCTGGAGGGGGGTGGTAGGTGCACACAGGATCGGGACAATGGGCAAGAAGTGGTGCAGCAGGACACATGACAAGGGAGGGGGCAGAAAACAAGACACACATCCAGATGGAAGCAAACCATTTTCATGGGATAGGAAAATTCCTGCACACAGTGGTGGCAGGGAGGACAAACAAGACACGGTGGAATGTGTAGCAGCACAGGGCTGCACAGACAAGACACAGGGGAAGTTGGCCACAGACATCAGGGGAGGGGACACCCATGCAGACATCGCCAAGGATAGTATTGCAGATGACACCACATGCATGGGGCCTTGAGGGACACAACTATAATGTACAAACAACCACAGTGTCAGGCTGTCAGCTACACCCTTCCTATGCCAGTCACAGGAGTTGGGTCAGTCAGGTGTGCCCATACTGCTGTGGGTACGCATGCACGCGTACACACACACACACACACACACAGAGATGCAGATGGCACATGCAAGGACGCATCTTTCCAATACAGTAATAGGGCCATCTGCTTGGATGGTAGGTTTAGGGAGCAAGGACAGGAGGCTCCCGGTCCCTGAGCGTTCAGTGGAGTAGGGATCATGGGAGGCATCCCCTAATATTCTGACCACTGTTGGCATAATAAATGTTTCCCTTGTTATTCTCTGACCAGCACTGACCTTTTTATCATTGTTGCTATGGGGATGGCCCTATCCTCGCTGTAGGGTTGTGGGGGAATGTTGATGGGGAGTGTCCGTGGTCTGCCTATATTTCTTCCATCATTCTTGGGCAGCTGTTTGCATGTCAGTGAGGGGCCACAGTTACTGTATGCAATAAGGGCTCTGGGGTGTTTCCTGCAGGCATTCCTGCGTGTTGGAGTGTGCAGACCCATGCGTCCTTGCGACACTGATACATCTGACTGCATCTGTTGCACTCATATTTGTCTGCTGTCAGCACCATCCAGTCCCTGTTTACTCTTGGTCTAGAATGTCAGCCGCTACCTGGGCCCAACCCCCTGCATTGTGTGTGGTACCACAGTGTGGGATGTTGGTGGAATGGTTTTGCTGGCAGAAGTGTAGCTTAGTCCTGACATCCAGCAACTGCTTTCGGATCCCTTTTCCACGTGTGATGGTTATGATACGTTGTTGCATACCCTGTGTCTCCTGGGACACCGTGTGTGCGGCCGTGACTGCCAGCTGAGGGCTAGCGAGCTGGGTTTCCATGTTCTGGTACCTGCTGTGCCGGAGCCTGCAGCGGGAATGCTGTTACCGTGGGAGGTGAGTGAAAGTGTTGCTTTACATGACATCTGTGCCCTCCCAGAATCTCGCTTGTGCCTAATGTATTGTGGCCCATCCCTGCCCATCACCTTTGCACGCACCCTGCTTCATGCCCAGGGTTATCAGAAGAAGCATGGAGAGTGCGAGGACCACGTGTGTGATCTGAGGTAGCTCACGCCTCTGGCTGAAGGTGCCTGACTGTGGTGCCTGATGTAGTGGAGATGGCCGTCCTGTTTGAGATCTGGAGCTGGGCGGATGTCCAACTCGCTCTGGCCAGCAGGCATCCCATTGGCCCAAACGTCATTGTGGATCAGCATATGTGGGCAAGAAGGTACCGGAGATGGATGTTTGCATGGGTAGAGTATGCTCAGAGTCAGGGGTTTTCCACTCAGGCTCCGTAGCAGCCATGACCCGGTCTTGGAGCAAAGCTCAGTAACTGTGGCCCTTGCTGTGTCCTGCATTCCTGTGACTTGAGCTCTGCCTCCTTGACTGTGCCCTTGGTCCAAGCTTCACCGGCTCTTCTACTGCCTCTCTCCCCCCCACCCCCCGCCATCGTCCTGTGACCCACCTGTGTGTGTCCCCCTGCTAGTGGCATGGGGTCCATGTCCCCCACCCCAGCAGCTGAGATCCCCCCTATATGGTGCTTCGTGAACCGCTGGTGTTTTCCTGGCCTCTGTGCGGTGTGGGGCATGTGTTTCGGACAGTACCATCAGCCTGGCGGGGAGGGGATGTCTGTGCATTGGAACATGACCTTCCCTGATCCTGTCACCTTGGTCTCTGTGTTTCAATAAATGCCCCCTTTAGTTCCTTCAGCTGCCTGTGGTTTGAGTGCCATGCCCCGGGGTTGCATGTGTTACTCTGTTGTGCCTTCCCCTGTCCCTCCTACCAAACCCTCACAAGTGTGGTTGGGGATGGGCGGTGAAGTGTGACTTCACTTGCCCTTAGTTTGCCATATTACCATGTCATGCTGGTGTGGTCTGGCCTTCCTCAAACCAGTGGAGTGTGGTGGATTGGTGGAGGGCCAAGCGGTTGGGTGTTGGGTGCATGGGTGCTGTGATCTCCCATGACCTTCCTGTGACCTCTTATGACTTCCGTGGCCAGTGCCCATTTGAATCCCTGCACGCTCACCTGAGGTGGGTGGGCGGTACGTGGTTGCATCCCCCATGGACCCGCCCCACAGCCATGTCTGTTTAGAAATAGCTTCTAACTCCAGGTGGAGAAAGCTAGGATTTAGCAGGCTATACACCACCTGGAAGAGCTCTGCTGGATGGCACTTTGCAGGTGCTTTCTTCGTTGCCACTGCTATGGCATAGTCCTTCCAAAATTATCTATGCTGCAGGTTGGTTGGCTTTGGTGTGAGTCGAGCTCCAACTGTGCTCTAACCTCCTACCCTCCCACTTTAGCAGCCTCAGGTCCTCCATATACCAAGGAGACCTATGCTGTCACTGCAGAGGAAACAGACAAATGAGTGCCACTGTGCCGATAGCCCGAGTCAACGTACTTTATGACTGATCAACCAGGCCATCAACAGAGAGGCCGTCAAGGTCAGTGGATAAATCCCTCAGAGATTTCTAGACTCCTGTGGCGACTATTGAAATAATTTATTGTCATTTGGCAATTTGCCATTTGCATTACAGCCACCAATATATAACACACACAAATAATATCTAAAATGTATACATAATTATAAAACAATACTTCTATCCAGCTTCAAAACACTCCCTATTTGCTTACCCAAAATAATGTTATTCCCCCATAATAATCTGAAACTCCCATCTCCTTTCTATGCTGTCCTAAATCAGAGATAGCGCATGAAGTGACACAGTTCCTTCTCACTATTTCAGCCTTTAATGCAACAGCCAGCTTTAATATGATAGCAGAGTCCTTCTGGTTCAGCAACCATATTAGTTTCTCACGCTGGGAGAAAACTTTCAAGGACTGAAGTTTATCATGGAGAAGCACAACCCTAAGGTCCTCCACACATGGGCAGTACAAAATGTAATGCACAATTTCCTCTTGTACTCCCAATCCACATGGTCACAATCTCTCTATTCTAGGGACTCCCTTCCGTCTACCTTCTATTATTGCAGTTGCCATTTGCTCCAATCGCAGCATACTAAAAGCTCGCATCAATTTATTATCCATTTCCATCTTCAGATAGTTTTCTATCCCTACTTCCCGTTTCCACAGCAAATAATTTGGAGCAACCCGAGAACCATGGACTGAGGCAAAATCCATCTTCATGATATATCAACTAGGCATTGTAAGACTACTTCTTGATCCATTAAAGCAATCAATCATTGGTTATCCTCTACCAAATACCCCATCCCAATTGAATGAACTGTCATGTTTATATATCTCAGCCAAGGTGACTGATAAGAGGATTCTCTCAAGTTATCTTTGATAAAACATATCTTTATTAAGCGAGAGGGGGAAGATGCCGATAATTTAAACCGGTATTTTAGCATCCTAACAGTTACAGCTATTTTTAGGTCCAAGAGCTCAGTTTCTAGCCTCAAAAAGGCTGATGGCATCGAAGGTAGGAGGCCGAGGGAGGATCTAATACATTTATTTTGTAGTATATTTATCTGATCTGTTGCAGCAAAACCCCATATTTCTGAACCATATAATAATTGAGGGAACACCTTGGCACAAAAGACATATAATAAATCAACCATAGATTTTTTTAGGAAACTTAGCGTCAAACTTCATCACTGCTGCTGTTGTTTGAAATGCCTTGATCTTAGCTACTTGTAAGTCATCTTTCCAGTTATAAGAGGAACTCAAGAGGACTCCGAGATATTTATAGTTCTTCACTATTTTCAACTTGTTATTATCAATAAACCAATGGTAACTTCTTTTCCTTCACCAGTAAGCAATGTTTGTCTTCTTGTAATTAATGTCCAGAGAATTCTTTTTACAGAGTTCATTGCCCTCTGTAGCCCTATTGGCGTTCTCGCCATTATCAACGCATCATCCGCAAACATTAGTACTCCCACAGGTGTGTTTAGAACATGTGGCGGATGAAAGTCTGGAGAGGACAGATCCAAGATTAATTCATTAACATAGATGTTAGGGTGCCAAAACACAACCCTGTCTGACTCCCTTGGCAACTACAATTTAATCGGTTAACTCTCCACCATAGCCATATTGAACCCGTGTCCAGGTGTCATTATAATATGCAATGACAAGTCTCAAGAGGGGTGGATCTATCTCTAGCCTGTGTAACATAGGGTGAAAACAGACATGACGCTAACCACCCTTGGTGGTTATTTATGCATGTTGCAGGGCTGTATTGGTGTCCTATGCAGCCCTGAAACATGCATAAATGACCACCAAGGGTGGTTAAAGGGTGGTTAACGTCATGTCTGTTTTCACCCATAGTCTCATATAACCAACTGGCTATGGCATATGTGCATCGCTGCCCTCTGCTGCATGAAATTGGAACTGCTCAGCTGTGTGCCTCACATCCTTTGCTATTTAACAGCTAACAAAATGCTCCAGTTTCCTGATAGCAGAGGACTTGGCTCCCCGAGTCTTAATCCTCTCCTTTAGTTTCCATAGGCCTAAATCAAGAGCTGGCCTCATGAATCAGTCCTCACACCTGAAGGCATCCATCTACCCTGATAACACAGGACCGCTGAGCTCGGTGAGCCTCGTGACTCTCCTTCAGTCACTCTCATTCTTTCTGGGTGGCCTCCATTCTTGGCTCTCCCTTGACATTTCTCCATGTCTGGTCATGTGACCCTAGCCTGGGTGCAATCCTGCTCACACTTGAAGGCTCTGGCTAGTCTTACTCAGACCAAGTGTTAATTTGCAGCCTGCTCACAGAGATACGCAGTGCTTCCTGGGGGGGGGGAAGAGGCAGGGCTGAAGAGCATCCATGCCTGAGTGTGTGGATGGAAGCAGCAGTGGCCAGCGGGTACAAGTGTTGGGCAGATCTAATCAGTGGTGTCTCAGTTATGGGCTCCGGAGTGGGGTCTCTGGGAAGGGGACCTATGAAGGCGACACTTCCCCATTCCCAGCATGCCTCTCTGGAGTGGCAGCAAACCCCCTAGGAATTTAGTTTTAAAAGTGGGAGGGGACAGCACTTCATCCCCCACCCACTTTTAAAGCTTCTTTCTTAGAAGGTCCCTTTGCAAGTGGCCAGAGCTCCTCTAGGAAACCTCCATAGTGGGTAGGGGCTGGTTTGCCCAGCTCCCTCCCCCACTCAGTCTGCAAGTTTCCTAGCAGTGCTCAAACTGCTTACAAAGTCGCCCTCCTCCCCAGAATCCAGGGCCCGGGTTCAATTGGGCCTCCCTTGTTCCGTGGTAGCTACAACCCTGGATCTAATCAGCTGACTTTATTTTCAGGTGCTGAGCCAAAGGGAATACGGACAGGAAGAGCAGCGTGCCAGAGAATGGAGCCACTGAGTGGGGCTTTGAGTGGCTGGGACTGTGCAGAAGATCTATCTGGGAGGAAGGAGCGGTGTGTATGTGCAAATGGGTCTGAGTGTGGGGACATTTGGTTTAAACCTGGACATGGTCAGAGGCTGAGAGCTTTTGGGGAAAGGTGCAGCAGTCTGGGGATGCAATGCTGAAAGCCCTAGCTATCCCCTGGGTCTGCCCATGGGCATCTACAATGCCAGGCCGGCTTCTCTAGACCAGAAGATAATTCTTCATAGTTATCTCTTGAGTGAGGAAGAGGAAAGAGTGGGGTTTTAGGGATAAGAGGAGAAATTACAAGTTACTCCCTTGCTCTGTGTGTGAGCATATCATAGTGGTAAGATAGTTGAACCCCAAATATTTACCAAAAAGTGATGCATCCTATTTAATTCTGTCCTGAATGAGCATCGCAGACTTGGCCTCTGAACAGCACTAATAGGTATTCTTTTAGGGCAACTTACAGAGAGCTCACACGTTTTTCTAGTTTCCTACTAGGGATGCCAGTGCCACTTCTCTCAGTTTCACCCCGAGACTCTCATTTTGGCCTATGGGAGTCTCAGGGGCCCAACCCTGAGCAGTGACCACCCTATTTCCCCCTGAAAGTGGGCCAAGTTGCCCAGGTCACGGAAATTGACTTTGGATCCATAATCCCCATAACCAGAGCTTCCCAAACTGTGTGTTGGGAGCCCAAGTGGGATCACCCTACCTAACCAGGATGGACTCATGATGCTGACGACTGATATTTGATATGCTTTGCATGGTTCTGTCCTTGTCTAGGATCATGGGATTATATCAAAGCCTCAAAAGGGGATTACACTGGCAAAATGTCTGGAAACTACTGGCCTAGCTATGATGTGTATGGATCTAGGATTTTGTTATGGACCATTATAAAAATCCGAGGCTGGTGTGATATTTTGAAACAGATGTGAATTTCCCTAAAATGCCTGAACCCTGTTTCTAAAGCTCATTTCTAAATGAAACTGAAAAGGGAACTTTTGTAGTCATCTGAAGCCCTGAACTGTCCCCTAGCCTGTCAGACTCCAGTATACTAGCACCACAAATTAATTTCTATAGAACTGTTCACATGTATCATGTCCTGGTGTCTAGCAAATAAATTTACAGACATATCAGCTGACAACAAAGAGTTATGAGTAATTAGAAAAGAAGTAAGAATTCAGTTTAGCTTGAAAACTCTGAATACAGCAGCTGCATGAATGCCACAGGGTAGGGAGTTACAACAAGATGGAGCCAGGCATGGGAATGAGATAGCTCAAGGGTTTGATAATGTGATATGGATCCATTTGCCTCTAGGTTACAGATTGAAATGCAGCTCACGTTTTTAATGGCTGAGAGCCATAATCATCTGGATGCTGTTTAACAAACTCCATGGTCCCAGTCCAATTCACAGTGTACAAGTCTTTAGATCATTAAAACAGAGTTGCCACAAGCAACAGATGTCAGGCCAGGATATTCCAAAAGTCTCTGCTCTTAGTTTCAGGTGATCAGAACAAACAGTTGGACCCAGTTTTTAGTAGAAGCTTATCTCCCATTGGGGCACCGAAGAAAGTGGCCAGTTTTTAGAAGGATTCAGCAGTTGGGTTGCTGATTTTAAACCCAACCCCTTATTTTGGGTGTATAAATGGGAGCTGCACTCTTATGAAATGTAGGCACATGGCACAAGTGTAGCTACTGGACAAGTCCTAGGCAAGAATGAAACAGTGCAGGAGCAAGGCAAAAACTACACGGGAGTGAGGTAAGAACTAGAAAGACTTGAAGGGTGCACATATACGAGTCAAGGACCCATTGCACTGAGCAGATGATATGAATGAAACATGTATGAAATAGGAGTCATTAATAGGGGTTAACTTGCATACTCTCAACTAGGGGCTTCAGGTCCATTGGGCATGCGTGCATGTGCAAACACACACGGTTTGACAGTTAGCAAGTTGCCAAGTGGATGGATTGAAGTTGCCAAGTGGTTGCTCAAGCCCTGGATTGAATCCCTGCTCTGGCACATTATCCTTACACTGAACATGCTGCACAACTACAATCCTGAGTGCGAATTATCCCCAACGTAATTGATAATGTGCAACGCCTTATTCTTCAACTACAAATCTCCTGTTAACTTCCAATAAGAGTTGTTTTTATCTTGTGGGATGCAAAATCTATCAAGCCATCAGACTCATTATTATTGCTATTATTTCTATTATCTAGTTTACCCTCACAACAACCCTGTGAGGTAAGTCAGTATTATTCCCATTTTACAAATGGGGAATAGAGGTTGAGAGATTGTGATTAGCCCAAGCCCACCCAGCAAGTTCATGATTAAGTTGGTATTTGAACCTTGATCTCCCAAAGTCCAAGCCCAACACCTTACCCACCAGGCAACATTATATAGTATGTAGGGGTCTGGGCCTATAGTCCCCCCCACCCCCAGGGTGACAAATGATGGTTAAGAGAGGAAGGATGATAGAAAAGAAGTGAATGAACCACTGCCGGCCTCAAACTCCCCTGTTCACTTGTGGACTTCTCCAGTGACTCTTTCAAACATCTGCTAACAAATTTGTATTTACTCTGACAACCAGATGTTGAGGGTTGTAATCACAAAGAGTGAGATAGGGCTCCACATCCTGTATCCAAAGTACTTTGCTAACCAAGCATGACTTGTGTGTTCATCAATTACTCATCTACTCATAATTTTTTTCATTCTTCCTTTTGTTGCTCTGGGCTTGTTTTCCACATTCCTGAGCTCAGTCTGTCTGGGAACAGTCATCTCTCCACCTGCTGGAGTTGTGCAGCACTTAAGATCAAATTTAGAGAGAGAGTAATTTGAGAGCAGTTTGACACTTAGTGCCAATGAACCCCAAATGTTTTTTCCATCCCAAACTATTATTTTTCAGTTTTTAGAGCAAGGGAATTGAATATGATTAGCTTTGCAGCAAAAACTAACCTGGTAATTCCAGAGGTGCTGCGTGGATGCACAGCAGTGTTAGTGTGGTCAACCAATTAAAATACATTCACCCAGAGGGATCTGTTCCAAATTAAAAAAAAATATTTTAGACAATTTAGTATTGCAAGTTTTTTAAAATGGGTCACAGCTGGATGACATGGCAACTTAAAGGGCAAATTCCAGTAACATACAGTATTATTTTGTGAAATTTTACTATCCCAGGCAATAATAAAAACAATTTCCCATATTTTGCTCTAAGCTACAACTATGTAATCTCCTTGACTTTGGTCCTTTTGCACACTAGATTGGATATGGTAACAGAATACAGACAGCTTTTAAAAATAAAGCATAGTGTATTAGAGCTGGATCTTTCAAAGTCTTGCTATATAGAATTAGCAGTCATATGCAATAGTAATAAGTAATAATTAATGAATTATTAATTAATTAGTTACACCATTAACTAGTTACATTCTTGATTAACTAAGCCAAGTGCGTGCACCTGGAACCTCACATCCTTATGAATGTTACACTCCTTGTCTGCCCCTCTGTTCCCCTTCCTTCGTCTCTCCTCCCCCGCCCCCCTCTCGGTCTCTCAGATTGTAAGCCCTAGGGTAGGGACCACGTCTATTCAATTACTTTGTAAAGCGTCAGTGCTATATAAATTCTTGTTAATAATAATAATAATAATAATAAATTGATAATTTATCATAATTTCATGTATATAGCGGAGAGCTTCACAAAGCCCTACATGACACTCAGAGTGCTTCACAAAGTATAAAACTATATATTGTAGGCCGGCCTGAGCTACTGTGTGGGAGGGGTGGGGTATTAAATAAATAAATAAATAAAATAAAACCATTTAAAACAATTAAAGACAATTAAAAAAAATAATAAAAGACTTTAAAATAGAGGAAGGAAAAAGGAAGAAAGAGTACATTGAAGAAACCAGCAGTAGATCCTAAATGTACCTAGAAAATAAATTAACTAAATGAAAAACCTCTTGGTTTCAAAAACGGTTAAACTACGACATTGACATAAAACATCAAGTAACATATGCATGAAACAAACCAAAACCAAATGCCACAAAACAAGGAAATAACCAGCTAAGTACTCCACCATAACAATCACTTACAAATATTAATGTCTACTATAACCAATGCACACATACGCATGTCAAACATCCAACCTAATCCAAACAACTACAAAAAGGAGAAAGGAAATAACAGCCAAGCCGATTAAAAAAATCATACAATCAGAGGCCCCCACCCTCTGATAAAATCTGCCCCATCTGCGTCAGTGACTTCTCTCCAGCCTCATCCCCCCCAGCCAAAGTCCGTGCCTTTTCTTGTAATTCAAGGTTACTGTTCGAAATAGCACACCCAGACTTGGAGGGAAGTGTGTGCTGGGAGGGCACTGGGTACTGTTGAGTTTTAGGTAGTGTCTAAGGTACTCTGGAGTCTGAGGCTGCTTTTAGACGAGCGGCACGCCATTGTGCATCGTGATTGCGCATAATTTGAAACATCCGCATGTTGTAATTAGACGAGACGGAAGTGGGGTATTATGAGCATATTATGGCAGTTGCACATTTTTAAAGTCCACGAATTAAATAGCTCACAATACCCCACTTCTGTCTCGTCTAATTGCAACATGCAGACGTTTCAAAATTATGCGCAATCGCGATGCGCAATCACGCGCTGCTTGTCTAAAAACGGTCTAAGATAGACATTGCACTGTCCCCGCTCCACCTCCCTGCCTGGAATACATCTGGTACCTTTCCATTGGAAAATAAAAGTCATGGACTTTTGACAAGGATCCAACATGGATCCATTCTCTCTCTGCTGGCTGTCAGCAGTTTGTGAACAGAAGGATCCTCCCAGCCACCTCTGTGAGGAGGCTCCTCCTTACATCAAAAGATCCTCCTTACATGTGCTGCAGCTGGATCAGGCCAGCCAATCCTTTCAGTATCGTGATGCTGATGTCCAGTGAGGTAAACTCCTGACAGTCAATCAGAGTGGATGGAATAATGGCAATGAGACAGGATGGAAGTGTCTGTGCAGCTAATGAGCATGCATGCCTGTTCAGATCCTTTAAACCTTAATAAAAACTCTGAACCAGCAGCAGACCCTGCCAAACATACAAAATCACTATCCAGAGTTCCCAGGCTACATATAGGTCAGTTTTGAAGTCCGTAAAGTGAAGGCAGCTGAAGATATCATATTCTGATAAAAACACTGAGATGGCAAGATTTTACACAAAAGCAGAAATTTCAAAACAACATAACTCCAAAAATAAGAACCAGACCAACAAGAAAATTTTCACAAAACCCATTGTAATTATTCCCAACATGCCCACAAAAAGTCAGAGAAAACCAACAACACATTGTCGAAAAAACCATGTCTAAGCTTCAGTTATAAGCATGAAAATGGGGTCATAGCTTAACATAAAATGGGGTTGTAGCTGCAGCTGTATAATAAATTTTCAGGTGCTTTTTAAAAGTAAGGAGGGAGGAACTGAGATGGACATCTGAGCAAGTTCCACACCAAGGGGTCTACCACAACAAAAGCCCAATCACCCACCCACTTAAGACGTGATGGCAGAAGCCCCAAACAGCAGGTGGTTCCTAGGGATGGGCGAACAGATCGCGGTTCGGGTTCGGCCGTTCGGTTCAGCTGCGTTCGTTTTGTCCGTTCGGTTTGGCTGTTCAGTTCGGATGTTTGGCCATTCGGTGGTTCGGGTCAAATGTTGAGTTCAGATTTGGTATTCAGTTCGGTTGGGCTTGGTTCAGTCTTTAGTTTGGTGCAATCGGGAACTGAAAATGACATTTGGTTTTTGAAATAAAAGGAAAAAACTGAAAAACATATTTATGGCTATAACATTTTTGTTTCTTATTACTTTTGGATGACATTTAGGGAGATTATACCCCCAATGGAGGGCACTATATGTACCAAAAGTCAGAATGTTTAGATAAAGGAAACCGATTTCCGAAGCAATTGAATGTTGTGATTTTAAGAAAAGATCCATACACATTCATGGCTACAACTTCTTTATCTTGCATCCAATGTTCATGAAACTTGTGAATATTACATCTCTCCATATGCTTAATATTTCTGCCGATTTTAGGAAAGAGTGAATAAAGGGTCCCAAGGGTATAAGACATTAACCTGAAACTACATTTCCAGCTGTAACATTTTGATATTCCATTCTGTTTACAGGATATTTGACCAGAATGTATCAAATACCTTTCTTGCCATTTCACCAAATGTACAGGAGATTTTGATAAAGGGATCCAATTATATAAGCAATTGATGTTGTACCTGTGAAGATCATTATTCAGATGAATATCAGCATATTCAGTGCCAGTCAGAGGCAGGCACCCTGCATGGCAGAGAGAGAGAGACTGTAGGAAGAAGTATGGGGAGCAACCCCAAAGACTGACAGACACATTCAATGGCCAAACACATTACTGCAAGCTTCTAGCTTTACAGGACCAATTGGTAGTGGCTTCGAGGTGGGCATAGGGGGCGGCCCTGTGGCAGGCATAAGCAACATAACTGGGACTTCTGAGATAGCATCCCAGCAGTCAGGAGACATAGTTTAAACACATCCAAGCTGGCCAATTATCATCACAATCACATCCTGCAGCACTGAGACAGAGGACATAAGAGAATTTCTATTGACTCTTTCCTAAACAGATGCTTCTGACTTCCCAGAAACAAGTGGTGGAGATATGTTGGGATGGTCCCAGCACAGAATGAGGATATTTGGTTGACATTTCTGTTGGCCAATTTGCATCACAAACCGATCTTATACCACAGTGACATAAGAGAATCCCAGACATAGGCCCCTTCTCTACATATGTTGTACAGGCATATAAAATTGGGACCCTTTATAATATCTTTCTGATATTTGTCAGAGATGATCATGAAAGTAAGATATATAGTCTTGCCAAATTTCATGTACACTGGTTGGACTACAAAGATGTTATAGTCAGACATACATTTATATGTTAATTGCTTATATCACCAATACCTTTTTTCCAATCCTTCTGAAATTTGGCAAAGATAGTAAATATGGGAAGGGGTATAAACTGAACAAGTTTCACCTACATTAGATGTGAGACAAAGAAGTTACAGCTAAGAATGTATATGTAGAATATTGCAAAATACAATAATTCACCTGCTTCTAAAATCGGATTCCTTTATCCAATTGTTTTGAAATTTGGTGCACATAATGAGTTCTATTGGAGGTATAGACATCCCAATTTTCAGCCACATAGCATAAAAACCAAAAATGTTAAAGCCGATAATATGTTTTCCATTGAAACCAATGGAAATTCAATTCCAAACTAACCGAACGCATCCGAACTGAACGTTCGAATTCACGTTCAGTTTGAACGTTCAGTTCAGTTGACCAAACTATTTGAGTTCGGTCCGAACTCTGAACTTCCGAATTCGAGTTCGGTTCGACCATTCAGTTCGGTCGACCGAACTATTTGAGTTTGTTCCAAACTCTGAACTTCCGAACCGCGTTCGCCCATCCCTAGTGGTTCCTGAGCTCAGATACCCATCGATGTGAGACTACAGAAGTAAGTCTTGAATATAGCCAGGGCCTAAACCGTTCAGGGTCCTAAATGTCAGTAGTGCAATCTGAAACTCAATCTGTTGCTTCACAGGCAGCCAATGCAGAGAACACTGGGCGGGTGTAATATGATCATGGCTGCCCAAACCAGTAAGCAGCTATGCTGCCGTGTTCTGAACAATCTGCAAGCGATGGATAAGCACTGCCGTTAGCATGTAGAAGAGGGAATTACAAAAATCAAGCCTCGTAGTCTCCAGGGTATGGGTCACTGTGGCAAGGTCAGCCTGGGGTAAATAAGGGTGTAACTTACGTAAATTTCATAGTTAAAAAAGCATTTCCAAACCACATCCTGACACCTGGATTTTCATGGACAGAGCGTGGTCGAAAAGGATGCCCTGGTTCTTTACCTGGCCCACTACCTCCATCCGGACCCCATCCACATTTAGGGGCCTGTGGAGGCCTCTATAGGCTGCTCCTTCCCACCAACATCACCTCAGTCTTCTCTGGATAGAGCACGAGGTAGCTCCGATGCATCCAGGAGGTTATATCATTCAAGCATTCCTCAGATAATGCTCTGAGGATGTTTATTAGGGACTGAACTGAGACAAGCAACTCCTTTAATTTCATCTACTTCTCAAAATTCCAATCACTGAGGCATTTGAGAGTCAGATCTGTGGTTGCTTCCCCTATGAGCCAATAGGATTGGATAAATTCATGGTGGAGAGGTCCATCAATGGCTATTAGAAAGCTTGACCAGGAGAAGGTAAAACCTCAGACTGCTGGAAGCTAGCAGTGAATTACAGGGAATGGATCACTTCATATACACCTTGTTTTTCTGCACTACTTCTGAAACCTCTGTTCCTGGCCACTGACAGGATATGGAGCTAGATTGATCCTTGCTCTAGCCACATATGGCAATTCTTTTGTCCACAAGTTTGCGAACCATTGGCTTCAGTCCTAAAAGCATTTCTGCTCACAGAGCCACACATGCGGTTGTTGGATTACAGCCATAATGTTGGATGTTTATATGTTTTTTGTGTTAACGTTTTGAAAGAGCAGACCTACATGCATCAACTTTTCTGGGATTTTAGAGTGCACCATGAATTCAGTATTTGGCTTCTAGAAGCTGAAGAGCACCTGTGATCACTATAAAGACATTTCTGTTCCATAGGTATGGATTTCCCCCCCAAAGAAATATCAGAAATACAGATACACCATGTTTGGCCATGGCCAATACATTGAGCTAACAGGACACAGGTCATTGGAATGTTGCAAGTCACGGACCTGGACCTAAGCCAGACTTTGATGCCAGTCTAAAATGATACGAAAAGGCCGTACTATAGGCTAGCATGACACTTTCACACGAAGGAAAACAACTCACAGTTGAGGTAATCAAATGCATTGGGGCTTTTATACAAGCTGGATATAATAAAACTGATGTTTCAAATGGTTAGTGCTTTCTGACAATGGAGAATGGTGATTTAAAGCACTGTGTTCTGGCAAAGAAAAAAATAATAGAGCAGCGTGACCCTAAGATGCATATTTTTGTCTTGCGGACAGTCATTCCTCATGAATTTGCTTAGTAGTTTCAAAGGGGGTTTGTGTGCTCACAGCCCACTTACTAATGGAAGGAGTCTCGGTTCCTGCATGGAGTTTTTATACTTTTGCACTAGATTTATTAGCTAGTTCAGTATGCAGTTGGCACTCGGAGCAGATCTGGATGTACTCAGATCCAGATGGGAGCTACTTGCCCAGTTTCCAATTTCTATTGGTTTATTCACCTCCCCCTTATTCTCTTCCTTTCCCTTCATTGTTCTTCAAGACATGAACAATGTGTTTGTAAAAGACTGAAAAACAGATTCTGTCCACCAGCTGAAGTCTGGCCTCTGATTAACTAGGAAAGATTCTTAAGTTTAGAAAAAACACAGGGACATTAAACATTTGAGATTCTCGGGTCATAGAGTCTCAGCCCATCATAACTATGTATTCATTGTATTAGACACTGTAGGGACCTGTATTTTCACCATTGGCTCAATGGGGGAAATGGTCTAGTATACATGGGCAGGACACTCCTCCGGTCTGACAACAATTGGGGATAAAGGTATCTGCTGTAAAATGCCAAAGCACAAAAACAAAACAATAGAATATACAGGATACCGTAACGTTATATAAAAATAATGATGTAAAATATATAAAATAGATCAAAATGTAAAGTAGTCAATTCCAATATAATTGTCAAATCCATATAAAAGGATCAAATATTAGCAATATCCATATCCGGAGTCCAATGTCAAACAGTATCTGTGTCCAACATGTTTCGATCATAGATCTTCATCACTAATCTGTTGATTGAAGATTTCGCCACCATTAAAGTCAGTGTTCTGCCATTTACTTCAGTGGGTGAAGGATTGCAGTCAAAGTATCATACATCTGCTTTTTCAGGTTAAATTGTCCTTGCAGGGGTGGGGAACCTTTCCCTTCTCATGGGTCACATTGAAAATGAGGGGCTGGATGGGTGTTGGGGGCAGAGGTGCTTAAGGGTGTTCTTGGGATAGAAGAAGGAGGAGAAGTATCTAGATCCTAGATTTATGCCATGGATTCATACTGCAAACCTTAATTAGCACGCTCTAATTTCTGCTCCTGGGGTCACTTGCACTTGAGATGGGGGCAGCAGCAGGGAAAATCATGTGAAGTTCCACTTGTGTGCATGGGGTTTTAAATGTCATTAGCCCATTTCTACCATGATTTCACTCTCAGATTACAGGGTTCAAAATCCAGCCCTATCATTTGTTCGTGAGTGAAATCACAGCGGAAATGGGCTAATGATGTTTAAAACCCTGTACACACAAGTGGAGCTTCACATAATTCCCCCAACTGTGATTTTGGCTCATGGAAGTGCCTCCCCCATCCTGTCTCGTGTGCAAATGCCTTGGGACTGGATCCATCAGACAAACCCAAGAATTGGAAAGGGGACAAATAAAATAACAGCCATAGACCAGATTTGGCCCATAGGCCATAGATTTAGGAATAAAGGATGTCATGCAAACATAATTATCCAAAGGAATTGTGCCTATGAGGCATGATGTTCCTCTCCCCTCCATCTCAGTTACAGACAGTGTTACTGGACAGCTCTTAAGCAAGGACAACACACTGAAAATTGAGACTATCCTGGGAAAAGAGGGGCAATTGATAACTTTTCTTATCTGCTGATGAAACATTCCATGACTTTTTACTCTCTCTTCCCTATTTTGTTGTGCATCCTGTTCTTTACAATGAGATAACTCCTATCCTTGCAGAATATGCCTTCTATCTAAAAAATAAGCAGAAAATTTTTATTAACCAGATAAAAATATCTCTGCTTTCTACTTTGAATAAAAAATTCAACTGCTCTTCTGAATGAAAAAAATTCCAGTAAAAGGCTATGGGTATTATTTGGATTGCAAACACACAGTGGGTTATTATGTCTGTTCACAACCCACTACATATTTGCTATCCAAGTGCTCTTTGTTCACTTGCAAATGTTCTGGGCATACGATGAGGGGGAGGTCCTATCTGTATGGGCTGTTACATGCAGTAAACATGGCTATGGGCAAGGCATTGGAGAAGGAGTGCTAGGGAGTGCAGGAGCTGAGCTGGGGAGCAGTGGTAGTAGTGGAGAGTCCTGGAGCCTACTTCTTGCTCCCGTTATGCTCTTGATAACTGCCACCACTCAAATGGACTTGCCACTGCCACTCCAAGGGGCTCTCATCAATGATGCTGCATCTGAGCTCAGCTCCCAGGTCATACCACCCCCTCTGCCTCCTATCGGGTAGCTGATGCTGTTATGCGTGGCCACCGGCCACTATCACATAACAGGAAACTGCAAGCGCTGAAGGGGCGTGCTTCTAGGGACTCTGCCATTGCCCCATACCTTGATCCGTGTCCACCTGTTGTCCCTGCCACCCTCAACATCATCTGGTTTGAAGCGCCGGAACCCACCTAGCTGTTGAGCCCAGCTGTAGCCCCTTGACAGCGGACGAGCTGTGCCTCCGCCGAAATTTACAGCAGCCCTCAAAACGCCGCCGGGGCTATGGCGGTGCTATAGGCACACGCCTAAGGGCGTCGCGCCTAAGGGCATTGCGCCCTTGTGCGCGGGCTTAGGCGCTGGCTGCGAGGGCTATGCCGATCGACGATAGTGGTCCGAAATCGTCATTATGGGAAAGAGGGGAAGGAAAGTGGGCATGGAAACCTGCTCCCAGGGCCGGAGCAAACAATCAACTCTGGAATTTTTTTTGCATAGCTCCAGGGTAGCCTTGCCATGGTGTGAGGACAGGGATGAAACATCCCTACTGGGAGAAGGGGTGGAGCCTTTACCGGATAAGACTTTTCCGCAGGAATCAGTGGCACCAACCGCAGACCAGAGTAGGATGGATTTTGGGGCTGACCCTCAGGAACGGCTACTGCCATCAGAGGTTGCAACTGTGGACCCATCTTGGGAGCTTATGGGTAAGCAGTGTGTTGCTGTGGGGGACTTGGTTTCTCGATTATATGCCCAGCTAGAAAGTGTAAATATGCAGCTGGAGAAGCAGAGACTCCAATTGGAAATTATTACCAACAAACTTAATATACAGGAGGCTGAATTTTCAAGCCGGAGGATGGGTATCGCTGCGTCTGTTGTCACAACAGGAACACAGACAGTACTAGTCAACTCGTGTGCCCAGGATATGGGGCCTAGGAGGGACCTTGGCACTGAGGTTGTAGATACTACACCTACTACTAGCTCATTCCAAGTTGACCCCCAGGCCCTGGTTTTGAAAATTACTATTCCACCTTCTGGCTACTTGCCACCGTGGACTTCAAAGGCTTTAATCCAGAGGCACTTGTCAGTTATTGAAGGAATCCCAATTTACTGTTCATCCTTAGTTCATTTTGATATGTTATCATCGCGAGGTTATGAATATTGCATATTGTTATATTTCTCGGGTTGTCCAATAGTTGCTAACCTTTGGTCAAGAGCCCATTTATTTGCTGACAGAGGGATTTACTTACAAAGAGTCCATAAAAATCTCAGGATTTCCCCCTTATTTCCAGACAAAGGTGTTGCCATATTAGGTACAGAGCAAAATAAGCATATCCCTGCTATAGTGCCTAAAAAAGACCTGGGCATGTTGATCCAGACCCAGGAAAAGGCTTTGCTGACGACAGCTCTTAACCTTATTAGTTCAGGACAAGAACAATGACCACCCCTAGAGGGTGGAAACCTATGTGGGGGTATGGGTGAGCAGCGCTTGCAGCATATCCTACATCCTCATGGGAATGAGTCTCTGCTTTTTGCACCACCTTTGGCAGGTATTGACAGCACAACAAAGGCTCTGGCCACTTTCCCAAACCAAGATAAACAGTTGTCTGAAACTTGAAGCTGTATTGCTTCTAGAGTTAGTGTTGAAACTATAGGTGGAAATAGAACCTTGTTATCTTGTACTAGTGAGCAATCAGACCCTGTAGAACTTGGGTTTTCTAAGTTAGTAGATACAGGGGAATCCTTATGGACCTCTAGCCCGCTACTAGAAAATCAGGAACAATGGAATCTAGTACCCTGGCAGCAAACAATAGAAAATTTGCTGCAAATTCCAGAGGACACTGGAAATTCCCACCCAGATAAATGACTAGCTCTACTATATTATCCAGGAGCTTTGAAATTATGCTCCTGGAATGTGGCAGGCTGGGATCGACATAAATTGAATCCTGATTTTTTAGCTTTTGTGGCCAAATTCCATATTATAGCTATTTAAGAAACCTGGTCCAAGCTCCCGCTTTCCTTGGAAGGTTATAGGGCCTATGACCTGCCAGCAATTAACTATAAGGACTATGGTCATCCTTGTGGGGGACAAGCTTGCTTTATATCTCTAGCTATTCCTTTCGTTGAAATAGAGGTGATTAAAATCCCTGCCTTGGCTATAGCAGTAGTTTTTCAAAGTAATTCACAACTATGGCTTGTTGTAACAGTATATCTGCCCCCGTGTAATGCGGGGTCTTTCAGACAATCTAGTTGGGAAGAACTAGATAGTTTGATTTACGAACTTACAGACAAATATCCAGAGGCTCTACTGGTTATAGTAGGAGATTTTAATGCTAGGCTGGGTATAAATGATTAGGGCCTTCTCCACTATTGTGACCCCTTACCCCAGGATCCATATGGAATACTCTCATCCAGAGAGTTTAAAGATTTGAATATAAACACCTCGGGAATTAGGTTGGCCACCTTTCTAATTACCCATAGATTGCATTTATTAAATGACTCAGGGTTCGGTGACCCTATAGGGGAATACACATACCTGGGATATAAGGGCTCTAGCATAGTGGACTATGTTCTGGTATCAGCGACTGTAATCCCTCTGGTACTAGATTTTCGGGTTGGGGAGGCCTTAGTTAGCGACCATATGCCCCTGATCTTGGCTCTGTCCCCCCTTTTGTCTTTGCCTCATTCTATAGGGCCAGATAAAACAGACTGGGGCTCATTGGATATGTTAGGTTCAAATAGATGGGACAGGATTCCAGCAGAGGTGATAGCTGCTTTACTACAAGATCCCCATTGCCAGTCTTTGTACGAGGCTATATTGGCTTCGTCTGGAGATGGACGCACTATTGATCTGTATGATAACTTCATAGCTAGCTGTCGCCAGTTCCTGACTGCCAGGAGGGGGCATTTAGGGGCCCCTGTACCGATGACAGGGGAAAAAAACCAGGGCTTGTATGACAAGGAATGCCGAGATATGAAGCTAGAGCTGGCAACAATTTATAAACAATATAGAGAATCCAAGTCGCCCCTATAGCTCGCTGCTTATCATTCTCTTAAATCAACCTATAGGAAGTTGTTGAAATCAAAGAAAAATTCTTTCCAGCAAATGCGGTGGGACAAGTTTCTGTATGCTGCTGAACATAAGAATTCAAGGGAATTCTGTAGACTTGTCAACTCTAATATAAAATCACAGCCAGTTATAATAACACCTCCTGTTCTTCCTAGTGTATGGGGGGGAGTATTTTTGCCATCTTTTCAATCCTAAAGAAGAAGCCATCCCCCAAAATGATGTTAACATGGGTAGTATAAATGACCATCCAACATGGCCTCCTGTTACTATAATGATGGTAGAAACGTTGGTATATTCCTTTAAAAATGGGAAAGCTGCAGGCTATGATTTGGTCCATATAGACTTCCTCAAACTGCATAAAGAATGGTGGTTCCACCTTTTGGCAGTAGTATTCACAACGATTAATGACACAGGGGTAATACCAGCAGGATGGGGAAGGGCCATCCTTATCCCAATATTTAAGAAAGGCTCAAACAGCGACCCGGCAAATTATAGGCCTATTAGCCTTTTGTCTACAATAGCAAAGATCTATGCTAAATATTTGCTGTTTAGATTCATAGAGTGGCTCAACAGTGAGAAAGTTATAGCTGAGGAGCAGGCCGGATTCCAGCAAGGCCGCTCCACCATTGAGGTATGTCTAGTATTATACCACCTAAATGCAAAATATAAAACCCGAAATGGAGCTTTTTTTGCTGCATTCCTAGATTTGAAGGCAGCCTTCGATTCTATAGATAGTCAAATTCTCTGGACTAAGTTGGCAGCTTCAACGATAGATAGGAGGCTCCTGTACCTAATCTGGTCTCTTCACAACAAATCTTCAGTATCTGTAAAGGTAGATTCTCAAGGGCATTTGACACCAGCCATTGATACAACCAAAGGAGTACGTCAGGGCTGTGTGTTGGCACCAGCCCTGTTTAATTATTATATAAAATTATAAATGATCTTCCTAAGAGGGTAGCAGCCCAGATGTTTTTTCCACCTAAACTGGCAGAGAAGCACCTGGAATGCCTTATGTTTGCGGACGATGTTGTCCTCTTATCCCAGACACAGGTGGGCCTAAAGTGCCAACTTTTAGCCTTTATGAACTTCTTTAAGCAAATGAAATTAACCCTGAACACCCAGAAATCAAAAATAATGGTCTTCTCCAAACGTAGGAAGATCTACAAGTGGGATATTATGGGACAAAGCTTCCAACAGGTGGTTAGCTTCCGGTACTTGGGTCTCTTATTTCATCGATCACTTAACTGGAAGCACCACGTCCAAAGAACAATTCTTGCTTCGAAGGGAGCAACACAGGCAATCCTGAGGTATTTTGCGCGGGTGGGGAGGGTAGCTATCCAGCCAGCTATTCAAACTCATAACGCCAAGGTCAGGGCTATGATTATGTATGAAGCAGAGATATGGGCACCCTTCTACGCTCATTTGCTAAACCTGATACAGGCTAGGTTTCTACAGAGACTGTTACATGCACCCATGGGTACACCGTATGCGGCCCTGAGGGTGGAATGTGGGCAGATGGGTTGGCAACAGATAGCAATGGAATATGCCTTACGACAGTGGTGTCGGTTAGCCAACACTCATACCCCCGCCCTGTTGGCAAGTCTTGGTGTAGATACCTACCTGGATCCGTGGAAGGAGAAAATACATCTTTGTCTTTCTCTACAGGGTACTTCTGTAGGCTACCTAGCCCATAAAATGCTGGCCTCTATATTCATTGAAGTAAAAACAAGGTCACAAGACATTGCTAGGCAGTCGAATATGGGAACAATTGCCAAATCTTCCCATATATTGTCATATATAAACCTAGCGCCACCTATGGGACAGTTGGCCCACTATTTGGTAATGGATATCTCCTTGAGGGGGAAAAACTTGTTAATGGCAGCTCGTTTTAATGCTCTCCCTTCCAAAGTATTGGAGGGGCGCTTGGATGGCACTCCTTTTGCTAAGAGGTTATGCCCCTTTGATCATGAGTCCGCAGAAACAGTAGGACATATTGTACTGTACTGTCACCTGTATGATGACTTGAGACAAGAGTTGTTGCAGGAGGTCCTGTCTAAATTTCCAGGTAGGTCGGAGCAAACTATACTTGCTTTTATTTTGAATAGTCCAGATATAAATCTTATTAGGAGCATAGCACGTTTTTTGGTGCATGCCAGTCATAGACGGGAAAATTTCTAGGCTTTTAAGCTACTCTAATTAGTAGATAAGGCAGACCAATTTTGCTGGATTGTAAAAAGCGACTGGGACCAATGTTAATGTATATATGCAGTAGGTCTATATTGTTATTGCTTGATTTTATTTTTCTTTCAATTGTGATTGTTGATATGTAATGTAATGGCCAATGGCTACGCAAATAAACTTATTCATTCATTCATTCATTCATGACAGGAAACAATCCCTGGATATGGTGATAGAAGACACAAAACAGCCTGGAAAAACATGCTGTATAACAGCTTTTAGACGTGCCTATATGTGCTGTATTTACGGTCGCACATTCTTTAGCAGCACAAATTAAATACCTCGATATGCGAAGTATTTAATTTGTGCTGTTACAGAATGTGCAGCTGTAAATTTGGCACATATAGGTGCGTCTAAAAGCTGCCCATGGCACTTTTACAAACCATAAGAACATAAGAAGTGCCATACTAGGTCAGACCAATGGTCCATCTAGCCCAGCATCTTGTCTCCGACAGTGGCCAATCATAGTGACTTGGGAGAAGCACCCAACAGGTCACAATGGGGGATCCATTCCCTGTTGTTTTCCCCCAGCTCCCATCATGTTCCCTGATCCTGTCTGGCTAAAAGCTGCTAATGGAACTATCTTCCAGAAACTTGTCCAAACCTCTTTTAAACTCAGCTATAGTACTGGCCCCTACCCCACAGCCTCTGGCAGTAGATTCCACAACCCAATTATACACTGAGTGAAAAAATATTTTCTTTTATTTGTTTTAAACTTGCCACCCATGAGTTTCATGGAGTGTCCCCTAGTTCTAGTACTAGCTGAGAGGGTAAATAACTGCTCCTTATTTATTAGTTCCACACCACTCATGATTTTATAGACCTCTATCCTATCTCCTCTCACTTGTCTCTTCTCCAAACTGAAGAACCCCAACCTACCAAGCCTCTCCTCATACGGGAGCCCTTCCATGCCCTTGATCATTTTTGTTGCCCTTCTCTGTACCTTTTCTAGTTCAGCTATGTCTTTTTTGAGATGGGGTGACCAGAACTGCACACAATATTCGAGGTGTGGTTGCACCATTGATTTGTATAGAGGCATTATGACCTCCTCAGTTTTATTCTCTATCCCCTTCCAAATAATTCCTAACGTTCTGTTTGCTTTGACTGCTGCCGCACACTGTGCTATGGATTTCATTGTATTGTCCACAACCACCCCCAGATTCTTTTCCTAGCTTAGTACCCAGCATTGTGTATGCATAGTTTGGATTATTTTTCCCTATGTGCATCACTTTGCAATTCTCCACATTAAATCTCATTTGCCATTTAGATGCCCAGGCACCCAGTGTCGTAAGATCCCGTTGCAGTTCCTCACAGTCTGCTCGTGTTTTAACTACCTTGAATAAGTTGGTGTCGTCTGCAAATTTGATCACCTCACTCTTAACACCCTTTTCCAAATCATTAAACAGCACCGGTCCCCATACAGATCCCTGAGGCGCACCACTTTTTAGATCTCTCCATTGTGAAAACTGACCATTTAGTCCGACCCTTTGCTTTCTATCTTTCAACCAGTTTCTGATCCATAGTAAGACACTACCTCCTCTCCCATGACTTTTTAATTTTCTCAAGAGTCTCTCATGAGGGACCTTATCAAATGCTTTCTGGAAATCCTATATCTACTGGGTCTCCCTTGTCCACATGCTTATTTACACTCTCAAAGAATTCCAACAGGTTAGTGAGGCATGCCTTACCTTTAATAAATCCATGTTGACTCTTCCCCATTAAGCCATGTTTGTCAACATGCCCTGTAATTCTGTCCTTAATGATGGTTTCCACCATTTTGCCTGGCACAGACATCAAGCTTACTGGTCTGTAGTTTCCAGGATCACCTCTGGATCCCTTTTTAAATATCGGGGTTACATTTGCCACCCTCCAGTCCTTGGGTACAGTAGCAGATTTTAGTGACAGCTTACAAATTACTAACAGTAGGTCTGCGATTTCATATTTGAGTTCCTTCAGAACTCTGGGGTGAATGCCATCTGGCTCTGGTGACTTGTTAGTATTCAGTTTGTCAATTTGCCCTAGGACATCCTCCAGTGTCACATTGATTTGTAACAGCTCTTCCAGTTCCTCACCCACAAAGCAAGGATTCGGCATGGGTACCTCTAAAAAATCCTCCGCAGTGAAGGCCGACGCAAAGAACTCATTCAGCTTCTCTGCAATGTCCTTATCCTCCCTGAGAGCCCCTTTTACTCCCTTGTCATCTAATGGCCCAACTGACTCCCTAGCAGGCTTCTTGCTTCTGATGTATTTGAAAAAGTTTGTGTTGCTTGTTTTTGCCTCTTTAGCAAGCCTCCCTTCAAAATCTCTCTTGGCCGGCCACATGATTTCACGATGTGAGTGGGCTGCACTTGTCTAAAAGCAGCCAGAGGGTGCTTTTACACAAGCGCCATCTGCTCATGCCGTGAAATGATGCACTTTGTAAAAGTGCTGTGGGCAGGTTTTAGATGGACCTGATGTGCCGTATTTCCGGTCGCGCATTCTTTAAATCAATATTGACGAAAATGCAAGCCTTCACCCAGAGTTTTCCCTTGGTATACCACTCCTATTAAACCAGGTTAGTAAACTTGATTCTGCAACTGACTTTAGCCCAAACCAATACTACTTAAATCAGATTAACAGATGTGCAGTCACTGGATTTCTACTTTGGGAATGCTGCCAGAATTGGATCGATATTGAGGTACTTAATTTGCGCCTTTAAAGAATGCGTGACCGGAAATATGACGCGTCCAGGCATGTCTAAAAGCTGCCCATGGCACTTTACAAGGTGCATCATTTCATGGTGTGAGCACGTGGTGTTTGTGTAAAAGCAGCATGCATGTGTTTCGAGGGGATTAAAAACTGAATAGATAATTTTGCCAAATTGGGAAAATTGTGACCAAATCTACTACTTTTTAGTCTTACAGTTAGTTCAAAACAAGAGATGTTAATAATCTATAGGTAACACTCATTCCTTACTACTACTCCACTACTATATGTCGTGTCCCTTTTTGACAACAGCAGCATGCCAAAATGTTTTGGATATCCAATATGCATAATCAATCAGAAATCCTCATTAGAACTAGCTGTTACAACTCTCCAGTGTGGAACCAACAATGATGATGCTTATAATTATATTAGATCTTATGTATTGATGCATCATAGAGCTTGTCTGTTCTTCAATTTGTACTGGTTTAACTTGAAACCACATACAGCTAAACCCATGGTATTTCCTTTTCACGCATACACTTACATTGCTGCTCATTGTTTCATGGCACTTGTGGGCAGAAATCTCAATGTCCAATCCAGGCAGCATTCCCAAAGTAGAAATCCAGTGACTGTACATCTGTTAATCTGGTTTAAGCTTATTGATTTGGGCTAAAGTCAGTTTCAGAATCAAGTTTACTAACCTGGTTTAATAGGGGTGGTATACCAAGGGAAAACTCTGGGTGAAGACTTGCATTTTCATGGTGGTTTAAAGTTTCAGCTGGTACAAGAGCCTGCGGTAGAAAAGCCCATAAGCTTAATGCTGTCTACTCCCTATTGCTTAGAACAGACATCAGCCAACAAGTTTACTGTGAATACTGAAATATAGTTGGGGGTCAGTTGGATGTGAACATTGCAAGATCTTCTTAATTGCTCCGTTAAAAGAAAACAAAATAAAAGGGGAGAATCATTTTCTTCTCTCGACAAAGAAGATCCTTAAATGAGCCTTACTCTGTCCAATAACTATTTTCAAACTAAAAAAAGTCTTTTCAAAACCGAAATGCTCATTGGCAAGTGACTTAAACCAGGGAACTGAGTTCTGAAGATGTACTAGAATTCTGTAAGCTCCTTTTTCTGTTTCAGTTCTGGTTATATAGACACCACACACACACACGCCCACATGCGCACACACACACACACACACACACACACGCTCTGTCTGTGCTCCGTTTTCTAGGTTATGCAGTGATGCAAAATCTACAGCTTGGCCTGTCAGGACTTGCTAGCCCTGTAAACATTGTACTCCCTGTTGCCATAACACCAGGGAAAATAATATGGGATACTGCATAAAAATATAACTGAAGCCATAGGGAATGGGAACATGTCTAAATGGCTTGAAGGTACGTCACAGCATAATTCTTATAAATAAATGTGAACATAATTGCCGAATGCTAATTGGAATTCTGCCTGTTCTGGTGTTCAGCCCTTCTAGACAATAGTTATGCTAAGGGATTATCTTTTAACATAGTGCAGTTAACTGCTCTGCTTGCTTTCTTATTTCATTATTCACATAAGCCAAGGGAAATGAAAAGCATCTTAATTCAGGCAAAAAGACCTGTGACTGATTAGCAGTGGTCCTGTGATAGCAGTTTTACATAAGAGCCTCTTGCCTTCCAGCTAGGAAAAGGTTAAGGGTGAGAAGATGACTTAAGATGTTTGTTGTACAAAGCTGTCCAAATGAATGCAGCAAAGGGAAAAAAGAATAGATAAATATCATATTGGATTTGAGGTATAAATTAGTCTGTGTATGGGAACCAAAATATATCCTCCAGCAATTGAAGGTTAAAAAGAATATGGAAAGAATATCTAGCTCAAAGGTGTTACCTGAAATTTTGACCTTTTATTTCAAAGGAAACATATCAAAGCTTTAGAAGATGTTGTTCTGACTGTGATTAAATCTTACGCATTTTAGATACTGTGAAAGCCACCTATTTCAAAGGGTTTCTACTGCTTTGCATGTGTAAAACCGACATTGTAAACACAGTCCTAACCCAGACTAAAATGTTATTCCTCAGTTGGCTACAGTCGGGCACTGATGCATATTCTTTGGTTTTCTGTGGGGTTCCCAATGATCTCGATGAAAGATCTGAAAAGTAGAAAACATTTATGTAGGTTCCTACGAATGAATTTGAGTAATTAGCTCTGGACACCGAAGATTAAAAATATGAGCATTTATTGCCTGAACAAGGGCAAAATGCTGCCCTCTGCAAATCTGGTTTACACAATTCATAGTTCATTTTAAGATCCCTTTGTTTTTAAAAAAGTACTAGACACTCAGCATCAGACTAAGCCAAGCCTCAGCTCTCTATGTAGAAGCTGGGGTTTGAACTATATTCTAAGAACCGTGGAGTGTTTTTGATTGTCTAGACCATTCATTCCTAATAGTTTTTCTGCAAACTGAAAGATAAATAATTCATGTTTCCCTCCAAATACACTACACATTTTTTTTGCAGTTTGCTAAATGTGCACTAAATTTCTGATCCAAAATAATAGACCAAACCAAATTGTCATTTCTAAAACGATACTCCTATTGATTCCACTGATAATCTTGATTAGGTAAGGACTGCAGGAATTGGTCCTGTGTTTGCACAATTCCAAAGAGAGACACGTCTCATGGAAATATTGAAGAACATTTTGTTTACAGAGAAATCAGAGGGATGTATAATTTGCAGGAGGGGGGGGAGAGGGGGATTTGTTCCTCCTCTCATGTTAACAAAGAACATCTGCCTGAGAGCAGGGTCTTTGCATCTTCATCTGCTTCTGCTGAAGATTCCTCACCTGAAGTCATAATCATCTGTAAGTTGATTCCAAAGCAGCCACTTGTGAAGTTGTAAACAGAGGATTAAGACTTCAGATGAGGAACAAGAAACAGGAACAGAAGAACTCTTAGAAATGTTGCCAGTCCTAGCCTTTGAAGGGTTCTGTGCAAAGATGCGTGAAGCCTTAGGCACTAGTTACCTGGGGTGGGTGGGAGGGGGGACTTGAGGGGAGGGTTTAGACAGTTATCATTAGGAGGAGGACTGTTCTAGCAGAGGCTGAACTAGCACTCCCAATGTACTAGTAAGGTTGTAAACACTGGCAGAATTAGTATGCTTCAAAGAGGGTCCACCGGGGGTGGGGGTGCCTTCTTGGAGGTCCCCCGCGTTAAGCGGGGGGCCACCATGGAGAGGGCATTCTCGGTGGCCGGGCTGCGTCTCTGGAACTCCCTGCTGGAGGAGGCCTGCCTGGCCCAAAGCCTGTTAGTATTTCTTCAAAAATACAAGACCTGGTTGTTCGCCTGGGCCTTTGAGGAGGTGGGTGGGTAGTTGATTTTTATTCCCATATCCCCAGTAATTTATATCCCAGGCCCTGTTTATGTGGTTTTAAATGTTTTTATGGTATTTTTTTCTAAGTATTTTGGATTGTTTTAAACTGTATTTTATGATTGGAAGCCACCCCGAGCTGTGTTTCAGGAGGGGCGGGGTACAAATTAAATAAATAAATAAATAAATAAATAGAGAACAAGAAAAGTGAGAAAGAGAAGAAAGAATCATAGACCTGGAAAGTTGTAAGGGACCTCCCATATCATCTGGTTAACCCCCTGCCATGAGGCAGGGTACCCTACACCTAAAGCATCCCCCAAAGGTGCCTGACCTGTCTTCTCTTAAAAACCTCTAGGCCAGGAGAGTCCACAACCTCTCTAGACAGCTTTAACAGAATTGATCTAAGACTTAAGATGTTTTTCCTAATGTTTAACCTAAAACTACTTTCTTGTAAATTAAATCCATTGCTTCTTGTCCTGTTCTCAGTGGTACTGGAGAACAAAAGTTCTCCATCCTTATTATTGCATCCTTTTAAATATTTGAAAACTGTCAACATATTCCCCGCCCCCCCGCAATATCTTCTTTTCTCTAGACTGACATGCCTTTCCACATAGGATTTATATTCTAGACCCCTGATCCTCTTTGTTGCTTTGAAACTCCAAAGTGCTCTTCAATCTTTCTGTTTCACAGTGGGAAAAGAGACAACCTCAGGTGGGCATGGATATATCTGTTGACCTTTTGTTATTTTCCCTAGGCACTTAGATGAGTGCTGTAGGAATATGTATATGTATCCGATTTGATGGCTATTTAAAAATGATGACACATGGTGGCATGGTTTAATGCGCTTTAGTGTGGATTAACCTGGGTGCCACTGTCACACCTAAATATGTCTGCCAGATGTTAGCATGGTCTGGCTCCTGACCCTGGTGGGGCTAGTCCAGACTGTGACTTGGGGAAATCCCCAAGTCACAGCCTGGGCTAAGCTCCACCACAGTCAGGAGCCAGCTGCCGGACCCAAAGTAAAGTGGACTATCACTTCTGATAGCCCACTGTACTTACTGTGGTCTGGAGTGACAGGGGAAGCTGGGTGTCATGGTGGTCATCATTGACCGCCATGGCCACCCGGCATCTGGGGTGGGGAGGGGGATGAAACTGCTCCATGCAGTCTGGGGGTGGAGCCAGGTGGATGCACATCTGTGCCTCTCCTCGCCCCTCCCTGGCCTGATCACCGTGTTCGACAGCTGGGCCAAAACCTGGCCAGAATGACGACTTCTGCCACTGCTCTGCACAGTCTGTGGTGGCGGTGGGAGCTGTCATGTCACAAAGCACCCAAAGGGAAGGTAGTAATTCAGAAAGGAGGGATTCTGAATGTTCGTGAATATCATGTTTCTTCAACTTCGACTTTGGGCCTTACCCTTCAGACTCTGACCTGGCTACCATCATTCATACTTCATGCTTTTGTTACCTCGAGGCTGGACTACAGCAACACGCTCTATGTGGGGCTACCCTTGGTGATGGTATGGAAGTTACAGCTGGTGCAGAATGTGGTGGCCCGGCTCCTTACGGGGTTGGGTCACCAGGAGCACATTACACCGGTGCTCCATCTTCTGTACTGGCTGCCTATTTTTTTCTGCACTCGATTCAAGGTGTTGGTTCTTGCCTTTAAAGCCCTACATGGCCTGGGCCTGACCTATCTGCAGGATCGCCTCGCTCCCCGGGTCCTGGATCGACCCCTGCGGTCTTCTGGGGGCACCTTCCTGGAGGTCCCCTGAGTCAATCGGAGGGCCACTATGGAGAGGGCGTTCTTGTAGCTGCACCTCAGCTGTGGATCTCCCTCTTGGAGGAGGCTTGCCTGGCCCTGGCGACCTTTCATCACTTGTGTAAGACCTAGCTGTTCAACCAGGTATTTGGTGTAGGGGATGGGTGAGGGTGGTTATGTGGTGGGGAGTGGGGGAGGGAGTTATTTATTTTAACAATTTAATACCCTGCGCAACTCCACCTGGGGCGGCTTACAATAAAATATAAATATAAAACAACATTCCCACCTAACTTAATATAAAAAACACAAAACCCTCCCATAACTCTCTTCCCCCCCCACTCCCCACCACATAACCACCCTCACCCGTCCCTTCCACCAAATGCCTGGTGAAATAGCCAGGTCTTACACAAGCGATGAAAGGTCAACAGGTCTGGGGCCAGGTGAGCCTCTTCTGGGAGGGAGTTCCACAGCTGAAGTGCGGCTACTGAGATGCAACGCTGAAGCTGCCGAACCAGATGTAACTGTCGGAAGGCCCCCTTGCCACCACCTCTACCTGTACATCCAAGTGGAGCCAGAAATCAAGGAGCACCTCCAGACTCCGCACCTGGGAGTCCAACGGAGGACAAACCCCGTCAATGATAGGAGATGTCACATCCGCCACTCTCCCCACCAGCATTACCTCCGTCTTGTCAGGATTCAGCTTCAGTCAGCTGTGCCTCATCCAGTCCCCCACAGATGCCAAACGCTGGAAAAGCACAGAGACTGCCGGGCCTGGGTCTGAGGAAAATCAGAGGTACAGCTGAGTGTCATTAGCATATTGATGGCAACTCACTCTGCACTGTCTCACAACCCCACCCAATGGCTGCATGTACACATTCAACAGGAGTGGGGACAGAATGGAACCTTGTGAGACACCCTAAGAAAGGTTGCGAGGAGAAGATGATTCCTCTCCTAATACTACCCATTGGGTCCTACCGGCTAGGTAGGAATGGAACCATTGTAGGAATGGAACCATTGTTCTGCCTAATCCTGCCCGGTCCTGCAAGTGAGTCACCAACAACTTGTGATCAACCATGTCGAAATCTGCTGAGAGATTTAGAAGGACCAGTAGTGTTGAACGGTCCTGGCCCATCTCCTGGTGTAGGCCACAAGTGCAGTCTCCATAACATACCCTGGGCGAAAACCAGACTGGGAGGGATCTAGAAAGCTGCAGCTACTGAGGTGTGCCTGGAGCTGCTGGGCCACCACCCGCTCAATAACCTTCCCTAAAAAAGGGAAGGTTAGAGACTGGCTGATGGCTGGTGAGCGAGTCAACGTCAAGTGATGGGTGTTTTTTATATTTTTAAGTTGGGTGGGCATGTTGTTTTATATTTATATTGTTTTATTGTAAATCATGATGTTGTTTTATATTTATATGATTTTATTGTAAGTCGCCCCGAGCTGCCTGAGGTGGAGTTGGGCGGGGTATTAAATTGTTAAAATAAAAAATAAAAATAAATAAATAAACTTGGAGGAGGGCATTGATGGTTTTGAACAAATGGAATTGCAGACACCATTTATTTTAATTGTTCAGCTAGCCCTCTTGGTCCTTCTATGTTTGTCTCCCCTTATCTTCTCATTCCATTACACTGTGGGTAAAAAGCTAAAAACAGATGACATGGTTGCTGTCAGGGCCCTGCCTAAGGGCCCTGCGGTCCGCAGCCAGGAACGGGCATCAGTCCTGTCACTCACCACAGGGGAAACCCTGACATTGACCCAGCTCTCCCCTACAGCACCGCAGAACTTAGAAGCGCCGCTGCTACTGGCAGCGGCGCAACCACTGCCAGCTGAGGGAAATGCGTCTTGCGCTCCAGCCACGACCCCTTGCTTGCACGCTGTTCCTGGGGGCGTGGCTACAAAGCCGCCACAGCTGCAAGGAGACACCATGCCTCCAGCCCCGCGGTGTTCAGAGCACTTGCGGCAACGCCTCCACCCTCAGTATAAAAGCAGCCTTTGTCCTCCTTAGCATTGCTGGTGATCAGTGCCCCTGAGAGACCAGCCCCTCTTGCCTTGCGTGTATATCCTCTTGGAACCTTTTGAACTTGACTGTGTATGTGAGGAGAGAGAGTGCTGTGCATGCTTGGACTGATTGGTTGTGCGTCGTGAATCAGGTAAGCCAGGACCTTTATTCTCTCCCCGTTGTGCACTACCTGGGACCTTTCTTGCTGTGCATGTCCTATCCCACTCCTCCCCTTCCCGGGGCTCGGCACCCCTTGCCCTCACCATCCTACAAGCCAACCTGCCCCTTACCCTGTGTTCATGGTTACAGTGGCAACCAGGAGGTGTGCGCTCATCCCAGATACCCTGTGATGATCCAGGCTGTGGATTATTAATCCTAGAAGCCATATTCGATCCTGAGGGCTTGTTTCCAGGCATCACCTCCCTGGTCCTTGCTCCTGTGTGTCTGTGGGAGTCTGCTTGCTTCCCCTTCCCTTTCCTCCTCTCTGTCAAGCCTCACAGTGTCATGCATTAGCCCGCTGTGGTGCACATTGGCCTGAGACTCACCTGCCCGTCTGTTGACCTGTCTCCAGATGTTGGCCTGCAACTGCCTCAGGGCAAGTAGGCAGCTGGGCCCGATGCCAAGTGACGATCCTGAGCCAAAGTCCACTGACGCAGGCCAATGAGGGGCTGTGTGTTTGTTCAGCCATGCCTATGCCTGCCATGGGGCGGTGGCTTCCATGGCTGTTTGTGATAGCTGGTCACCATTGGTGCCCATCATGGTGGGGGGCAGGGTGCTGGGAACTGGGTGGCATGGGGCTGCCTGCCTGAATGTTTGTTGTGGTCCCCCACCCTACCTGAGATGTGGGCGTGGAGGGACGACTTTCCACCTGCCAGGGGGCGCAGGTGCATCTGCAGCACCCCTCCCTGACCTGGGGAGTGGCGGCTGCAGTTTCCCATCCAGGACGGGGACGGGGAGGCACCTTGCTGCTGTCCTGTTTTTACCCTGTGCCACCCAGACTAGGCTAGAGGAAGCTGCCCATTTCACCTTCGCAACAAAAAGCTTGCCAGAGCAGCTGGATATACAGCATATACACTCTGAGCAGGTCCTGCTTCCTATCCATTAGAGGGCAGTGGTATATGGATGTTAGGAAATTAAATGTATCTCCGCATCAAAGGCTCACAACAGAGGGAGGATGTTTGGTCTAGGAAATAGAGGGAACCTTTGATCGCTGTAACCTATGGCCAGTACTGCCCCAGCTCTGCTGCACTTTGTATATATGAAGCCCTCTCAATATCTCTTTACCTTTAATTGAACAACAAAACTGAACCGCATAAAAATGTTAACACTACACAAGTTTTAATTAAAGAGAATGGATAGAAAATTATAAATTAAAAAAACAACAGCAATCCTCTAACCCTAACAGTGAAACAGCTGAAGGGAAATTTGCATTTTAAAATGGAATTTTGGGTATATTGTCAAAATGAATCCTCTCTAAAACAAAAGGCTTGTGGACCCAAGCCTGTTCTTGGTTCCATTGGTGCATCAGTCAGGTGTATAACAAAGTCAGGGGTGTTTTTCGTAGAAAATGCTGGTGAAAATGGCTCTTGTATTTAACATATTTATTTATGCTTGCATGGAGGCACAACTGCCAGTTCCAGCCAGTCCCAGCTCAAACCCCTTACTTACCTCCTCTTTGCCTCCTGTTCTCTGCAGCAGTGGGTTGACAGCCGTCCCACAATAACCATAAATGAAATCTGGCTTTCTGAAGGAAGCAGGAGTATCCCTTTCCCCCTAAAATTCCCCATCACAGCCTGCAGACAGAACAGCTGCAAATAATATTATGCATATCCACTGACTCTGACAAACACTCTAGTGGTAAAAACAATATGACTTTCTTTTGGCATAGCATCTTCCCTATGAACTGCATCTCCAAGTGCAAAACTTAAATGATCTCAGAAACTGATCAGTATGAATAACAGAATGCTGGTGTTAAAAAAAAAAAAAGTCATACGGCAAATAAATTATAGACTCATAAGGCCAAGAACAGATGGCACGAAAAATGAAGAGGTGGCAGCAAGGGAGAAAAGACTGATTTTAAATCAGATTTTAAAATAGATGGAGAATCAATGAGATACAGGAAGTGTAATGCAGATGACAAGAATTTCAGAGTGGACTCGTTTTGCAACAACAGTGGCTAGACTAAACAGACTGGAGATTCAGGGAACACGAAACTGGCCGTTTTTTCATGGACGGGGGTGTGTGTTTTGCCACGGTGGGTGTAGGGGTGTGTGTGTTGGGAGCGTGCACGCACAAACACCCACCACCCGTGGTGTTCGCATGGGCACACACCTGGCGCACACCCATCCTCCCACCCACCGCTGCCCCGCTTCCAGAGACACCCCCCACTGCACATCCACCGGAACACCCAGCGGTGGGTGGGGCCGTCCACGTGAAAACGGCCTGTGAAAAGAAGAGGTCTGTAGGATAGATGTGCTGCTACATTGGTATGGGTGTCCTCATTGCCGTCTGCTCCCTCTCCAGCTGTTGGGTGGAGGATCTCTGCGATCTGGAAGAGCAACTGCCAAGATATGTGGAAATGGGTCACCCACTCTGCCTCTCCCCATGTGGCCAGCACCATCTCCCATCACTCTGCGGTCCTAGGTATAACCCAGGCAAAACACCTGATGGGCATCACCTGCTGAAGGGCAAGGATCGCTGCTGAAATGTCCTGAGACAGGTAAGCCACAGCCCACTGCAGCTCCCCTTGAAGTGCCTCTATCCCCACTAGCGTGGCCTGTCTGCGACAGAGAGAGGTTAGGATCTCTAGTCCGGTCATGTGAGCACTCCAGAGATGCCTGCATTGCACCACCCTGGCCTGAATCCCACCAAGGATCTTTAGGCAGCTGGTGATGGCCTTGTGCCAGGCACAGCAGAAGGCTTGTGTCACCTAGAGTGCTCACTGGCATGTCTCAGTGGTTGTGACTGAGGAGGAGTTGAAGAGCAGCTAGGGGCTTGTGCTCCATTTCTCTCCAGCAGATGGCCATGCTGCCTTCAGACACTGTACCAGAGTCTTTGAAGTGGTGATGTGCCACATGAAGGCACCTGTCTGCCATCATCTGGCTGACTGCATGCCTAGCTATTGTCTGGGATGGTCCCTTACAGCTAAGAGTCTGTGTCCTCAGCCGGGTGCTGCCTCCTGTCCTGTCCTGACCTTGTGCTTGCTCATCTGCAGCTTATAGGCAATGGGGATCATGGTACCTCTTCCGGGGGTGGTGGGAAAGGAGGGCAGTACGGACTCCTAGGTAACAAAGTGGCCAGGTGTGTGGCTTCCCAAGACACTCAAGGTCTCTGTGGAAGCTGTGCTCCCACTTGGTTGGCACCAACGTAGGTATTTCCTTATCTTGTGTGCGTTAGGCTTTTTTCTTCTCTAAGGGAATTGCACTTAGGGAATTCCACTGCTCCTGGCCCCCATTCATCTATCTCTGGGCTCCTTCTGTGTACTTGTCCTTGGACCAGCCCTCCATGGCTGGTGTTTCAGCCCGTGCCTGCTGCCCGGTATGTGGGACAGAAAGAGTTCAGGGAGTGTCTGACACCTTGGGCTTGGCTGATGTGTGTCTGTGGGGGGATGTGCAGGGGCTGCTGGCTGACTCATCCTTCAGGGCGGCTAGCTATGGGGTCGTGTGCCAGTATATGCAGCTCCTGGGGCACTGTGTGTGTGGATGGAATGCGAGCACCAGCGGCTGAACTGGGCTTCCGGGGGCGGCCCGCTGGTGTGTGACCCCCACCGAGGGTGATGGGACCATGGGATGTGAACAAGAGCATGGCTTTGCAGGAAATTTCTGCGCTTCTTCAGTTTCACCTGTGCCTTACAGCATCTGGACCCTCTGTCAGGGGGAAAAGGGGGCAACACACTTATTTGGGGTAATGGGACACAGAATTTGGGCATACTGGGGGTAAATATGGCTACTAACAAGGACAGCTAAAGAGAAATATGAGAAGATTGTGAGCCTTACCACCCTGCTGAACTGTTTTGGCGCGAGGGGGGGGACACACAAAAAACATTATCAGGCAGAACGAGCATTTTGTTGCCAAGGTAATGCCCGAATGGGATCTGCAACGAGCTCAGAATAACAAAAGGAGCAGGAAGGGGGAAGTGACCCAACCTGCAAAGGAGTGAAGACACAGGATCAATACACTCTCTCTTCCATCTTGACCAGCAAAAGGTAAGCAGCTTGCAGGAGAGGCTGCATAACCATGAACTAGAGACTTTCCAATTCACTGAAGGAACTGAGCCCAGCCTCAACACCCAAGCTGAGAAGCACTGACCCAATCTGAACTGAGACTCAGGGTAAGAGGACAGTTAGGGAACTTCAGTGTATTTTAGAATGCGTTGGTTTTATATTTGATTTATTGACTTACACTATCTGATCAACAGCCTTATACTTGTATGTACTAAATATATGTTTTATAACCAAGCCTAGTGTGCTTGTGTGTTTATTCAGCCTTGGGGGTGTTCACTAAGGGGGTACTCTATCTAGGTGAGAGCCTAGATGGACCTAACCTTTTTTTGTATAAGACAACCCCACCGTGAAGTCTCCCAAGCTACGGGTGGCCAGAGAAGGTTCTCTGAGTTACAGCTGGGCTGGGAGAACAAGGGGAGGTGTTTCTGGGGGTGCGGACCTCTGAAAGCTCCCTGATTGCGGTGAGGGTTTCTGATCACTTAGGAACCCATGTGGGCACAGGCAACTGGGTTGCGGCTGGCCTAGTGGGCATTCGGGGGGCAGCCTAGAGAAAGAGGAGGACACTGATCCGGGTGACATCCTCTCTGGCACTTTCATTCGCCACTGTCTTGCTGACGGTGAGGGGACACGCCGGGGCTGGTGCGAGTGGCTTGATTGGATGCTGGAGCTTGACCTCCTGTGGGATCCAGGGAGGGCTATCTACCTGAGGGAGGAACCAACTACAGCAGAGATTCATGCCCTGTACGAGGGTTGGAGATGCAGGCCACCTTGGTGTGCAGGTATGAATTTGACCCCTGCTATATGGTGCTGTAGCCCCAGAGAGGAGTGGCACAGAGGCCCCCTCTAGTGCTAACCTCTCATAAGTTCATGAGCCTGCTATTCGTGGCGTATATGATGGTCAGAGGCAACTTGAGAGGCATGTATCAACGGGGGTTGTATGCGGAGGGAGTGGAGTTACCCACTGCCCAGGTGCCATAACCCTGTTGGAACTTTGTGCTATGGGCCTGGCAATGCCAGTGTGACTGCTCTGTGGTGCCAGGACCCCGTTGGAACTTTGCACCATGGACTGCCAGTGTGACTGATACATAACCTGTGGTGTTAATGGTGGCTGGAAGGGACTGGGCTGGCAACATGCCAAGGCACTGGTTGTTTGGCGTGTGTGCAACTGCTTTCATTTCTCCCTTCTGCTTTCTCCCTTTACTCCTCTGCTTGCCATGGAGTATGAGCTTTGCTCCCTGCAGCTGGCTTTCCATGGGTGGTGGCTGGTTCTTCCTGTGGCTGGCTGGCACCTCCTGTGTGTCGGCAGGGATGCCAGGGGCTGCTTTCCCTGTCTCTGCCCCTACCCTCCCAGAGTACTGTGCAGGGCAGGTGGAGATGGCTGTTATGGCTTCTTTTGCTCGCAGTTTGCCATGGCTGTTCATCATGGCAGGAGGTGCGCTGCTGGGAGGGAGCAGGGCGTTGCCGGGGCTGGACACCTGCCCATGTGTTGAGTTCCTCTGCTCTATGTGGGCGCATGGGGACAGTGGGACAGCTCTCCACCTGCCTGAATTCACCTGCACGTTTGTTCTGTGCTATACACAGACCTGGGGAGATTCGGCTGCCATGGCCCTCGCCAGGGAGGTGCCTCACCCCCATCTCATTTGTTTTCACCCATAGTTGTGCTTGTCATGAAGCAATTTGTGACTTTGGAAGAAGTTACAGGAATAATGATGGTAAGAAATGAAGGCATAGAAGCGGATTTCAGCCAAGGTGAAATCGAAGTCACTGGGTCAGCACAGGAGAAATGTCATCATGATCTGCAGAATTGCAGATGCATTTTTAGGCAAATGAAGAGTGGCAGGGAGTTTAATTCCAATGTATAAGATAAGTTGTGCTCGGGCTACCTACAATTGCCCTGAAGTTGTAATTGGAAAAAGATTCTCCACTTCCTTTCAGGAGAATCTGATATATTTCACCCAAGAGATGGCTGCACTTCAGTGTGGATGAAGTGATCCTTGTGTATAATTTGACTACATAGCAGCCCCGTCCTGTAACTGGGTCTTTGTGGGTGGTCTGCTACCAGGGAACCCATTCACTTCAATGGGGTCTGACCATGGAAAGGCTGTTGCTTGGTAAGGGCCTTTGTTTGTGAGTCACTTTGAGATCCTTTGAGCTGAACGGTACTATGTAAATGTGAGATAATTACAAGCACCTCTGTAAATAGTGAAAGTAATTGCTTGTTAAAAGTGATAGATAATGACTATTATGACATTGGACTGATGACTCATCATTTTTATTAAGGCTGTGTGCCTGGCTAACTCCCAGTTCTCTAGACAACACTGCTTCTCTGGAAATAGGATAGTAACAAACTTGAATCCTGCCACAGCAAGCAAGTTGTTCTTGTACGTGCACTGCATTGTACAACTGAACACAGATCACAGACTTGATCTTGAAAACAAACCAGTTTTTCTCTGCTCCAGATGTGCAGTGCGCAAAAGAAAGAGGCAGTATAACAATAACTGTAATTGCAGTCAGTAAGGACTTGTATCCATGTTTTATTTCTCCAGTCTTCGTGATTTGCATAATTGAAGCGTTCAGATCAAAGCTGGGTGGAAAGTGAAAGAGCTGTATCCTACTTCTGGGATCACTGTTTTGCATAGACTGGTGACCATCCATTTCACTGACGCTAGTCAAAGAAACACTTGGCCAAGCTTCATGGACATCATTGCTTACTGCCAAGAAAGGAGCTTACAGTTTGCAAAGCCTCATCACCTTTACTGCAGAAGGCATGTGATGCAGGGTGTTAGGACCCAATATAAGGGCCATAATTTAATATCTTAACATTAGTTAATTCATAATTACTATCATTCCTTATTTTATTTTGTATTGGAGCTGTGGCAGGGGAGGTGGGTGAAGAAGTATAACTTTGTGGGAACACCCCCTCCCCGATTCCTGGCTAGGGTTTTAAAATAGCCAAAGGAGAATGTTTCCAAGGTTGTGTGCTCTAAGAGGTAGTAATCCATGACTAACGGCACTGAGGATTCTGCATGGTCCTACCTACAGTAGATGATGAACTCGGTACATAAATTCACCTCTATCTCTTGGGTTTGAACTCTGTTAAACTCCGTGAACGTAGAGTAGTTAGCTCAGGTTTGCTAGACTGACCATTTTTAGATGAGACACACCCACCCACCTTCACACATTCCCGATGAACCTGGGCGCCCGTCTGAAGACAGTGTGGGCGGAGGCGCCCTCCCGCAACCCATGCATCGCCCACCCATGCCCCTGCATGGAGCAACCTGGTTTTCTTTTCCTCTTGTTCCATGCAGAGGCATGAAGGGATGGTGCGTGGGTGCGGGCACACATTGACTGCACACGCATCCTGGCCTGTCAAATTCAAATTTATTTATTAAGGCGTGGTCAAAGGCCATAGCCCAAAATAGCAAGAACAATACAAAAATTGACCCAGCAATAATAAAGGAAAATACTGCTAAAAAACTAAGAAACAGGGTCACCCCCATAAATAATAAAATTTAAAAATAAAAATACTAACAATTAGCAGACAAAACATAATTTACAGTTAACCAAAATTCGAAGTTGAAAGTACTGAAAGAAGCAGCTGAGATGGAAATCAAACCTCCAATTACTGGAGTCAAATAACCTTGTCAACATACAGTCAACATACAGTGCCATGACTCAAGAAATCACAGTCTCCATCCAATCCAAGGGAGATTTGTATTCCACACATCTCTGCCTATGCTCAAATGCCCTAATTAGAAATGTAATTACTTGAGATGTAACCTCCTGCTCATGGTCTCCTAACAATCTGAATCCTGGCCTGTGTGATGTCCCCCCGCCCCACTCACCAGAAGTCCATGTGTGCTCCACCGTGAACACACAGCTGGGTCCATTTAAAAATGGCCTCTGTCTGTAAATGGCATTGCAATGAACCTTAGGATGTGTCTCCAGAATTTGGTGAGAGGTAGGGGTGGATCAAATACAGGAAGAATTTGAACCCAGTACCATGGCTGAAGTTAATGTACCAAACTGGCAGCCAAGCCTGGGATAAAATGGGGGCTTGTTGACACATAAAAGAAACAAATGGGTTTCTTTGTGATTTCTCTGATCATCTAAGCACTCGGAAGTGTGGCAATAACAACACTCCCTATCTCCAGAACTGTGGTCCCTTATAGGCATTCTCAGTATATTACCCTACCGCTAAGAGCTAACTACCACTTTGTACCTGTCAGGACAGTAATGTGCCTGGCACTGAACAGTCATTAACTGGAGGTAGGTCCTTGCCCTGGGCACTTAGATCTGACAAGGGAGAGGAAAACATAGGTCCTGTTCACACAGGTGTCCCCCCCCCACTTCGCACACATGTGCGGGTGGGGTGGGGGGTGCCCGTGCGAACACCATGGTAAGTGCAGGGGGATGGGTGGGTACCTGTGCGAACACCGCAGACAGTGGGTGGGGGTGCATGCGCATTCCCGCGCTCCACCCACCGCCACCCATAACCCATGCATGGGGCAATGGGTACCCCATACCTGATGCTCCTGGAGCATGCATGGAGATGGGTGGAAATGGGTGGGGGTCCATGGGAATGCACTCCCATGAACTACCCGCCTACCCACCATAGCCCATGTGAAAAGGGCCATAGGGAGAGTCTGGGATATATTCATGAAATTGAGAAGTCACTGGCACATGTGCCTCCAATGCTTGTCCAGCATTGGAACATCTTGTTGGGGGAGGCCATTGACAGGGTGGCTCTGAGACATCTTCTCCCTCCGTCTCATCACCGCAGGGCCCCTTGGTTTACTGAGGGGCTGCGGTGTATGAAACAGGTAGGTAGGAGACTAGAGCGATGCTGGTGTCGGACTCGCTCTGAATCTGACCGACTTCTCCATAGGACCCACTTGCGGTCCTATGTTGAGACTGTGAGGGCAGCAAAGAAGGAGTTCTTTGCTGCCCTCATAGCATCTGCAAAGTTGCATCCAGCGGAGCTGTTCTGGGTGGTGAGGGGGCTGGTCAGTCCGGCCTCCCTCTGCCTGGACGAGGACTTGTCCCTGGCCCTCTGTGAGGAGTTTGCCACCTACTTTGCAGACAAGATCACTCAGATCCAGAGTAACTTTGACACCGGATTGGAAGCAGTAAGCGAGGGGCATGAGGTTATGGAGGCACTGTCTGGTTGATCTTTCTGGGATGAGTTTCAGGAAGTGACACTGGCTGATGCGGTGAATGTCCTGGGGTCTGTTAGAGCCACTGGTTGTGAACTAGATCCGTGCCCGTCCTGGTTGGTGAAAGCCTCCAGGGAGACCTTGGGGACGGTGCTGGTGAGGGTAGTGAACGCGTCCCTTCGGCAGGGGAGATTGTCACCCAGTCTCAAGGAGGCGGTGGTGCGCCCCCTGCTGAAGAAGCCATCTTTGGATCTGGACGCTCTCGCCAGCTACCGACCCGTCGCTAATCTTCCCTTTTTAGGGAAGGTTATTGAACGGGCAGTGGCATTGCAGCTCCAGGTGCATTTGGACAGCGTTGGTTTCCTGGACCCTTTTCAATTTGGGTGGTATGGCTATGGTACGGACACGGTGTTGGTGGCTTTGGTGGATGATCTCTGCCAGGAGATGGACGCAGGATGTTCAACATTCTTGATCCTGCTAGATCTCTTGGCCACATTTGACACCATGCACCATGGGCTGCTGCTGAGACAGCTGTGAGACCTGGGGGGTCTGGACGGGACTGTCCTAGGATGGTTCCGCTCATTCCTCTCGGGGAGAAGCCAGCGAGTAGTGCTTGGGGCTGAAACATCAAGCCCCCGGGTCTTGACCTGTGGCATTCTGCAGGGTTCGAGCTTGTCTCCGCTATTATTTAATGTATATATACAGCTGTTGGGGGAGATTGTGAGACGGTTTGGGGTGCGATGTCACCAATATGCTGATGATACTCAGCTGTACCTCTCATTTTCAACTGACCCAGGTCCTACTGTCTCATTACTTTCCCAATGTTTGGAGGCTGTGGCAGATTGGATGCGGCAGAACAGACTGAAGTTCAATCCTGATAAGACAGAGGTGATGGTGGCGGGTAGGGCGAGGGAGGTACTGGCTCCCCTGGTGTGTGTGTGGGTTTGCCCTCCTGTAGCCCAGCAGGCTTGGAGTCTGGGGGTGGTGTTGGACTTGGGGCTCCGGCTGGATCAGCAGGTAGAGATGGTGGCTAAGGCCGCCTTCCGCCAGCTGCATCTGGTACGGAGGCTGTGTCCATACATTTCCAGGCCTGACCTGGCCACCCTCATTCATGCCTTCATCACCTTAAGGCGAGACTACTGCAGTGCGCTGTACGTGGGGATTCCCTTGTTTCTGGTTTGGAGGCTGCAGCTGGTGCAGAATGCGGTGGCCCGTCTCCTTATGGGTACAGGAAGGCGGGAGCACATAACACCGTGCTCCGTACTCTGCGCTGGCTGCCTATAGCGTACAGAGCCCGATTCAAGGTGCTAGTGTTGATCTATGAAGCCCTACATGGTCTGGGCCCCTCATACCTTGGGAACTGCCTCGCCCTCCGCGCCTCAGAGTGATCCCTACGGTCCACCAGGGGTGCCTTTTTGGAGGTCCCCTGTGTAAAGTGGGGGGCCACAATGGAAAAGGTGTTCTCGATGGCCAGGCCGAGGCTCTGGAATTCCCTCCCGGAGGAAGCCCATCTGGCCCCAGGTCTGTTGGTGTTTCAGCGAGCCTGTAAGACCTGGCTGTTCGCCCAGGCCTTCGGAGGGGAGGGTGGGAGGGTGTGGTGGGGTGGGGATTGTATTTTTAAAACATTGTTTTAATGAATTTTATTGTGTGTTTTTATGCTGTAAGCCGCCCTGAGATGCCGTAGACATGAGGGGGTGGCTAACAAATATTTATAAATAAATAAATAAATA
>QEPC01004817.1:2577896-2627805 GCA_003113815.1 Sphenodon punctatus | reverse complement strand
TGAAAACCGGATTCCCGGATTAAATCCGGTATACCGGTACCGGATTTATTTCATTGGTTTCAATGGGGCGCTGTGTCCCCATTGAAACCAATGAAATAAATTAATTATTTATTAATTTCCCTAATTAAATCCGGTAGCCGGTAATGGGCCCGGGGTCCCACCACTACTATTTAATCATGTTATTTCCTGATGCAGTTGGCAAATTAAGACGGAATATCTCGTACCGATGTGGTTCCTAAATAACACCACAAAATGGTATTGTTAATTGGAATTGTCTACATAAGAAATTGGAATTGTCTACATAAGAAATACAATGGCCAGATAGAAAAAATACTGGGTTATATGTATTTTAAAAGCAAATATAAAAAATAATTATCCATTCATTTAAAAACAGAAATATCAACAGAACTTTGAAAAACAATGAAACATTCATATAAAAAGCAATACTTCAATAAAATTTCCAATTTTTTAATAAACTGAAATAAGTGAAAACATTAGCAAAAGTTTACATAGGAAAAAGCCCAAAATTAAAGGATGCTGGAAAGGGAGGAAAGTCTAATCAGGGATGAGGATGACAGCTTCTCCCCGGCGCGATTCAGTGGACCTGGGCCCTTGCCATCCTCCAATCTCTGATCAAGTCACTCCAGAATTTGTAGCAAGATCTCCCTCAGCTGGAGAGCCTCTTGTCTGCAGACTTCCTGATGGCGCACCAGATGTTCTCCTAGAGAGTGCAAGACAAAAGGGAGTGAGTTATTGAAACAGGTAACACTTACCTGGCAGTGTCTCACGTGACCATGCAGGGATCACAGCTATATTACTTACCCAGCCTGTCCTGTATCACCGCAAGCCTACGAAGTACCAGGGCTATGTTGCCCAGTCTCTCAGTGGTGTATGCAGCACACCTCCAAAGGACCTCGACTGTAGGAAAAAGTATTTTAAAATTCATGAGAAACACATGATTGCATTGTACAGTGGGATAATTATGAATACCTTTCCTGCTGTAACCAGTAGTACTACAGCGGAGTAATTGATTGGATAGTACCTACCAATCATCAACAAGTGCTCCATCTCGGCAGCAGTGTGGATAGGGGGGTGTGGTAGCACTCCCCTCACGATAACGACGCATCTGTGTGCGTGGCCACTTACAGTTGCGCGTTGCCCTCACTGTAGCATGCTAAAGACAATGTAAAAGGGCTCAGCGAAGCCAGGGGGGGCATGGCTACTGCTGGCAGATTAAAGAGCGCTGTCAATGAAGCTGGCGAATAGCTTAAAGGGACCACGCGCACCGTAGGCTGGACAACCGCAAGTAATGAAGCAGGTTTCTTTGGTGGCAGTGGAAGAGTTTAAATGGAAGCATGCAGATTTGGACCATTGCCTGGCTGCTGAATAGACGCCCGATTTAGGTCTATAAAAGAATTGCTAGTACCGTCCCAGACCAGAGTCCCATCAGAGGAAGAAAAACACTAGCCAACAAACTGTGTATTTCCCCCCATTCTGTAGATATACAGTAACATTTTCTATTGTTCTCCATGCTGTTCCTTAAATGACCTAAATGCTCGACAGTCCCTTTATTGTCACCTGCAGCAGGAAGCACCCAAAAGAATGGGGTGCTTGTGTAACTTGCCATCATTGTTTAATGTTAACAGCTAGTTGTCTATTGTCACAAGGAAAGGTATTACATTATTTTTTTTTAGCCAAGGGTACATCTTTGGAAGTTTATTTTCCACCGACCCCAGCTTCTAAATGCGGTCATTAAATATAGTGCATCACGCTGCACTACCCTTCATGTACCCGCAGCACATTAACAGGGTCATCTTTTCTGCATACGAATTGTAGTTTGCACCCAGTCACTCAAAATACTGTGGAGAATGGCAGAATTGGTGTCTAATGGTGTGTATTTCGTTCCCTCTATGGGTGTGTGTGTATGTATGGACTTTCTGTGTGTGCGTGTAGTTTTACAAGAAGGGATTGTAGTCTGTGTGTGTGTGCGTGCTTGTCTGTGTGTGTGTCTGTTTTTTTAAAAATTGGATGTAGAAGGACGTGTGCGCACGTTAGTGTGTTAGACGGACCGATTGCATGTGAGACGAAGTTTTGCAGAGTTACTGTATGTGTTTTGGTGTACATGAGCCTCCAGCTATGTGTAGTATTCTGCATTTGCTATGGCAAATATTTGACACATATATGGTGGGAATGCAAAACGATTTAAGAGTGTCTGCATCTGATGGGCAGTATTGATTTGAAAGTAAAGATGAGTTTACATATATGTACGTGACAGTATACATGCCTCTACCATTTAGTGAATATGGCTACGAGCCCACCCAATTACACATACACACAGACCATTGACTGTTTAACAAGGAAAACTTTATTGCACAACAGTATAACATAAAAAAACAAGTAACCCAAGTGGTCGGATGGAAAAAAACAGTTTGGACATTAACAGGTTTAGTGCATGTGAGATTGCAGGAGCATACAAAAACAATAAGCAACAAGCAATACACAACAATCTGAATGCCAAAATCAATACAGCAATAAGACGGGAAGTACAATTTTTGTGCTGTGGTTTACAAATAAAAAGATCAACCACCCAGAAACAATAAACAAAACAAAGCAACCAATAAACAATAATAGAAGTGATAAAAAGCAAAGCTATAATACTGTACGTCAAACACCAAAGCTGTGGGCGCTGTTACCAGTGTGTCACATTACACCATTTTAATTCTCAGACTGGATAGATTTCTAACAATGCCCATGAACACTCACTGTTTAGGGAGGGGGTGGTCTCCATTGTATGCCCATGTTAAGTTCACACTCAAAATGGGCACAGTAGGATTCCCTTACCACCACCCCTAATCTCTTATAGTGCCTTGAAAGAGTTCCTACTGTCGGTACTTGAATGTCATTTTGTGGAGCATCTGGGACGGAACCTTCTTCCCAATTGAGTGCCTCACCATCCGTTTGAATTATGTTGTGCAGCACACAACAGGCAACAATCGCCTCTACAGCATTTTCAAGCTGCATGTCCACACACTTAAGGAGCATTTGGAACCTTCCTTTCAGCAGGCCAAATGCTCTCTCCACAAAATTTCTGCAGTGATTGAATCTGATCATAAAGCGATCAACTGCAGGGGATTCACCATCATCATATGGGTGCATTAGCCATGGCATGAGCGGATAGGCCTTGTCCCCCAGTAGCACCAGATGAACAGGCACACCCTCAACCATAATAACTGGATCGGGTCTGAATATTCCTGTATATTTTTGACTAAAAATGGGGGATGAGTGCAGGATTTTCAAATCGTGTGCCAGGCCATGATATCTCGCATACATATCCCTAAACAAGAACCTGGTGTCCACTACTGTCTGCAACACAAATGAATAATATTTCTTACGACAGACATACTGCTCCGGGTCTATTTTTGGAGCACGAATTTTGATGTGGCTGCCGTCTATTGCTCCCATGCAATGTGGAAAGCCATGACGTGAAAACCCTTGCATTATGTCACCCATACTTGCAAAGCCAACAACCTTACTAAGAAGTGTCTCATTGATTGCCCTGCACACATCCTCATGATTACACATACAGTAGCAACACCCACACCAAACTGGACCGACACCGAACGGTAGCTGTTTGGAGTGGCCAGTTTCCATAGTGCGATCGCCACTCTTTTCTCCGGTGTGATTGGTCGTCTCATGTTGGTTGCCTGCTTAGAAAGGGAAGGATGGAGTGCTTCAATGAGCTGCAAAAAACCCTCTCTGGGCATTTGGAAATTGTTGATCTATCTGTCATTCCCATAAGATGGTCCATTCACGACATTGTCCCACCAGTCATCGCTCCTCGGAATCGTCCACGCTACACGTCTGGTTGGTAGTGCCGACTCAATTTCCGATAGCGACTCCCCAATCATCCCGAGCACCGCTTCGGATCCTATAGCACAGTATGCTGGGATGCAGGAGAAGCACTGTAATTAGTTCAATTTGAAAAAGAAAAAAAAAGGATTATTGAGTGGTTCATTTCCCCCCATTTCCGCTACAGTAGCGTGCAAGATCACCAACTGGTACAAGCAACATGTTACTTCAGTTTCTGCAGTTTACATGAATGTAATTATGAATCGTGCTAGCAGTGAGTACAGGCCTATAAATGGGGTGCTTTGGGAAGCGAGAGCGATGATGGGTCGTGAGATATGGGGACGGAATAAGCCACCCTTGCACACAAAGAATTAACTTCTGTCGTGCTGGTCCTGTAACGTTACAGGACTATTAGGTATGCCTGTTTCAGGGATGTTCTGCATCAGTGCGAGGAGTGTTTAGGTAGAACTCAAGCATAGAGGGAATCTGAATGATAAGAATTTGGGTTTTTTGTGGGGAGGGGTATCCCACCAGACTGAAAAGGTGTGTTGTTATCAGTGTGGATGCATTCTTGTAAGAGTTTGATGAAAGAGTGGATGCGAGTGGTGGGAAGGCCTTTTGTCGGAGATTACAAACAGCTGTTTTGGGAATCCGGGTTGAAGTAGAAGTAGTGCTCAGCCTACCGTAACGCATGGGAAGGCTCATGGCTGGAATGCACGCATAGAGGGGTTGAGTAGAAATGCAAATAATGTTGCTTTCTCTTTAGAGATTCATGGGCAGCATTCATGGCAACACATCCCATGCACATCCCCCTCAGGGAACCACAACCCCTGCACCTCACCTCATGGCACCTTAACCCATTCACAACTCCAGGCAAGGATGCAGAAGTGATGCGTTAACACATTTACTGGCATGCAATTGACAGTGCGAAATGTTTACCACCTACCCGCATTATGTCCCCATGTATTCGGGTTATTAGAACTTCTATTTCAGAGTCGGCACCTTGGACTTCATCAATCTCTGGAAGTATCCTGGTAAATATAGCAACGAATGCCATACAGGCATTTACCAGATTGCGAAGAACCTGACTATCCATCTCTTGAACAAACCAACATGGCAGGTAGGAGGCTGTAATGCAGAGGATATGCATGGGACATAAGTATCTGAAAGATAACTGGTTTTCCTTTGTTTCCTGTAGATTTAGGGGCCCAGAAAATTACCATCCATCCCCAATGTTGTTTTTGAACAAATGCTCAGGAGATGTAATTTCTGAAGGCATGCTATTCCAGAAAGGAAATCACACTCTCCCATGAACATACGATTATGAGGTACCAAAACCTTTCCTCACATAGCAGCAGCAAAAAGCTTGTTGATGGCATGGGAGGTAAATTCCCCATTCAACATGCAAAGTAATCTTCAATAGGAAATCCACAAATTCATTTCCTATTTTCAAAGCAAATATTAAGCAAATAAATTTGATCCTAATGCGTCAAGCGGTCTTTGGGGAAAAATCTGATCACAAGGAACCTTTGCAAAGCAGTGTATTACCATCACACCTGTCTTTGCGCGAGTCGGCTGGATCCTCCATTTCACCCCTCACCCTGCATTACTGCATGCACCCCCCTCGAGCGCACTTTTGTGGAGGGTGGCAATGTCGACCACGAACTCAGGGGAAGCATAGACAGCAGGATCATTGGACCATCCGCCCCTACTCATCTGGACCGAGGTAGGAACAGCCGAGGTAGTAAAGCCACCTATAGCTCCCCCAACCACGAGTTTCCCTACTTACCCTGACACCGGCACGGCTGCAAATGTGCGACTTCGCGGCACCCACAACACAGCAGTCAAGTTTTTCTTCCCCTCTACTTTTGCTTCTTTTCTCCAAATTGTCAGCTAGTGGTGTCAGCTGGTATGTCAGCTGGCGACTTCTGTTGTCAGCTGATGTCTGAAAGTAATCGGCCAGGCGGTAGCGGGCTGTCTCCTTTCTGCGGTGTGAACACAGAAAGCGCATCTTCAGGGATCCGGCCATGCATGCGTCTCCTTTGAAATGCGCTTGATCGCAGTTGTGATTGGAGCAAGCGCATGTTCATGGGGACGGCCATTAATGCGCCTCCTTTGAAATGCGCATGATCCCGGTCGTTTGAAAACAACTAGCGGCTGCAAAACAGGAGACTTTATTAATCGCATGTTAGGAAAACGCGCGTAAAATGCGCATTCCAAAGCATCGTCTAAAAACGGCATGAGAAGTGATAATGGAGATTGCAGGAGTAAGATTTGATTAGGTTGGAAAGGTAGTGTTGTTTAGGAAGGGAAAGGGCAGGGTGTTTTTAGACAAGCACCTCCCCCTATTACCCACCCATCATGTATGTTGCAGGGCTGCATTGACACCCTATGCAGCCCTGGAGCATGCATGGTGGGTGGGTGATCGGGTAATGGGTGGGGAAATGCTTGTCTAAAAACACCCAGAGTTGAAGGAGGAGAAACTTTACAAGTCATTACGTACATGTGAATGCAACAGATATACTACAGGGTTTCTCCGAGGATTTTGATGACTAACTGTGCCACTAACATATTGTGTGAACAGAGTCTCATTTGAGGTTAAATAATTTGCACTCATTCTATAATGGAGATATGCCTTCAGTCAGTACTGAAAATGTGTTTACATTTGTAGCATTTCAGCTCTTCTGAAAGCTTTAGTTATGAGAACCAGGATTGACTAAAGCTCTTTGCATGAATAGCCCTAGATCCCAGTCAAAAGGATATTTGGCTGGTACAATCAGCTGTTGATAGCTATTCTGTGCTAGGTGGTAGCTAAGGAGTGCACTTTGGCAAAAGCAGTAAATAAATTTGATTTTGAATCTAAGGAGTGGCATTCAGAAAAGGGAAACACATCATTCACTAGTGAGGGAACTCTCCTGGTTAGCAAAGATCTTTTTGGAAGAAAGGCCTGTCCCATCTGTGATGGCGGCAGAGAGGGTGTTTTACACAGACGTTATCCCTGATAATGAATAATAAACAGACTGATCGAGTTTATTATTCTGTGCTATGTGTTTAGAGTGACATTAGTATTTTGATAGAAATTTTAGCCTGGGCTAGCATGCAAAACAGTTAATATGTTTTAAGACTAGCATGGATGAATGGGATCCCATGGTGTGTTGCATTGTGTACGTCTGCTGTGTTTTCTGGGATTGCAGCTCCTGTGATCTGCTGTGCGTTATGAGCACTATTCCTTATATATAAGAAATCCCTTGCACCTGAAAATTGCAACCATGCATCATTTGAAATGAAGGGACCTCTCACTATGAGGTACTTGGAAACTTCATGGTACGCATTCATGTTACGGTGTGTATGAGACCATAGAAATGGTTGTGGGTAGAGAGGCTGTCTGATCTTGCTAGCAGTCTCTGTGATCACTTTAAGCTCAGCTCGGACGTAGAGTGCGATCCAGCTATAAGCCGGCACCAGGGGGGAAACAACACCACCTCCACCTCCACTCCCAGACGGAAGGGGGAGGTTGAGAAAAGGAGCAGAGCAGCAGGAAGAGGGAAAGGTGGGGATCACCTAGAGTCCCTGGAGCTGCTGCACCCCTGCCTGGCCAACCCCCAAACCCCACAACACCATCCCCACAGTTTGAGAGTCCTGGCTAGGTCCACGTGTGACCCAGCTCCCATTCCAGCACCGCAGCAAATGGTGAGGTGGGGGAGGGGCAGGGCCTCGCTGAGGACTGTCCGGGGCTCTCACGCCCTGGCTGTGTGCTGTGGGGCTCAGGGGATGACCAGCGGTGGTGCAGCAGCTCCAGGGACTCCAGGCGATCCCTGCCTGCTTCCCTATGGCTGTGTCTGCTGTACTCCTACTCCAAGCAGGAATAAGTGGGCGCAGGTGTAGCAAATCTAGTTTCTGCTGCGGGGGTGGGCAGTTCCATGGTGGGATTACCCAATGCCATAGTGGGGCTTGCCCAGTGGGTTGGGCCCTTCCTCCGTGAGCTGTGCTCACCACTGCAATGCCAGAGGAGGGGGCATGGCCATCGGGCTGGCGGAGCACTGATTCCACCTACGGCCGCACACCCACCACACCAGCTGCTTGTGGTTCTTTGGTCCTGTGCCAGTGCAAGGCTGAATCATGGCCTTAATATTTACATGGACCTAAACCTGGGCTGATTTTAACTTGGAACTAATAAACCCTTGAAAAAGAGGTTTTATAAGCACAGCGTTATTTGTAAACCCAGGCTTGTTATATCAGGAGAATTTGTTTAAACAGACTTTCAAGCACGGGATAAGAAAAATAAATTTGGAGTTAGCATCTGTGTAAAAACACCCCAAGTGTAGAAGCTCATTAAGAAAGATTAGCAAAGATTTGACTACTGGGTAGTGCTCTTTGCTATATGATTTATGGTGCAAATCACAACCGCTGTGCTCTTGAAAGCATGCAATTATGTTGGTTTGTTTTCAATTGTACTCCATGTTCTTTGTCAGAAGAATGAAGCAATGGAATTTCAGTAGCTAATATGTTTTGTGAATGGCAGCATTGAGCTGTACAACTCTGACCTTTTCAATATTCCAGTGCATGAATGCTGGTTGCTTCTTCGCAGTCTCAACAGCCCTGGGGAAGGGCAAGGTTACAGGAAAATGCAGTATACTGAAGAGAAATCATTGTGTGATTCATTGCTCCAAAGCTACAAAACATGACCTTATTGTTCTGATGCTTCCCTCTTGCAAATCAAACAAACTAAGACAAACAAACCCTTCTACATATGTAGGTATTCAGAGACTTGCAACTAGGCTGGCATAGTAGCTAGAAGCAGACAGGAAAATCCATGGATGGGGTTGAATGTGCCGCACAGTTATTCATATCATCACCATTCCCATATCTCCAGAGCAGGGGATCAGCAGCATCAGAGTGTGTGTGAACACAGGCTTCCCATTACATTACCTGACTGGCCAGATGATGTGATAACTGCAATCCCATTACCCTGAGTGAGGTAGGAGTTGAATTCAAGCTTCCTAGCTTGTTCTAACATGCTACCCACTGGATCATACTGGCCCTTCTATAGTTTATTCATACGTGGAAAAGAAATGGTACCACCCACACCTGGGCTCTTGAACTCTTCTTCCAATAGTCCAGCGACCGAACTGGAATGTGCAACAAGGGCTCTCTCTACAGCTATAGTCCAATCCCAGTAAGCAAGAAGTCTTGCACCTCTGATGCTAATGAAGCAGAAGATACAGGAGAGACTGCACACATCTGCTCTTCTTGAGCCTTCCTCTTTCCTTCCCACGTCTGTTTATACTTCCTCTGCTTATATTCAGGGATTCAGGAACCAGATGCTTTCTGCCTATTAAGCTCATCAGCAGTCCCCCTGGAGATCCTGCTGACCAATTGGACGTTGATGCCTGATTGCTTGAAGCAGCAACATTACCAGGTGGCTGATGCATGGCCCCTCCAATTCAGGAAGAGTTTGCTAGACCATATGGAGAAGGACAGATTAACGCCTGCTTGCCAGATGCACTGCAGGGCCTATAGATTAATTCACGCACCCAGCATATATAATTGTACCCCAGTAAGTGCTGCCAACATCTTGGAGGCCATGAGGGCACTCAGCGGTGACATTAAAACCTCACTACAGACATAGCCACACAATACTTCAGGCAGCTACATCTCAAAGTACAATACAATGAACCATACTGGAATTGTTAGGACATAACACCGGTACTTAGGGTTGCCACCTATGTACATTTTTAAGGAACACTTATGGAAAATACATGTTGCAGGGCCTGCGTTGGCACCTCAGGCACCAATGCAGAACCTGCAACATATATTTTTCATAAGTGTTCCTTAAAAATGTACGTAGGTGGCAACCCTAGTTCGCTGTGTCACTACCTTGTCTCCCAGCTGGAGAATAAGTAAGTCTTCGGGTGCTTTTTAAAGCTTAAGAGTGCTTGTGATTTAATGTATATCATGGGTGGCGCGGGGCAGGGAAGTTATTCATGAAAGCCAAATAAACCATCCAGGTTGCCCCACCCCCTGACTTTTGTTTCCAACCCTGAAATGGCCAATACCAGCCTTTTCCTGGTGTTTTCCATTTTCGAGTGAACACACCTATTTCCTGGGGTTCAGCCTCCCCTTGAATTTAATTGGCAGGGTTGAGCCCTGGCAACCCCCTCTACAAATGAAGCCCTGCATAACACTAAGAAATGTCACAGTAAAAGGGGGTGTGTTTGCTTTTTTTAGCTTGGCCCTAAAGGACTAGATAAAAGAGCTTTGGAAAGGAGTTACTAGTTTGGGGAGTGGGGGAATGAGGCTGCAGAGAACTCCTCATTTCCCACTGGCTGGGCTGGGCTAGGTGCCTGAAGTGCTGGAGACTGTAGTTCTGAGACAGCGGAAGCCCTCGCAGGTGGGGAGGGCTGACTACAGGCTCCCCAAGAAGGTGACTTAAGCTGAGAGTCAGAGAGCGGAGCAGAGCATCTCTTAGCCAGATATGTGCTGAAGATTCTGGGGTCCAGTTTGGGACCTCCGATATCATGCTTTTGGGGAAATTTGGGGTTCACTCAGAACCTGAATAGTACATAACCCTAGTATTTGTGTTTTGAATATGGAAGCCGAAAAGGGCATTTTGTTGGTTTTGTGTTTTACAAAACTCGAATGCACAGCCCTAGTAGTTATGATATGGACAGGCAGTGTAGGAGCCCATCAATGCCTGTGTGCCCTCTGGTCTACCCGCTCCTTTGTGGTGCAGCTGCTGCTTCTCTTGGGGTCTGGGCCACTTTGCCACTGCTCTTCCTTCCCCTGCTGCTGATGCTACCTGCCATCACAGCCACCCCCAAGAGTTTGGATAGTGGTGCAGCCTCCCTCCTGCTTATTGCTTCTGCCATCAGCCAGACCGCCCTCCCCACCTGCGTCACACACACAAGTTGCAGGCAGTGGCACCTCCTCCTCCACTCCCTACCCCTCCAGATGGCTCCATCCCAGCCATGTGTCCCAGATCCCCAGGGGTGGTGGTAGCAGTAGCAGCAGCAGCAGCAGGGAGAAAGGTGGGCCAACTTAAAGCAACAACACAATGGCTCAGCCCCGGAGCTGGTGACTGCAGCAGGACGGGAGGTTGTTGGGGGTTCAGGTCTGCTACTTCCTCCTCCTTGGCCACCCTCCCTTCTTCCTGCTGCTGCCACTGCTGCCCCCTTGGGGTGGGTGGGTCTAGTCCATCAGCCAAGCTACTGTCTTTCTCGCAGCTCACCACACCACCACCTCCCCTCCTGCTGAAGCCCTCACTCTCAGTGGTTAGCTGTGTCACTGCCTTACCTCCCTGCTGGCCTGCCCTTTCCCCTGCTGCTGGGAGGGTGCCAGCTGCGGGGGGCAGGGAGGGGGTAAGGAGTGGAGGAATCACTGGGTGTTTTTACACACACATTTTTCCTGCATGTTTGCTGTTACATCCTGAACTTTCTGTGTGTCTAGATCACTCACTCAGATCTTAAACATCTGGCTCTTTGAACTTCTGTGTAGAACTTCTCCCAGAACTTTTGTATGTAAAAAGTTCTCCTGGTAAACTGCTTTGCTCCAGGCAGCTGTGGTTACTTGGTTTCCATGGCAGCCTGTCACATCTACAGCTGTGGCTACTTTAGGCTGCCTCAGGGCAGTGTTTGTGTGAAAAATGAATCTGGAACTTACTTGTGGACTTGTAAACCCAGAAGATTGAAAAATCTGGAACTTTAAGGTGTGTGTAGAAATACCCACTGTCACTGCTGGCAGTTCCTTTTTAAAAAAAAAACAAAAAACAACAAAAAAGTTTTATTGTTGTATTGCTTAAAGTACATTGCTTTTGGTTTTGAAGTGAAGATAAATACAAAAATGAAGTACATGTGGGTTTTTTTTTAAGCAACTTAATTATAACTATTAAATAACATACCTTCTGTTTTTTGTAACTAGCTACTATACTGGACAGGAAATGGCCCTGTAGAACACCAACTGGATGATCCTTCACCATTAAAGTCAATGGTAGTTCTGCCATTAACTTCAATAGATGGAGTTTAGGCCCTGAATATAAGAAAACTGACTCATGGGTTGTAATTTGTTACCAATGCAAAGACTTTATAAGAAGAGTAATATGCCCAGGAAGACAAATCCTTGAACAGATGCAAGTTGCACTGGTGTAGCTACCATAGGGACAGGAGGAACATTTGTCTTGGGGTCCATGAGAGGAGCCCCCTACTCCCCACAAACGATCCCAGATTATTTGTGGGTCCCCCTCCCCATGTGATTCCCTGGAATCCCTTTTGCCCTGCTGCGGCAGCGGCATGCAACAGTATTGCCAGCCCTTCTGTTTGAATCAGGAGCCCTGCAACATGTATTTTTCATAAGCCAGTCTCCTGATTCCAATGGAAGGGTTGGTAATAGTACATGGGACACTTCCGGTGCTTCCTCTCTGTGGCATGGAAAGGAAGCACTGGAAGTCGTCCAGCTGCATGCTGCAGAGCCTGCAGCACGCGGAGTCCTCCAGAGCAAGCAGCAGAAGTGGCTGGGGGGTGGGTGGGGGGCTGGATGGGAGCAGGGAGACTGTGTGGGGAGGGGGTGGAGTTAGGAAATGGGGAAGGTGGTGGTGGGAGAAAATCCATTTCTTCCACCTGGGCCCAGTGCAAGCTAGCTACACCCATGGCAACTTGCTGCATTTTGGGTAAGCTTCATCATCCATCTAATATGAATCAATAGCTCCTGAAAACCAAGTGATTCAGTTACCTTGGTTATGTATGGAACTGCTCAGAAAATAGTTAGTATTTTTTGTTAACACCTGAAAGAAAATACATTTAAAATCATTTTTGCTGAAACCAGAAAATTTCAATTTTCAATTCAATTCAAAACAAATCTGTGTACATATTAAAAAACCAATTGTTTTCAAAGGAAAAAGGTCAACCACTCCATTTATCTAATTCCCAAGATTCTACCTTACAGAAATGGAACTTACAAGGATAGGAATAGAAATGTAGCAGTGCCATTGTATTCAGAGGGAAACCTCTGAGGCACATCAACAGACTAACCACCAGGCAGTACCAAGGACCTGGATCTCTGCAAACTTAGAATCAGAGGGTGTCTCTATATGAGGGACGTGGGCTCAATTCCCATGCACCCCATGGTGGGCAATTATTGCCACCACACTTTGGGGCCAGCTATCATGGGCACCACATGTGGGGTATCCAAGATGTAGGTAGACATAGGGGGTCAGGATACTGGGCCAGGACCAGCAAGGAGAAAGCAGGAGACAAAGCCAAGGACAGGAGCTAGGAGCAAGACAAGGGGGAAAGGGAAACAGACTAGAGGTCAAAGCAAGGGCTCCAGGGACAAGGCTAGACACAGGGAACGAGAGCCACAAGGGAACAGATCGGGGGAGGTTAGGGGAAAGGGTGAAGGAAGATTCAATGGAGGCAGCAAGGGGACTAGAAGAAAAGGAAGGGAGGAAAGCCCCTTAGCCCCTTAGCCAAGGTCAAGGGATCAAACCTGATCATTGATATCTGGGAGAGAATAGGGATCATCAGGGAAGCACACCTAGACTACAGGAACCAGGGAGTCAAGGATAAAGGAACTAGGCAGAGAAGAATCTGATCAAGGGACTGAAACACAAGGGAGCCAGGATAATAGAGGCTAGGCTAGGGGCCAAAATAACTGTAAAGAAAGGAATCCAGGACTAGAGCATAAGGGAGGCTGGAGCTAGAGCACAAAGGAGGAAGGGAACAGAGAGACAAGATCCAGATGCATGAGGACTAAGGCATGGAAGAACTGATGTTGTTCTGCCCAACTTCCTGCTGGTGCCCAGTCAGGAAACTGGGAGGCAGGGTTAGTGTGCATCGGAAACACCTGGGAACAGGTGTGGTTCAGGCAAGGGCTGGAGAAAATGCAGAAGGAACCCTGTGGGGGACAAACAGGGCTGAGATCAGGCCCGGGCAATGGTGTCAGAGGCTGAGGCAGTGCTCCAGTACCCTGGGGCTGGGGAAACTTACACCAGTGTGGGGAGCGGGACAGATGGAGATGGTCAGCCCCCCACCAGGAAGCTGGGCAGGCAAACTGTTGTCTGCCATCCTGCCATGCCCAGCCATACGAGCAGGTGCCTGGCCCACGCACTATCCTGCCCCCAGTTGTTACGTGGACATGTGGGACTGGAGCTAGCACCCACTGCTCAAAGCCATGCAGTGGGGCAGACTGGAGCAGGCACGAGTGGTGGTGCACGATTGCACTTTGGGTAAGGCTGCTATGCAGTGTGTCCCTGGCCTTTTTCTGTAGCAGTTAGCTGCCTGCCCCACCCTGCACCGGCAGCGGCAAGGTAGACATGCACTGCATTGTGTGCTAAGGCTGCCCAGAGTGGGGCAAGGCTACCCAAGGCATGGTAAGTGCATCGTGTGGCGGCTGCACCCAGAGTTGGAAGGGATCATCTAGTACAACCTTCTACATGGATGCAGGATGACTATACAGGATGCCACAACATCCATGACAGATAGCTGTCCAGCCTCTTTTTGAAAATCTTCAGTGATGGAGAGCCTACAACCTCCCTAGGCAACACGTCTTCCTGTTAGGAAGTTTTTTCTGATACTTAATCAACATCTACCACCTTGTAGCTTGAGCCCATTTTTTGTAATTCTGCTCTCTGTAGCCATGCCATCTTCTTGTTGGCAGCCCTTTACATATTTGAAGACTGCTCTTATGTCTCCCCTTAATCTTCTCTTCGCGCTAGGTGACACATACCCAGTTCCTTAAACTTTTTCTCATAAGACCTACTTCTGAGATACTCTATCACCTTTGCTGCCCTAACCATAAACCAACCCTGATTTGTCAATGTCCTTCTTAAAATAAGAATCCAGAAACTTGATACAGTACTATGGGAGAAGTCTGACCAATGCTGAATAAAGTGGAATTATTACTTACGTTGACTTGGAAACAATGCTTCTGTTAATGCAGTCTAAAATTATGCTAGTCTTTTTTTCCCCCATCCACATCACATTGCTGAGCTGACTCATGTTTGGTTTGTGATCAACCACAATCCCTAGATCCTTTTCACACATGCTGTTTCCAAGCCAGGTATTCTCCATCTTGTGAATTTGCTTCCTTAAATGTAGAACTTTACATTTATCTTAGTTGAATTTAGTTTTATTAATTTCAGTCCAGATTTCTAATTGATCAAGATTTTTTTTCCAAATTCTAATTCGGTCTTCCAAGGTATTAGCTACTCCTCCAGTTTTGTGTCTTCTGAAAACTTGATAAGTATTCTCTCCACCCCTTCAACCCATTAGTAAAGATGTTAAATAGCACTGAAACCAAGACAGAGCCCTGCCAGACCCATTTGATACCTCCCTCTAGTCTGCTGATGAGCCAACTGATGATAACTCTTTGAGCGTGGTCAACTGGCCATGTATCTGCCTTGTTGTAGTATCTTCCAGCCCACGCTTTGCAATCCTGTCAATGAGAATCAAATGTGAAATTTTGTCAAACACACTACTGAAATCAAGCTATTTTGTTGTTATGCATACTTGTGCAGAGAGTTTGAGATCTTATGTGAGCATGGTGATGACTTATTATTTATTTATTTACTTACTTACATTTATGAGTCACCCCATATGCCTACGGCATCCCGGGGCGACGTACAATTAAAAATTCATAAAAACATTTATTTCTTTAAAACATCAACAATTAAAACATCCAGGGTTAAGAAAAATAAAGACGGGGAGAGTAAAAAACCCTATCCCACCCTCCCAAAGGCCTGGGCGAACAGCCAGGTTTTACAAGCTCACCGAAATGTTAGGAGGCTTGGGGCCAGGCAAGTTTCCTCTGGGAGAGAATTCCAAAGACTCGGCCCGGCCACCGAGAATGCCCTCTCCATCGTGCCCCCCCCGCTTAACACGGGGGACCTCCAGGAAGGCACCCCCAGCAGACCGAAGGAGCCGCTCTGGGGTGCGGAGGGCGAGGCAGTCCCTGAGGTACAAGGGGTCAAGACCATTAAAGGCCTTATAGATCATTACCAAAGCCTTGAACCTGGCTCGGCACGCTATTGGCACCCAGTGCAGAGTCTGGAGTACAGGTGTTATATGCTCCCGACGACCCGTCCCCATCAGGAAACGGGCCGCTGCATTCTGCACTAGCTTCAGCCTCTGAACCAGGAACAAGGGCAGCCCCACGTAGAGCACGTTGCAGTAGTCCAGCCTCGAGGTGACAAAGGCATAGATGAGGGAGGCCAGGTCCGGCTTGGAAATGTATGGACGCAGCCTCCACACCAGATACAACTGGCGGAAGGCGACCTTTGCCACCACCTCCACCTGTCGATCCAGGCAGAGACCTGAGTCCAACACCACCCCCAGACTCTGAACCTGCTGAGCTACAGGAGGGCGAACCCCCCCAATCAGGGGGGCCAACACCTATCTCGCCCTCCCCACCATCACCTCCGTCTTATCGGGGTTGAGCCTCAGTCTGCTCTGCCACATCTGCTCCACCACAGCCTCCAAACACTGGGATAGCAACGACACAGCAGGGTCTGGGTCAGCTGAAAAAGAGAGGTACAGCTGAGTATCATCAGCATATTGGTGACATCGCACCCCGAACCCTCTCATGACCTCCCCCAAGGGCTGCATATACACATTAAACAATAGCAAAGACAGACTAGAACCCTGCGGAACGCTGCAGGACAAGACGCGGGGGCAAGATGTTTCCGCTCCCAACACCACCCGCTGGCTTCTCCCCAAGAGGAATGAGCGGAACCATTCAAGAACAGTCCCGTCCAGACCCCCCAGGTCATGCAGCCATCTCAGCAGCAGCCCGTGGTGGTTCACAGTATCAAAAGCGGCCGAGAGATCTAGCAGGACAAGAAATGTAGAACGTCCTGCGTCCATCTCCCGGCGGAGATCGTCAACCAAGGCCATCAACGCCATCTCAGTGCCATAGCCAGGACAGAACCCAGATTGAAAAGGGTCTAGGAAACCAATGCTATCTAGATGCGCCTGGAGCTGGATCACCACCGCCCACTCAATAACCTTCCCATAAAAGGGAAGGTTAGAGACAGGTTGGTAGCTGGCAAGTGCGTCCACATCCAATGATGGTTTCTTCAGCAGCGGGTGCACCACAGCCTCTTTGAGACTGGGCGACATCCTCCCCTGCTGCAGGGACGCATTAACTACTCTCGTCAGCACCCACTATGCATTCAGTATGCACGAGAACTGGAATCTAATGTTCCTCAAGTCAATATGTGTTTTTAAACGAGCAAGACGGGTGGTGTGTGCGTGTGTGTGTCTGTGGCCACTGAGTGGCATGGCTGTGGGGCGTCCACGTGTGTGCCGTGCATGAGTGCTTCACATGAGTGGCTCCCGGCATGGCTACCCTGGCTGGCCCCACATGGGGCACTTCTAATTTTTGGTGGCGCTCCATGTGTGGCCATGTGGCCGTTGCATGGTTCACTGAAATTTGATCCCCCATGCACCACCTTCACATAAGCAGTTGGACACTGCAAGACTGCAGTGGCACCAGACTTCTCCCAAGGGCATTAGTAGCAGATGTTCTATGTGGGTCTGCCTTTGAAGACTGTTAGGAAGCTGATGCAGAATGCAGCTACCTGGCTCCTTATGGGGATAGGTTGCCAAGAGCACATAACACAATCTGCACTGGTGGCCTATTGTCTTCTGGGCACAATTCAAGGTGCTGGTTTTGACCTTTAAAGCCTCAAACGGCTTGGGAACCACTTATTTGGCAGATTACCTAGCCTACCATGTCCCACTGCAGCCTCTGCAGTCGGCTGGGGACGCTCACCTGGAGATGCCAGCTTGTAACTTGCTCTCCATGGCAAGGAACTCCCTCCCCCAGGAAGTTTGCTTATATCTGGGCTTGAGCAGCTTTAGGAGGCAGTGTAAAACACTTCTGTTCACAAGGACGTTTGGTAGTGGGGGTTAGGGATGGGGGGGGGAGTTAGGAGGTAGGGGGGTTGAGGCAGAGAAGGGTTGGGAGGGATGGTGTGGGGTTATAGGGTGTTTTATGTTTTGTTTTTAATAGTTTTGGGTTTTATATTCTTTATTTTAATATTGGAAGCTGCCCTGAGCTGCCATTGGCAGGAAAGGTGGGGCAAGAAGTTTAAATAAATAATAAAAGCAGCAAATTAACTGTGAGTCAGGTCCTGAACCAGGAGATGTTGGTTCTGTTCCTAATTGTGTCACAGGTGTCCTCTGGAACTTTAAACAAGTCACTTCACCTCTCTGTATCTAAGTTTCCCCACCCAAAAAGCGAGGATAATAACTGCCCTGTCCTTGTAACGTTTAACTAATTGATACCTGTAAAGTGCTAGGAGATGTGACGATGGGAGTTCCATGGACTTGCAGAATCTCACTATTAACATTTGATTATCCTCTCCAATTCCATGCATGTGTGAGAGGAAAATCATTTTGGGCACAGATTTGTTTACAGTAGCTTGCGTTTCTCCCTGGAATCGGGAGATGGGATTATTATTATTATTATTATTATTATTAACAAACATTTATATAGTGCCAGCAGTGTACCTGGCACTTTACAAAGTAATAAAATAGACACGGTCCCTGCCCCAAGGGCTTACAATCTGAGAGACAGGAGCTGGGGGAGAGACTTAGGAAGGGGAACAGAGGGAGAGACAAGGGGTCTAACATTCATGAAGATGCGAGGTCTCAAGTGCACGTACTTGGCTTGGTTACAATGAGAATGACAGCAGGCAGGTCCATGTGGCAAGGATAAGGGTAAACCGATCGTAGGTATAGGAATAGTGGCTCAGCAGGATAAAGAGTCAGACAGAGCAGAGCAAAAGAGGTGAGTTTTAAGGAGAGATTTGAAGGTATGAAGGGAGGGGGCAAGGCGGATGTGGACAGGGAGGGAGTTCCAGGCATGGGGGGCAGCAAGTGAGGAGGGACGAAGGCGCTTAGGGGAGCAGGGAAGGCATGGAAGGGTGAGAGAAGGGACAGAGGACGAGCGAAGTGCACGGGCTGGAGTATGGAGGGCGATAAGTGCAGAGAGGTAGGGGGGAGCAAGGTTGTGAAGAGCTTTATAGGTGAAGACTAGGAGCTTGTGCAGGATTCGTTCAGGAAGGGGAAGCCAGTGAAGCGAAGAGAGGAGGGGCTGCACATGGTCGAAGCGACTGGCGAGGTAGATGACCCTGGCAGCAGAGTTTTGGACAGAGATGAGGGGAGACAGGTGAGACCGGGGAAGGCCAGTGAGAAGGAAGTTACAGTAATCGAGGCGAGAGATGACCAGAGCATGAACAAGAGTTTTGGAATGGAATAGAATATCAGTTTCTCCTCTCTAATTTGCACTCCAGTGCACAGCTAACAAAAAAAAGATGGGGTTTTGGAACCACAGCCTTTTTTTTTTTTTTAATGAAGTAGAGGAGAGACATAATGCTGACAGTTAGGAAGTCTAATCCAGTCACTGCTTAATGTTCATTATCGTTTGCTCTGTCTCTTGAACTTACATATATTTCCCCCCTGTATGTCCTATAATACAATTAAAAAATGCCATATACTGCCAAGAAGGAGAGAACTAAAGCTCATGCCAATCACTTGATTCTTGAGCTCATAGGTGACACCTGCTGGCTATCCACAAATTGCATCAACAAAGATTTGAAGGGAGCTGTGTTCATTCTTTCTGTTGTGGGGCAGAATTATGATCTGTCTAACATGACGCCATTGCAAAAGGAGGAAAGGTAGAGGTGTGTTGTAGGGAAAGCAAATTTCCAGGAAGGGTTTGAAATAGACTTTTGATTTCATGGACAAAGCATATAAGCTGCTGAATATGAGGAATTTCCTAAAATGTCCCATAACAGCTCCATGGCATTGTAGAAACCTACAAGATGAAAGTGAGAGTGGAGGCACAGGGCACTTTCTAAAAATAGAGGCTGCAGTCCCAAATACAGTTCCTCATGAGTAAGTCCCACTGAAATCAATGGGGTTTACTTGAGAATTAGGATTGCAGCCAGAATCAGTAAGTACTCCCCCCCACCCCCTTATCGTATTTAAAGGAAAACTACTTCCATGTGCTAAACTGTGCTCAGCAGAACATACTGGTGAGAATTTCAGAATAAAATTTGGGGGTCTCCCCACTCCTATGGGATCTCTGCAAACATAATGAAGTTACTTACTCTTGCTTTGTTTCAGTTTTCCTGTTCAGAAACCAATACCTGCCCCACAGCAGGCTGGGGAGGGGAGGATATTAGGGTTAATATTATGATTCTAATTAATTCATATTCACAGGGCATTTGACTGCTCGGGTGATGAGGCCACAGAAATGGCTACAAATAACTACAAGAAAAAATTCGATAATATACAAATTAAAGACCCTTCATCTCTGAGTTGCTTATCTTTTTGTTTGTCAGTTGTCTATTTATACCATGATGCATCTTTTCAGTATTTAAATTTTGCTATATGTTTTCATCCTTTAAAAACAACAACCCCGAAAACATGAAAACCCTTCCTCTGTTGAAGACATTTTTGCCATGATCCATGTACATCATGGCCATAGCGTGAAATCCTGAATTCACCGGCGTCAATGGTAGTTCAGCCATGGTTACACAGAAGTCACCTTTGTTTCTGATTCACCCTTTCTTCATTTGTATTATTATTTATTCTTATTTATCTTATTTCTTCCACATCTCTGTCTCTGTCCTAAATTTCCCCTGCCTCCCCTTTCCCCCCACAATTATACATCTCTCTAGCATCCCCTCCATCCCTCTGATCTTTTTTTTAAAAAAAACCCTCTGTAAGCCTGCATTTCCCCCGGAAACATACATAACTACATCTTAGAAAGATCACAAGCTAAGGAAGAATCTGTGAGCAATAAGTTGCCAAGGTGTCTAGGCTAGGGTGTAGACAGTTTGTAATCTCAGTATTGTGATACTGAGGGTAAAACAGATGTGACCTTGGCCTGCTGTGGCCCATTTTGATCCACTGTAACCCAGGACCCACCTACATGTGTGTGTGTGTAGGTGCTACCAGATGTTGGCCCAGGATTACCCTGGCTGTGTGGTTAGCTATCCTAGACTGTGACTTCGGAAAATCTCTGAGGTCATAGACTGGGCCAAGGCCCGCCGACCCGGGCTACAGTTGGCCAAAGCGGGTTAGCACATCTGTTGTGGCTTGGTATACCTGGATTGGGCAGGGGGGTCATTATGGCTGGCTGCCATGGCTGAGCCTCCTTGGCCAGTGGCCACCATGGCTGCCTGTCATGGCGGGGGCAGGGTGGTGGGACCACTGCATGGGCAGGGCTAGCCAGCCGCACATTTGTTGAGCTCCCAGCTCTACGTGGGCCGTGCAGCCGCTGGGACAACTCCTCGGCTGTGGTTCATCAGGTTGGTGCCCTGACCTGACCCGAGCCATGTTGCCCACATTTCTTTCCCCCCAGGGTGGCCCAGGAGTGGTCCTACTGGTCACACACTTGTTTTTACACTGAATAACAACTTTACAAGTTGACTGACTCTGCTCTCAATTATACCAGTATAAATCTGGAGTAACGTTAAGAACTTGATTAACTTTAAGAACATGAGTTTTCCAGGGGAAATTAGGGCCAGATCCAGAGTGGATTTAAGTCAGTGGGAGGCTTTTAATGGACAACATGGGACTGTGGCTCAATTCTAGAATCGGGTACTTATTTAAACTCCTTCTTGAATGAGGGCCCAAGCCCAATGAAGTCAATTGGCTTGATTCAGACCTAAGAAGAAGGTTGTGTTATATGAAATGGCCTACTTCCACCAAATCAGTATTTGGCCTGATACAGTTGCATCTGAATAAAATTGGTGCTAATGCGATTAGACGCAGGTCTTGTAACTTCAGAATCACAAAATATGCTCTTCCCAGTATGTTACTCATTTAAATAGATCCTTTTGTCAGTGGACAAGAAGGACAAGGCTACTTTTTGAAGTCAAATGTAAGTCATGAAATATGCAAATCCTATATATCTTGTGCTGCTCAGGTGCAGAGGCATAAATTCAATACTTTGCAAGTGGTGTTTGCCCAAACTGGAGCAGAGGTAGCTATTTTTTATCCTGCCAAGCTATGTTTGATGTTGGAAGGACCAGAATATTTGTTTTATGACTTTAAGGGTGCCAAGAAATTCTTTAAAGTAAAGACTGTAACCTCTAAGGCTTAGATGGAATAGGATGAAACAGGAAAGTTACTGGAAAATGACATTGTTTTTTAAAAAAAAAAAGACTTCTTTTTTCCTCTAGAATTTTAATTATATGGCTTGTCATAAGTCTAATCCTTTAAATTAATTCTGTCGACTGCGATGTGGAATCTACAATGTCTGTTGCAATATGTTGCATTTTGACTAAGTAATTAAAATATAGAGGTCTTGAAATCTGAATCTCTCTGAGATATCAGTTAATATTTTGCGGCCTGAGCTTTATTTTTAATCTGTATTTTTTATTGCTGCAAAGATAGCTGCCTACAGAGCAACAGATCCACAGAATCATGGTGTAGATTATGCAGCATTTGAATGGCCTACTCAGCATTCTTGCATTTTCCTGTTAAAATAGATTGGACAGCGAATCACCATATGATGTGATCTTTGGGAAAAATCAGAAAAGTAATGCTTTTTTTTGAAAAGTGGAAGAAGCATTTGTAACTGTAATATAAATTCAACTCTTTATTCCTAAACAAGACCTATAGAAGAAGCAGAGCTCTGTTGTTCTTATATTTTTATTGTTTTATATTTTAAAATTTTTATTTTATTACACTTTTATGCCATTTTTATGCCGCCCCCTCATGCCGATGCCATCTTGGGGTGGCTTCCAACAAATAGCAGGGGTGTAGAACCTATGCAACAGGTTTGGCTGATGGGATACACTATCGCCCATCAGCCAAATCCACTGGCTTCTGGCTGTTTTTTATTCAGTCCCCTTCCACTTCCTGGTCTGGAATCTCAATTTACTGAAAGAGTGAGCTCAGGGGAAGGGAAAAGAGAGGAAGTCAAATGGTATAGGGGATGGATCCATGACATAGATCCATGATCTACTACTACTTATGATTTCTATAGCACTACTAGACGCACGCAGCACTTCACACTCATAGATTATTGGAGACCGGTCCTTGCCCAGTGGACTTACAATCTATGATGGACAAAGATGAGGGGAACACAAAGGGAAAGACATACACACAAACATTCCCACTTTACAGATGTGGAACTGAGGCTGAGAGGCTGTGACTTGGCTAGGGTGAGATTTGAACTCTGGTTTCCCAGGTCTACGTCCAGCACCTTATCCACTACGCCACACTGGCACTGGACCTTCCCCTTCCTTCCCTCACCCTGAGCACATCTCCTAAGCACCCCTACTCCCAACTCCTATTGGAGCATGTATTAATTTTCAAATTAATCCGCATGAGGGAAAAGGTTCCCAACCCCCACCTTATAGACTCACATTGAAAGCTCTGCCTAGATACAATCTTGGCCTCCTAACTTAAACCCAATTTTGCAAATCCCACTAATCAGACTGCTTGTATTCAGTGATGCATTGGGAGTGCCACTTATGGTGTCATCTGCCCTACATGTCTTGTCTCATTGTCTGACCCACAATGTGACCATGCAGCAAAGATCAGAAATGGGCTTGCATCCAGGATAGCTTTTGTAGCAGTCTTAGCATCATTAGTGACAATATGTTGGACCTCCCTTATCTTTCTGCTTATTTAAAAACATGGTATTGCTACTCTCAGGTACTCAGAACTCATGATTCAAGTCTCAGTTTTCATAAGATTGGCTTTAAAATCCTGAGATTTTGTTCAAAGGTTATTTTATTTGGAGTTTAGACCCTTTATGTTATACTTGGTCATGTTTTAAAGGTTTTCCCATGTGATCATATGGATTAGATCCAAACATGAAAAGGAGAGTCATAACTCAAGGTACTGGGACTTTCAGAAAATTTTCAATATTGTGAGACACAATAAAATCAAGAGAGTCTGCATTAACGAAATCAGGTCACGTTCTGACCAAATACATAAGCACAGCCCTGCTGGGTCAGACCATTGGTCCATCTAGCCTAGGATTCTTTCTCTCTTTGACAATGGAGAGCACCAGATACTTTGGAGGAAGTACACAGAAGTGGATCATTCCATATATACCGTCCTCCATTTCCTATTCCTTGATCCCAGCGTCTGGGGGTCAAAGGTTCTATTCCTTGACTGCTTGACTGACAGGCCACTTTTAAATGAGGCGCTTGAAAGAGCCTCCTGAGCCCCGTGTTCAGAGGAAAGCCACGCGGGGAGTGTTTACATGCTCCCTAAGCTACCGAAAGTGACGTGCTTCCCGTTCTCGGCAGCGGCAGTGACTGGAAATGTGGGGCTTTGAAGAGGTGTGTTATGAAAGCCTCACTTTGCAGGCTTTCAGAACCCGCCTCTTCAAAGTCCCATGTCTCCAGCTGCTGCTGCTGCTGAGAACGGGGAGCATGTCACTTCTGGTAGCACGGGGAGTGTGTAAACACTCCCCACGCAGCTTGCCTCTGAATGCAGGGCTCAGAAGGCTTCTAAGCGCCTTGTTTAAAAGTAGTCTTAGGCTGCTTGCACACATTCTGTTACAGGTGAGGTCAATACGGGCTGCATGCCAACATTGATTTCACACAGTGTGCTGAATGTGGGACGGATCCATTGTAAAATACAACGGATCTGTGCCTACATTAAATCCCTGCAACAACCTCTCCTCCTACTCAGCCTACAGCCCAGTAACTCACCTGCCCGGTGGTGGAGCAGCTCTGGCAGTACAGCCTGAGCCTGGCATGTTGGCATGACTTCAGGTGTGGCCTGATGACCTGACAGGCCCATGCCCGCAGAGGGAGACCCTGATGCTCCAGGCTTGGGCTGCATTGCTGGAGATGTTCCACCTCCAGGCAAGTGAGTCCCCTGATCTTCCCTCCCCCTGGGCTGCTCTCCTCACTCTTCCCCTGAGGGGGGACAGGGACTGGGGGAATGAGTAATCCTGCCCTCCATGAAATTATCTAATCCTTTTTTGAACATTTTTGGCCTTTGCAACATCTCCTGGCAATGATTTCCACAGATTATTTGTGCATTGGCTGGGAAAGCAATTCCTTCTGGGTTTTCTTAAGTCTAGTACCAGATAATTTCATTGGGTGTCTCCTAGCTAAGGGGTACCATGTTTTACATGGACCAAAAGACCAGTCTGTAACTGTTATTATAATAATAATGATAGGGTTGGGGTGTTAGGAGATCTTTATGTATTTTCATTTTTTAATATATATGTTTTATGTCTTTAAAAATTTGTTGTTACCGCCCTGAGCTTTCAGGACTGAGTGGGTTATAAATTCAGAGAAATAAAGTAAATATACCACTAATGTGATATGGAGGTGAGGTGGGAAATCAGGAGGGGCATTTCCAGTTGACATAGAGAAGTGCTGGGAAATATTAATGCTACTGTACAAAACACTGCTGGATCTCATCTGAAAAACGGAGAGGACATTCCAACTCAAAGAAAATGTTCAGTCGAGAATTAAATGTGTATAAACCAGGCATGAATACATTCAGGGTGGAAATTAGAAGGAGGTGTTTAACCATTTTAGGAGTGAGGTTCTGGAATAGTTTCCCAATGAGTGAGAACAAGGAACAACAGTAATGTTAAGGTGGAGCTTGATAGATTAATGAACGCTACTGTACAAGGGGATCCTAGTCTTATGCTTCAATTAATTGCCTGCAGAGGTTAGGAGGGAGTTCCTCCCCACCCCCCAAAAAGTTTCTTTTTTCCCCCTTCTCCCTCAGAGATGACCATGACAGGAGAAGGAACACTGGACAGGGTGGTCAAGTACAGAGAACTTTGTCCCAGATGCTTGGTTGGTGGGTTCTATTTATGTGTTTAGGGTCTAAATACTTGATATATTGGGAGTTTTTGACTCAGGTTTGATTGGTTAGACTAGGTTTGGGGTTTTTTTTTTATTGCTTTCCCCTGCTGTGTGGGTATATTATGTGCTTGCTTTGAATCAGCTGGGTATATTTCACCAAATTAACTCTCTGCCATTGCAGGGACCTCTGGCATTGGCTTGCCTTGGTTTCCCCTGTCCTTTGTTTGTAGCACATTCTAATTTAATTTCATGAAGGTTGTATTACTTTCCTCTTATTCTGGCTTCCAATCAACATGGAAGAAGTGTAGCAAATGCTTGAACCTTTGATATTTAGTCTGTGATAGGGAAGACCCAATATTGTTTGGCTTTGTTGAAGGAGAATTCTTTATTCACACTTTAGGGGGATCTAACAATATTAGTCATTGGGCAACACCACAGTAGAGGAAATTCATTATAGATAAGTACAAAGTTGTGCATGTTGGTAGGCACAGTTTGTATTAATCATACACACAGATGGGTTTTAAATTAACTCTAGTCACTCAAAGAGGTAGACATTATTTCAGCCAGCTCAATTAAGACATCACTCAATTGCGCAGCAGTGGTTGTTAGGATGGGTAGAGAGGGGAAGAACAAATAATGAAGATATTATTATGCCGTTATATAAGTAGCATTTACAGTGAAAGGATACCATTGATGTTCAGTTTTTATTCCTCAGTCACAAATAAGAAACTAAGAGGTCTGCAACTGAATAGCTTATAACAACTACAAATAGTTTATGATAAATGGCAAAATTTTCATCCCCCAAATTTGCAATCAATGGCAAATAGTTAACTATTTGTAGTTGTTATAAGCCATTTAGTTGCAGATCTCTTAGTTGTTTTGTTTTTTTAAACTTTTTATTCCATGGTCTAGGTCTGTCTTCATTAGTCTTTTTGATTGCAACTATTTTCAATTCGTCACTCACAAAAGGCCACAAACACAACATGAGATAGTTCCCTCTCTGGGCTTGTACTGAGGGGAATAGAGTCTGGAGTTCTTCCTAGCAAAGGAAAAGAAAGTGAACCTGAATGAGGGAGCTCAGAGGTGTTCTGGAAGGGCAACCTGACCCTCTTCAGGATGCTCCTCCCCCCTTAATCGTCTCTATGTTAACCAGAGAACAAAACCAAGCCCAAACTCAGATTGGCCAATTTGTTGAGTGTCTGTACATATTAGGTGGCCAAGAAGTGTGAGGTCAAGACCAGGCAAAGTTCTCTATAGCACCTGCACCCATGGTGCGGGCACGTGGTTGAAGGTAATTTAGCACCTGTGGGTAATACCCACATTTTCAGGTATTGGGTACCTGACAGGTTATCTGGGTACTGATTGGGTATCAGGATAACCCCCAAGTTGGCAATTTTTACTGATTACCATTATCAATTTTCTGATTTATAGAGCAGTATATCAGGTTGGAAAACTGAAGAAATTGAGACAGAAATAAAAATATCAGGATTGGAAGTTGATTTTCCAGGACTGGACGTTGACTTTTTGGGACTGGAAGTAGATTTTCCTGGACAGAAAATGGATAAATCAGTAAATTGACAAAAAAGTAAAAAAAAATCAGTACTGGAAGTTGACATTCCGGGACATCGTTGGGTACTGATTGGTACCTGATGTTGTTGGGTCGATGCGGGTACCCACTTTCAGCTGTCGTTGCAGGTCAATCATCAGCCTGTGTGTAGAGGACCACAATCCATGTGAAATTGGCTGCTGAAGAAAAGCAGACAAAATGATTAGCAAGATGGGAAGCTTTCCTGAGGTTTATCTGATTCCCATCAAAGTCAACAGACTGTTCCCACTGAACTCAATCGGCTTTGGAGAAGAAGGTAAAAGTGCAAAGGGGAGATTAATAACAGATGGCAATACAGAGGTGTGGAGAATAATGAAAGTGTCAACTGCCATATGCAGTTTCCTGATGTACAGAACACCCCCACTCCTTCCAAAAATAGGGTTTGGTCTCTGTAGCCACACTCAGCATATTAGTAACAGCTGCTCTAAAGAAGGTTTGGTGCCAATCCTAATGGCATCCTCGCCTCCCTGACACATTACCCACACTCGGCGGCTAGGTCTGGGTTTCTCTAGTTTCCTGTGAGGGCAGATTCCCAGTCCCTTTTGTATTATAAGGTTAGCACAAATGAGTTTAAATGGAAACTTAAAGTTATTCAGGGGTGGAGAACCTCTGGTTCACAGCTATTTTTTATTTGGAACATTTCCAGTTGATGGGTTGAGCCCATGGATCCAGTCCTTAACTCTCAAGCACTGAAGAGTGAGCTCAGGTACAGAGATGAGGGTGTCCACTCAAAGACAGCAAATGGTTCCATGGCAATGATCCATTATCTGGACTGTCCCCTTCTTTCCTTTATTCTGAGCACATCCCTTTAGCACCCCTCCCCCAATGCCTATCTTGCCCCTGGGGACTGTACTAATTTTCAAAGCAGCTCTCAGAAAAGAGAAGTTCCCCTACAGCTGCTCTATCTCTAGAATGGTGCAGCGCAACTAGCACTTAACAAGGAAAGCTATGGCAATCCATTTCAAATACAGGCTAGTTCTAGTTTGAGGAAGGTCCCATAATAAGTTGAAACTGGATCCTTTTTCAGCAGGTTGTTCAGTTCTGGGATTAGATTTAAAGTTTGAATAAAATAAGATTTGGGAAGTGATGGTTCAGAAAAGTCAAGCTGCTATACAATTGAAATGAAAAAAGATCTGGGCTGGAGCATTTGGAGCAGCCACTGTTGGAAACAGTGCAAAGGTAAAGGATTTTGTAGAGGGACCCAAGAAGGCTATTTGGGTTGCAATCCTGAAACTATTTGCTCATGAGTATCCCTTTTGATCCCCATAGTGAGTAAGTACTGCCAGGATGACAGCCTGGTGTGTGGGGACAGGGAAGCTATTCCAAGCATGGAACTTGGCCTAGTGAATGGAAGGGAAGTGAGAGCCAGAGAGGAAAGTAAAGGAGAAGTTTGAGAGAGTTATGGGTAGTCCCCAGGGAGCAAGAGGAGCCAGTGCAGGAAATACAAACAGACAGGGAGAGCTTGATGATGAAAAGTTTATAGGGCAAAAATTTTAGAATAAATGATTTGCTATGAATAATTCAGCCAGTGCTAGTGTTTACTAACCACTTCATCTTAGCAATATCCTTGGCACTGGGGCAGCTGCCTTTGGCAAAAGCCAGCAGTGCGCTGAACAAACACGATGGAGAAAATATTATCCAGGTTTGTTCACGTTACCCAACCCTGCTGGAACAGTTGCTGTTATATCATCTATGTAAATACTGCAGCACAAAGTGCAGATTAACACAATGCCGTATTAAAAAAGATCAGTTTATTAATGGTCCCACAATGCCGAAGAACATGGGAGACTTTAGCAGGCTATATCTATATCTATATATAGCCTGCTAATATATAGGATTACCAAACTTCCCCTTTAAAAGAGAATGCTTATGAAAAATACATGTTGCAGGGCTGCACTGGAACCAGTGTAGCCCCGCACCATACATTTTTTATATATAAAAATTATATATGTATATTTCTCTCTCACAGACATCTTATCTGGATAGCTGAAATCTCGGGAGACTAGCCAGTTTAAGAAATGGTGTGATATGCATTAGTAAGTCCTTCAGTGCTCTAACTCAGTTTTTCATTTTTAAAATATTCATAACCAATTAAAAAAATTGCTGGCAATTTCAGGGTTGAATCTTTGATTAAAAAGGCATCTGAGAATTATGAAAAGTCTGAAAGTTATATAGCCCTTCCAGTTCCCAGATATAGGGGTTGGAACTGAGCAACCTTTTGACATTAACTGTTTCTTTTTTTTCATTATGATCATAATTTGACATGATGGTATTTTTAAACTTTGTTTTGACTTACTGTCAGCCTTTAAAAACATTAGTGAATGGTGCCCACATTTTCAAATAAAATAACAAAACCCAAGGTTTGTTTGCATTTTCTCTAATCTGTTGTTAATAAACTTGAAAGAACACAGCCCTGTCTAATAAACACATCAAACTAATGGGGTCCAAAGCAGCTCAGAAGAGTGTTTGTTGTTTGGTGTTTAGATTTCAGTCAAAATTAATCAACAATGGATGGGGCCTGCTGTATTTATTAGCAACACAAATCCCTGTGATTCAATGCCAGGTCCTTTTGACTCATTCCAGTGCATGCTGGCAGGGGTACAGGACTGATAAATACTTACATCCTTGTGAGTGACAAAGAAAAGGGGGGGAGGGGGGAATACAGCAGACAAAACAGACCACACGATTGGCATGAATTCCCTGAGAGACATTTTGAATTTCTCTCTATACAGCAAGTCTGTGAATGGGAAGTAATTGATTCAGGAAGGAGGCTTTTTTCTTTGTGAACCCTTCAGCTGTGCAGATGGCTAGCCTGCATAATCCAGCCTGTTTTTGTTCTGTCTTCCCATGTAGGCTACTCCCACTTCTCCTCTAACTTTCACTCCCCCTGCCTTTAAAAAAAAAAAAAAGATCTTGGCTGAAGTGGTGAAAACTGCTGTAGCCGCCAGTGTAGCTATATCCTGTGCATCATAGCCATCAATGGGGACACAATGACAGGATGGTAAAAAAATTCAGTATCCAAGTTTGGAATGCTGCTTATTGGAGTTCTTGGTCCCTCTCCCCCCAACCCCAGCAAACTACATCTCATTCTTGGAAGAAAAAAGAAGTTCCTTGTGTTTAAAATATTTTCATATTAAAAAATAGTTCCTTAGAAGCCCTGTTATTCAAGCTTCCAATGAATTAGAATTGTATCATTTTCTAAATATTTATTATTTAGTATTTATTGCTGTAATTTCAATAAAAACAAATGTTTTCTTGTTTGGGAAAAATTTCAAACATGGTAAATAACATCATTTTGAATTGGCTGAAATGGAAATATTTTTTCTTTTTTGAAATTTTTAATTGTACCAAAAAAATCAAAATAGTTTGACTTACAGAGCCAGAAAAATATCCAGCTTTTGACAAATTTGACTTCTAAAAACTCACTTTTCAAAAACTGAACAGCTAAGACAAAACTCATTTAAAAATACAATGGAAAATTTCACAAATTTGAAATTTTTGTAGAAACAATTCTTTTCCATAATATTTTTAGGTCAGTTAAATTTCTGTTTTCTAATAAAAATGTTTTTAAGTTGGAAAACTGTGACCAATTAAGTTTTTGTAAGGAGGCAATGAAAACAGATTTTCAACTTTTTTTTCTATTGGAAAAAATAAAATGGTGAAGAAATAAACAAACAAACAAAGAAGATAAAAAAAAAAAAGATAAAAAAAGACCAAGAAATAAAAAAAAAAAAATCAGCTTTAGTCTAAAACCAGAGGCTCCTACTACAGAAGTGAGAGTGAAAAATGTTTTCTTTGTAAACAAGAGTCTGTAAAACCACTCTTAAGTACTTCTAGTCAAAAACATTTTGGAGACTACCCTACACTATAACACCATTAAACTGTTACTAAAATTTAAATAATGTAGGCTAGCAATGAAACTTAGCACTGATAACTATGTTGCCTAATATAAGTCCTAGCATGTGCTACGTGAAATGATATTTGTTATTGCTACATGCTATAAAAGGAAAACTCAACAACCCACCCCCCGCCCCAATGTGGACAAATAGTTTGGTAAAGTTTGGTGCTATAAGACTGTTATAAAGTTACCCAGACAGCCCTGCTCTTCACGCTGTTAGCTTGTTTAAACTGTAGTCTCGCAGGGTGTGCAGTAAAGAATCTAAGGATGTATGAGATCAGAATTAAGAAGAAGCAGGACATGTGTCAGAGATAATACTAGAGGTACTTGATGGAAAAATCCTTCATCCCCTCAGTGGGAGCTGTTCTGTGTGGGACCTCAGTGGGCTAAAACTGGCCCTCGCCATTCTCAAAATCAGCTTCTTGACAAGATGGCTGCTGGGCAGTTGCGCATGAGCAGGATGGCTACGGTGGCCATTTTGCACACGTACAGAGTACCTTGTGAGATTTTTGAGAGAGCTCAAAAAATGCTTTGCGCATGCACAAAAAGTCGCCTGGGGGCTGCACGTGTGCAAAATGGCCACAGTGGGTGTTTTGCACATGTGCAGAGCATTTTTTTGAGGATCTTGAGAATCTCACAAGATTCTTGAAAAACCTCAGTGAGAATGTGCAGATCTCTCCAGGGCTGTGAGAATCTCATGCATTCTTGTGAGAATGCAAAAGCGTTCTCGTTTCACCTCTAGCTCCTTTAAATATGTCCAGGCTGGCACTGCACATCCTTTGAGAGTTTAAACAAGCTGCCAGTGTGACTGAGGAAGAGCGGCTTGCGGTTGTTCCAGGAGAATATGATGGCAGCTAGAGATGGTTTCGCAGGCTTTCAATGAAGAAGATGGCTCAGGTAAAGGTAGAAAAACTTTTCAGAGAAACATGAGTTGTTTAGAGACTTGGACCTTTTTGATTGTGTGACTTGAAAGGTAATTTGTGCAAGCATCTTGGATTTGAGACCTAATATTTAATTTAATTTAATTTAATTTCACTTTTAATTTCTATCCCGCACTCTCTCGACAAGTGACTCGAGGCGGCGAACAAAAATGAAATGCATCACAACAATATAAATTCCACATAATACAACAACAAAATAAATTCAATATAACAATTTCATATAAATATAAACAAAAAACCTCACAATCAAGATCTTACTAACAACACTCCCACACATTTAAACCCTATCTTAAGAGCCCACAACAACATACCCCTTCTCCCTCTAACTCCTGGTCATCCACCAACACTTCTCCACCCCCCCAACCTCTCCTGCTGCCACCAGGAGGGAAAGAGGGGGCCCTTCCCCACCACCCCTCCTGCTCTCACCAAGAAGAGGAGGAACAAGCAACCACATACCAGAATTTCCAGGTTTTTACAACATAATATAATAATTCAGCAATAATAAATTTCACAACCAAAACAGTAAGTAGGTCAAACACAATCCTCCCCATCTGCTCCCTTCCCCACCACCTCTTCCACTCTCACCAGGAAGGGGGGGCGGGGAACAACCAAGCACATACCCAAATTTCCAGGTTTTACAGCATAATATAATAATTCAACAATACTGAATTTCACAGCCAGAACAGTAAATAGGTCAAACATAATCATCCCCACCTTCTCCCTCAACATCAGCAGTATACCAGCTCTTCCCATCCCCCCTCCTTTCTTTCACCATAACTCACACTCCTCCTTCTCCCCACTCACATCAGGGGAGAGAACACTCATCTCCCGCCTAATCAACTCCCCTTGCCACCACACTGTAATAATATTAGCCCTCTGTAGTGGCCTTGGCCGACGTTCCCCGCCGAAGGACCCCGCCCCTTCGGCATGGCCGTCGGTCCCCAGCTCTTGTTGGGGCAGCCCGGGGGCAGGTCCTCCCTGACCCCACCCCCTCGTTGAGTGGAAGGGCGGCACCTCCTTAGCCCCACAGCTGACAATACTCCTTCCCCGCTCTTGCTGATTAACAGCCCACCCAGCAAGGGCTAGCCCCCCTCTCACCCCAACATCCTTGTGGGGGGAGGGGAAGGGGGGCACGATGACACCAGTCTTCAGGGGATCCCCCCCCCCAGTCCAAACGCCCTCACACAGCCTTTCCAAAGGGGGGAGCATTCCATAGTCATTCCCCTGGGCAACTCTCCTACCCGGCAAGGCTCGACTCGCTGTGGTGTCTTTGCAGGCAGCAGCATAGTCCTCCTGCTGCATAGTACTGTCACTATAATAATAATAATTAATAATGACTAATATTTAATAATAAATAAAGAAATAAGTTTAATTCAATTAGCCCTGTTATTATTACTGATAGCAGGCACTGTGATCCCATCTTCAGAATGTCTAGCTGGAATGGGTCACAAAAGTGAAGTATGACTCAAGAATAAAATGACTGATATATTTCCATTTACAAACTAATAATTTTAAATGGGAAGAATGAATACAACTGATTGTAAGAAAAGTGACTAACAATGAATAAAGATGTGCCTGAATTTGGTAGCTACAATGGCATTTATTCTGAAGCTACAGTGCATTCAGTACAAATGAGTTACACTGGATACTTTTAAATCACCCCCATATCCAGCCCCTCCTGGGTCATGTTTAAACGGATCTGGTGGGTTCCCGGACCGCATTCCACCCACGCGGAACCCCTTCCTGCACTATAGAGTTGTGGGCAGATCACTTGATGCTCTACGCTGCTGCCCGCAACTCTATGGCATTTCCATAGGCAACAGGCCAGCCAGAAGCGGAGCTGCAATGTGGGTCTGCCAAGCAGATGGACTACAGCTTCACTTCAGGCTGGTACCCTGGATTTGGCTGGCCCACTCTGTTAGCGATGCTCTGGGATTTTTCAGGTACCGCCTGCCGCACTCTAACATCCTGCAGCGCGCCTTTAGATGGACCGGCTACCTGGGGCTGGTGCAGCTAGCCCATGGCAGGCCGTCCATCTTTTTACACCCATTGTGTGCAAACTATCCACAGCCTCATCCTATGTGTCAAAATGACTCTGCTTGACATGCTGGGCCAAGTCACAAACTGCTATGCTAAAAGGCATGTTTTGTGTGATTTTTTTGGGTGGGGATGTTGCTATCAACAGTAGAATTGAAACAGTCGAGAACTGTTTGCTCTGCAAAATAAAGTCATTTTTCTGATGTTCACGTAAAGAAGGGGGCAATTTTTGAAGTTTTTTTAAAAACAAACAAACAAACTTTGTGTTTGTGTGTGTTTAAAAATCCATGTACGTGGAGCATGGTTTTCTCTCTGACAGCAACTACTGATCTACAGGGACATTATTAAGATAAAATGCTAATTTTAACTCCAGAATGGTTGCAAAAACCCCCATAGGTACTTGGGTTTAAGTGACTCCAAGTTTGAATAAAAGGAAACTCAGGGAAAAGGAAATGAACTTTATTATATGAATTTAACTTCAAACTTCCTTAACTGTTTAAATAGTCCTATATATAAAGGCATTCTGCATATTAACTGTATGCAATTACTAAGGAACTCTAAGAAAATGACACACAAACCACAATGCAGAATTTTACCTGGGGTCTCACAGACCCCCAACACCTCTTCGATTCACTTTGTTTCAAAATGAAAATCACTTCAGTATAATGTCAAAACAAAATGTTGAAGAATTCATAGCATCCTATCATAATAGGGCCCGGGCCCGCTGTGAGGAATTTGTCACCTACTTCGCAGACAAGATCGCTCGGATTCAGAATGACTGACGCTGGATTGGGGGCAGTAGGTGGAGAGCACGAGGTGATGGAGGCCTCCTCTGGTCCATCTTTGTGGGGGGAGTTTCAGGAAGTGACGCCAGCTGATGCAGTGGATGTCTTGGGGTCTGTGAGAGCCTCCTGTTTTGAACTACATCCATGCCTGTCCTGGTTGGTGAAAGCCTCCAGGGAGACATTGGGGACGGTGCTGGTGAGGGTGGTTAATACGTCCTTGCAGCAGGGGAGGCTGTTGCCTAGCCTCAAGGAAGCTGTGGTGCGCCCCCTGCTGAAGAAACCATCTTTGAACGTGGATGCCCTCACCAGCTACCGACCTGTCTCTAACCTTCCCTTTTTAGGGAAGGTTATTGAGCGGGCAGTGGCGATCCAGCTCCAGGTGCATCTAGATAACATCGGTTTACTGGACCCATTTCAATCTGGGTTCTGCCCTGGCTATGGCACCAAGATGGCGTTGGTGGCCTTGGTTGACGATCTCTGCCAGGAGATGGATGCAGGATGTTCAACATTTCTCATCCTGTTAGATCTCTCGGCTGCTTTTGACACCATGGACCATGGGCTGCTGTTGAGACAGCTGCGTGACCTGGGGGGGTCTGGATGGGACTGTTCTTGAATGGTTCCGGTCATTCCTCTCGGGGAGAAGCCAACGGGTGGTGTTGGGGGCTGAGACATCTTGCCCCCGTGCTTTATCCTGCAGCGTTCCGCAGGATTCCGTTCTGTCTCCATTGTTGTTCAATGTATATATGCAGTCCTTGGGGGAGGTTGTGAGGGGGTTCGGGGTGCGGTGTCACCAATATGCTGACGACACTCAGCTGTACCTCTCTTTTTCAACTGACGCAGACCCTGCTGTCTCGGTGCTATCCCAGTGTTTGGAGGCCGTGGCGGAATGGATGTGGCAGAGCAGACTGAAGCTCAACCCTGATAAGACGGAGGTGACGGTGGTGGGGAGAGCGAGGGAGGTGTCGGCCCCCCTGATTGGGGGGGTTCGCCCTCCTATAGCTCAGCAGGTTCGGAGTTTGGGGGATGGGGATCTCCGCCTGGAGCAGCAGGTGGAGGTAGTTGTGAGGACTGCCTTTCGCCAGCTGTGTCTGGTGCGGAGACTGCGCCCATATGTCTCCGGACCGAACCTGGCCTCCCTTATCCATGCCTTCGTCACCTCGAGGCTGGACTACTGCAACGCGCTCTACGTGGGGCTGCCATTGTTCCTGGTTCAGAGGTTGCAGCTAGTGCAGAATGCAGCGGCCCGGCTCCTTTCAGGGATGGGCCGTTGGGAGCACATAACACCAGTGCTCCAGACTCTGCACTGGTTGCCAATAGCGTGCCGAGCATGGTTCAGGGTTTTAGTATTGATCTATAAGGCCCTTCATGGTCTGGGACCCTCGTACCTCAGGGACTGCCTCGCCCTCCGCGCCCCAGAGCGGCTCCTTCGGTCTGCCAGGGGTGCCTTCTTGGAGGTCGCCCGTGTTAAGCGGGGGGCTACAATGGAGAGGGCATTCTCGGTAGCCGCGCCGCGCCTTTGGAACTCCCTCCCAGAGGAAGCTCGCCTGGCCTCAAGCCTTTTAACATTCTGGTGAAATTGTAAAACCTGGCTGTTCACCCAGGCCTTTGGGAAGGGGGGGAGGGGTTTTATTCCCCTTCATCCTTATTTATTGTTTTATTCTGTTGCTGTTCCCTAGTCCTGTTTTAATGGTTGGAACTTTTATAAGTGTTTTAATGTGTTTTTGATGGGTTTTTATATTTGTATTTTATTTTTGATATGTTTGATTCTCCCCCACTCATCCGACATGCGTGGGCGGTCTGCGGCAGTCTGATGCAGTGCACATGGACCCGTCCCCACAGTCGCATCCATTTAAAAATGGCCATACTTCCTGTGCAACTATTAGCAAGACTTATGAACTGAACTGCCAAACACTTAGGCACCTGCATGATATTACTATTGAATAGACTCACTGGATCTGAGTTGAAATTTCACTGTGTCCGAGTTCTTCATCTGTAAAACAGGGATAAGAGCACTTCTCCATCTCACTGGATGTTTTAAGTATTAGAGTGTAATGTGACCAGATAGTATAAGAAGAAGGACTATACAAGTATTCACTATACTTATAAAGATAAGTGGATAGTATAGGAAGGAGAACTATATAAGGCTTGATGCTACCGGGTGGAATACAAGCTACTCACCAAGGTGATAGGGATTCACCGCCATATTCAGCCTAATGACTGGATCTCCCAGGTGCATCTGAAATAGGACTGAATTAAGAGTGCTGCACATGGGACTCTGCCATGGAGTTTAACCCTGGTCATATGTGGCGCAACCCTGAAATATGTGGCACAAGAGACTAGGACTCATTCCCTGCTATGCTTGATTTGCCAAACCACAGAAGGGAGCTTACCAACTTACCAAACTAAACAGAGTTCAGACAGGTGAATTTCACCGCAACCCATTCAACATTCCTATGCCTAGGAGGAGTGGGTGACAGAGTAGGAGTTGCATTACAGCTCTGCCTCAGCCAAGCCCACGATCAGTGGGGTCAGTGTTAGATGTGGAGCTAACAGCCATGTGACCTGTGCACGCACACAGGTGCAGCTAGGTTAGCATAAACCCTGAAGCAGAAGATAGAATTGGCCCCCTTGCTTGCCCTCCCCGCAGTCGGGAGCACAGGTTCATCAGGAAAGGTGAGACCCCCAAACTCATGAGGCACCTCTTCCTCTCTGCCCGTGTACACATCAGACCACAGAGCCCTAGGTTAGAATCAAGCCCATAGATTGTAAATTTATTATTTGTGGGCATTAGTCACATTTTTTGATAACCCTTTGAATATCCAAAATAATACCTGTAACCAAAACAGGTATTTGCATATCCATTAAAAAAACAAAACATTTCATTTCAGTTATTTCTGTTTTTTGATTTGGTTATTTTGGTTTGGCATTTTGGTTACACCATTTTTGGCAATTGCACATGCACAATGGTGCTAATATTGCTGAAAATGGCATAGTCACAATATTAAAATGAGCAAAAAACAAATAACTGAACAAAAATACCCCAAATAAGCCAGCCTGAAATAACAGAAATGGGTATCTGATGGAACAGAAATGGGTAGCAATTATTATCCACTTTGATTAGGGTAAATTTGGCAGGTTTGCTCATTTTTTCTTTCTTTTGGCTCTCATTGATAGGTTGCTGTCATGTTTGGCTCAAGCACTGTAGAGAATGCTTAAATTTAATTTAAAAGTGACATCTCTTAAATTAGATACAAATATTTCTCTTCCTTTGGGGTTTAGTCTGTTGTGTCTGGGCTCCAAACATTGCAGAGAATATATAAATTTGTCATGGATTCTGGAAAAACACTTACTGGTGATGATTAATCAAATCAAATAACTTTATTTGCGTGACCATACAGGTCCTTGCATACAACATTTTGGGTACTCCCAAAGTTCAAAAGGAATTCACAAAATTTAACATATAAACAATAAAAATTTTCTCACTTTCATAGGTTGGAGTATACTCATTATTGCTATAATTTCACCCAACCCAACATTTAAACATAGTTGAAATTTCTATAATTCCCACCCACCCCTGTGTTCACCCTTGTCATCTAAACTCACTTATTACAAAATATTACGAAGACGTAATGTTTAATTAAACAGAACCTGCTGTTTAAGACTAGTATAACTTCAGAAAACAGATAAAATACATACTAGCGAGACTGCAACTAAAATATATATAATATTTAACTGAACAGACCCCCGCTGTTTACAACAATTGTTAGTTCACACGATATTTCCACAAATACAGTATAGATCATATTTTACCCACAACTAAGAAATATAAATATATATATACTCCCTACTCTCCCACCCTAAGGGGTGTGGCAACCTCTGGGATTGATTTACTTTCCAAAAAGAGAGCACTAACCTGGAAGGCTTCCACCAGGAAGCCTATCACTGCCGATGTTGTATCCCTATAGGCATCACTCAACAGCACTCTTAATATTTCCAGCGGGGATCTCCCTGGCAATTTCCCCATAATCGCTTCCAGCCAATGACTCCTCAGCCCGTCGTACAAGTGACACTCCCCCAGAATATGCTCGGCTGTCTCAGCCGTCAATTCATCAAAGGGACAAGTCCTTTGAGCAAGGGGAATGCCCTCATATCTCCCCTCTAAAAGCCTAGTAGGCAGGACATTCATCCGTGCCAGCAAAAATAAATGTATCTATAAATAAATAAATAAATAAATAATCTTCCTAAACCCATGGGGCCTACCCAAGTATGCTGCCATTCCTGGAAGGGCAGGGGATATACTGCCATAGTGTGCCATTGAACTCAGCCCGGCAACCTTGGCGTAATCCTCCTGCCTACTAATATCCTGAAACCTGGTTTTAATCTCAGCTTTAGCCGCCTTTTCCCCTTTCCTTACAAGCTCCTCCACAGACAGGCCCATACCTACTACCTTGGATCTTATCTGGAGTCCCCATGAGTTTACAAATGGGCCCACTTGCCTATGGGCGAAAAGATCCTGACTAATTGGCAGAAGGGAAATTTTTTAAATTCTCAACCACAGGTTTATGGCCCGAGTCCACACAGCGCAACTCCAGGGAATTACCCCGGTCTCCAGTCTTACCGCCGCCGATGGCACACTATTCGGGACAGCTAGCAGACTTCGTACACATCTGGCCTGAACTTTATCCAATTCCTGTGCAAAATCCGAGGCCCATATTTCAGCTCCATACAATAGCTGGGCCTTGATCTTTATATCTAATATCTTTAGTGCTATCTCCATGAAGCCCCCCTCTCTCTTGTAGAAACATCGTATAAACGATATAATATTCCCCCTCGCACGACCAAAGACTAAAATTTTTTTGTTGGATCCAGCGCATGGAAGCATTAAACAAAACCCCCAAATATTTATACACAGTAACCTGCGCCAAGCTGTGACCATCTATTTGCCAATGCCAAACTTTCCTCGACCACCCAAAGACCAGTACCTTTGATTTATCATAATTTAGGGTTAACGTATTTACCCTACAATATTCCCCTAATGCAGTCAGCTGTCTCCTCAGACCAACTTGCGTCTGGGACATCAGAACTGCATCGTCTGCATATAATAAGCATCCCATAGGGTGGGAACCCAACATGGGGTGGTAGGACCCTCTGGCCATGAGAGGCACTAGATCGTTTATATAAAAAATGAAGAGGAATGGTGCAATAACACAACTTGTCTTACTCCTGATAAAACTTTCAGACTGCCTGACTGGTTGCCCCTGGAATCCAGACGGACCACCAATGTTATATTACTGCTCTGATTAACCCGAGCAGACGCCTGTCAATGGAAGAAGTCTCAAGTTTTTGCCACATTCTAATTCTATCGATTTTATCAAAGGCTGCTTTGAAATCTATGAAGGCACAATACAATTTCCCCCTATGCTGTATATATTTATTTACCAAAAAACTCAGCGTACTACATTGGTCAATGGTGGATCGGCCTTCTGCAAAGCCTGCCTGCTCTGGCAATATCACGGACTCCCTTATTAACCAATCCTGCAGATAACCCAACAAATGCCTAGCATAAAGCTTACTTGCTATACTCAAGAGGCTTAAGGCCTATAGTTTGAAGGCATATTTCGTGCTCCATTTTTATATATGGGCACCACTATTGCTTCCCCCCAGCCGCTTGATATCTTACCAGTCCAGTCAATTGAAGAAAACAGAATAGCCAAAACCGGGGCCCACCAGTCAGCATATCTTTTAAAGAATTCAGGCGGCAAAAAATCCCTCCCGGGGCTTTATTAGACTTGAGCTGTGCTATCAAATTGCCTATTTCTTTGACTGTAACCTCCGGCCAGTGAGGCATGTTTGCCTAAGGGAAGATAGATTCAAGCTCATCCGCCTGCTCCAAGAATAGCGATCTATAATGAGCTTCCCATTGAGCTGCTGAAATCTGTGGCTCTGCCTGATCTTCCTTCCTATTCCAACTACCATTTATGATTTTCCAATAAAGTCTATCATCTCCAGCCTTAGCCGCTTGCAATAGTTGAGCCCATCTATACAGATGGTGCTCCTTCTTTTTTTTCTTTATCAGACATCTATATTCCATCTTCTGTTCTATATACGCCCTTCGACCCTCCAATCCACCATTTTCTTTAAAACTATTATAGGCTTGTCTTATTTTACGCCTGCTCTCAAAGCAATTGTGGTCATACCACGAAGGCCCACGTCCTCTAATTCCTTCCTTCTCCTGGGACTTCTGGCCTCTACAAGTAAGATAGGGATAGAAAAGGCCTACCAACCCCTCGTAGCCCACTACCACTTGACAACCTGCTTCTGAGGAGATAATTCTCTTCCTTATAGTGGTTTAGACTCAATGTTTTTCCCTCGGCAGTTCAGGAAGGGCAATTTCTGGGCCACCCTAGAGAGGAACAGCTTTGCCCACTTTGTCTCTGTGGGGAGGTGGAATCTTGCGAATATGTCTTCTTTTCGTGTCCAGCTTATGAGTCTCCTAGGAGTAGATATTTACAAGTTTATATGGATAATACTAGCTATCAAATATTAAGTTATTTATTAATGGATCTCTTGAATCCTCGTGATTCGAGGAAATCTCGAGCTGTGGCTGCTTTTTGTTTGAGGTCAATGCATATCCGACAATGTTTTCTAGATGGTCAATGATCCCACTAGAGTGAACTGTTATTTTAGAATAATTGGTGAAAGCTGATACCTTCACTTGGACTCTGAGTGCTAACTTGGGAGGTCAGACAGTCTACAAATAATTGTAGAAATTTGGTGACCTTGAATTTTGGAGTTATAGACTTTTAATTTAAATTTTAATTTATTGTATTTGTGTATGCTGTATTTTGTTTAAAATTGTGAAAACCTTTTGGTTATACAATAAAGTGTAAATCAATCAATCTTCCTTATAGTACCACACTCATCTTCCATCATTACCCCCTCCCCCCCGAATAATTGCCCACTCTTCTGTCCAAGGCACCCTTACACATGCAAGTTCCTGGGACTGGCCCCCACTCAGATCCTGCTCTTTTTCCACCCACATTCTCCTAAGGTTCTGTTGACTAAGCATCAGGCCCAGGGGAAGGTGGTCACCATAGAATTGTTGGTCCACCCAAAGCGATCCACCCAATGGACAAGATCTGGTGTGGTCAAACACAAATCGACCACACTAGCACCCTGATGCACTATAAAAGTGAACTCCCCTCCTGATCACCCTCCGTGGCGCCATTCAGTACCACTAGGTCCAGGCTGGTCAACAAATTGGCCAGAGAAAGACCCGAAGCATTAACAGTTTGATCCCAGGAGAGCCGCCTCAGCATTCCTGGGAGAGGCGACCGAACCTCCACCCCACTATCCTGGCTCAAGATAGCATCACTAGGCCCAAGTCGGGCATTAAAATCACCCATCAGCAAAAGTTTTGCCTGCAGGAAGGAGCACAGTATATTTGTAAGGAACTGTACCAATTTCTCCCAAGTTGGGGAATCAAAACTACTTGCATTTACAGGAGGTATATACACAGACACACAACTTACTGTTAACCCCCCCTGTTCTTATCACCACACATACCGCTATAGGGGGTAAGGTGGTTTGGTATATGAGCTCGTAAGCCAGGTTTTCTGAAAAAAGGCACGCCACTCCACCCCTTGGTCTCCCCTTAGAAAAAACAGATACTGCTGGGATGGAGAAAACCCTAAATCCCTCAAACTCCAAATCATCTGTGATCCATGTCTCCTGCAGGAAAAGGATATGAAAACCCCTTAGGAATTCATAAAAATAGCTGTCCTTGTCACTGGCCCTCCAGCCTGCAACATTCCAGGAGCACACTTTAAAATTTTCCCTGGAATGACCAGCAACACCTCAGCAGTTGGTTAACTTCATCCCCCCACCCGTCCCCTTGGACCCCACATTTATACCCTGAATAAGGGATCTAATCGTCTCCCTGATCCCCACTGTAGCAGTCTTAGAGGGGCTAACCTCGGGAAGCTCTGATGTTCCTGAGTCCTGGGGCACTGCCCCTTCAGGTGCCACTTCTTCCCTCAACCCCCCCGAGGGAGACACCCCCTGAACCGCGGGTTCATCCCCTGCCCCATGGTTGGGAGATATCTGTGTATCAACCTCCATTGGGGGTGGAATGCTGTTTCCTTGGGCCCCTTTATCTATTAATAACTGAGGGCTCTGCTCAGATATTGATGTTTTGAGCGCAATATCCTGGAGACGCAATCCTATTGGGCGTTTGTCCCCCCTGGGCTGCCCAAACGCTTTAGTATGCTGATCCTTTACCTTATTTACTCCAGTCCTGAGGGGTCGCCGAACCCCCCTAGCACTATTTAAGGCCCTATCTGGTACGGCTTGGACCCCAGGGAGGCTGACAGCATCTCCAACTGCAGGTCTTACCTGCTGCATAAAACAGAAAACCTCACTGATATAGATACCCCATGAGTTTAACTGATGATTAATCTGATTCTTTGAATAAACATTGCAGCTTGAATGCCAGTTACTCATGCCACAATACGTGTTATTAGGGGCATGGCTAGGTTGGAATGGGCCCAGATACAAGAAATAGACCTCACCGCCTCCCGTTCAACTTACCTGGTACTGCGTCTGCAGCTGCCTGCCCTTATGCCGATGGTGGTGGTGCTTGCTCTGTCCTGTGCCACTCATGGGGTGGGTCTCAGGCGTGGCACATACTGCAGGTGCGTCTGCTTCCACACAGATGAGTCTCTGCCTGCGTGCCGCAACAGAACAGGATTTGTGGCCCCTCATCTTGAGCCCCAGGACAAACGTCCCTCCTGTCCCTATGACAGCTACACCCCTGCATGCTATTTCCCCCTAATATCCATGTAGTTCCATCCAGGAGACAATTTAGGGAGCAATCTTGAAGCCCTCACTCAGGCAAGCAGATTCCAAGAAGTCAGTGCAAAAATGGTTAATTTGGACTGCACTCTCAGAACCTTATTTGATGTGTGTGTGTGTGTGTGTGTGTGTATGTGTACGTGCACATGTCACTCTTTTTCCTTTTAAAATCAATATCTAAAATTCCTTTAGAAAAGAACAAACAAGGCGATTTATTTGTCGCTAGGGTGATAAGTAGAGAGGGAAGTGTGGGTTCAAACAACAGCTGGCATGTCCGCACCGTGGAAGTCAGCTCCATTGTGTTGCTGCCAGGGGAGTTTAACTAAACAATAGCTCCAGGAATTGAACAGAGTAAGGAAACATTTAACTTCCAGATATTCAAGCCTGTTGCAAATCTATTATCTCTCTATACCCATGATTGACACATGCATGCTCTGCTGCACTATGTTTTGCTGGTGATGTGTGGTGTATCTGCCTAGGCTCTTGACAGTGCTTCTGAATCACACGAGTGAGCACTATGCAGTCACAAAAATGTCCTTTAGGTAATTAATGTCTCTGCTGGAAATTGTTTGGAGTCATGCAGTAACCATGACACTTGCTCCCTGAGAAGGGGGGTGCCCCAGGGGTAGCACTTGCTTGCTTGAGTCTTGACCTCAAGCAAGTTCTTGCAGTCACTGATTTCTCAGACTATATTGCTGCAGCTCTGAAACTAGCAGGAGGATACTAGACCAGCCAAAACCCTGAGTTGATAGGCTTTTCAAAGAGGTGTGAGGACAGTTTTCCTTTACCATAAATAAAGGCTCCGTTCCATATCTGGCAGCATATACTTTTGTCAATAAGCCAGTTCACACTGTCATAATATAAACAACCTAAAGCATTTGTCTATTTCTATTAATGCTGAAACGAATAGCAAGTTCTGGATTTGTGAATATTACTCATAATTTCAGATAGCAGTCTGAATATTCAGAATAAATTTTATACTGAAAAGAATAGTCACACATTTGTTAAAGTCCTTATTATTCCAGTTTTTCAGACATGTTTGTGTTTTGGTTATACATAAGAACATAAGTAGTGATACCGAGTCAGACCATTTGTCCATCAAGCCCAGCATCCTGTCCTCCGACAGTGGCCGCTCTTGATTGCATGGGAGAAGAACCAACCATCACAATGGGCAATCCATTCCCCGTTGTTCACTCCCAGCTCCCAACAGTAAGAAGTTCATCCCGTAAGCTACTTGGTTAATAGCCATTAATGGACCTACACTCGAAGAACTTATCCGGTCCTTTTTAAAACCCAGCTATACTACTGGCCTTGACAATGTCCTCTGGTAACAAATTCCATAAGTTAATTATGCGTTGAGTGAAAAAGTACTTCCTATTATTGTTTTAAATCTGCTGGCAACTAGTTTCATGGAGTGTCCCCTAGTTTTAGTACTATTTGAGAGGGTAAATAACCGTTCCCTATCTACTCATTCCACACCACTCAAGATTTTATAACTCTTCATCATGTCCCCTCTGTCTTCTCTTCTCTAAGCTGAAGAGACCCAGCTTGTCAAGCCTCTCTTAGTTTGTATGGAAGCCGTTCCATACCCTTTATCATTCTTGTTGCCCTTCTCTGTGCCTTTTCTAGTTCAGCGATGTCTTTTTTGAGATGGGGTGACCAGAACTGCACACAATATTCCAGGTGTGGCCACACCATTAATTTGTATAGAGGCATTTTGACATCCTCAGTTTTATTCTCTATCCGTTTGCGAATAACTCCTAATATTCTGTTTGCTTTTTTGACTGCTGCTGCAAACTGGGCTGAGGATTTCAGTGTATTTTCCACAATCACTGCCAGATCCTTTTCCTGGCCCCTGTGAAATAAATACTGGGTGTTTTCAGATGAATGGGCTGTCCCAATGCTGTGTCCCCTGAAGTCCTAGCCCAGGCTAAGGCCTGCCCAATGGGGCCGAAGTGGACCAGAGCGGGCCACAGCAAGCTAGCACACCTGTTGTGAACTGCCATAATAGGCGAGTAATCAGTAACCTCAGGAACTGGTGGGTGGGTTATGGGGAGATAGCTTTCGCTCCCTGGTGAGAGCAGGGAGTGAAGGGGGAATGGGTTAGGAAGGGGGTCTTGGTACCCCTGGTGAGAGGAGGGGTACAAGACGTTTGGGGAGTGGTGGAATGGTATGAGAGAGGTCTCCTTGTGAGAGAGAGGTCCGGGTGGGTGGGTAATATAGGGTGGGGTGAACATGGGAAATATGGTGATGTATTTTTGTGTCCTGGGGCTAATGTACCTATATGTGTTGATGGAACTGTTATTGATTATGTATTTTATCTATGTATTATGTTATTTCATTTATTGTAGTTTATATTTAAAATGTTTTGTAAACCATCTTGAGTCGTGATCAGTGAGAGGGGCGGTATAGAAATAATGAAATGAAATAAAATGAAAATGAAATAATCTGACCCAGATCAGGGCCCGCCATGGCGGGCTATCATTGGCCGCTGTGGCTGCCCGTCATGGTGGGGTGTGGGGTGCTGGGAGCAGCACAAGGGTGGGGCCGCCTGCTCATTTGTTGCAACCCTCCACGGGCTGCACGGGTGGTGGGACATGGCCCGGCCATGGATATGTATGGTTGGTGCTCCGACATGGCCTGGAACATGTGCTCTGTGCATTTCTGTCACGTGTACCTCATGCATTTTTACCCAGTGACTGTCAAAATGCAGGACATTATTTGCATAAAATTGGTACATATTGATTTCAAATATAAAATCTATTGCATAATCAAAAACCCTCCGGTTTACAAGAAGAGTTAAGGTTCTTGCAAATTCAATCATGCACTAAAATGCATGAAAATTGCAAGATAAGACTCCTGCATTTACTGCTAACATGGCATGGGATTTAAGACATAGTAGTCTCACATACAACTTAGACTCCATGCACCCACACTTTGCCTTCGTCTTTCAGCCCCAATCCTTTTCCTCTCTGCAGGTTCGGGGCAACACTGAAACTAGGGACAGGAGAGCGTGAGCTGACCCCTCATCCCCTCTGTTTCCACTTTAAGAAAGAGAGAACCTAGGAGTTGTGACTCCCACCCCTTCTACCAGGGCCAGCCTTTGAAATTGCTGGGCCCAGGGCGAACACAAAATGCGGGGTCCCCTCAGCTCAACACACTTTCCACAATCCGCCCACTTTCCCACGGCTCTTCCTATTTTCCTGTGGCCCTGCCCACTTCACTTTGACAATTAGGGAATTGTCATATAAGTTATTTTTAACTTGTCAGTACAATGTGATCCAAAGAACATTTAAATCTGGTTTAGAAATGTGAAATGATTAAAAAAAAACCCCACCAAACATACAGGAAAGGAAGTGGAATAACAGGGAGGGAGGATATTGGGACTCAAAGGATAGGGTGTCTGCTGTGGTAAATCAGTTAACTGATAGGACTACTCCCTTCTGAATCATTTATTCCACTCAGAACCTTGTTATTGTAACTTTCGAATTCCTCCTGTCATTCCACCCACTTACTTGATCCTACACACTCTTTGTATTTTCCCCTATCATTCCAACCATTCCACTTACTGCATCTGGTGCCTTCCGCATTATTTCACACCCTCTTGCCTTCCACATGTACTCCCAAAGATGCAGCTTTGTTGTATTATTTCACAGTCACTTAATTGGATGTTGGAATGACAATAGTATTTATTTAGAAATTGGCATTGCTGTTGCCTCAATTCCTTCCAATGGCTATTCCATTTAATTAATTTTAACGCATGCCCAACTTAAAGTTCAAATTAAACATTTGTATGTGACTGTACCCAGCTTCACTGTGCTCTGGGAGGGCAGTGGGGACTAGTGGGTAAGCAGACGCTTGTGAGACATTGCTCAGCTGTTCCATTCTCCCCAACCAACATGAAAGAATGGAGGGAATGAGAGGCCAGCTCACTCCCTCCTGTCCCCAGTTTCAGTGTTGCTCCCAACCTGCAGAGGAAGACTATTGGGGCTGAAAGACGAAGTCAAAGTGTGGGTGCATGGAGCCTAAAGTGTAAATAAGCACAATATGTGAGAATGTACAATGTCTTTACTGCTCACATGGCACGGATGTTAAGACAGGAACCTTAACTTGCACTTTCCATGCTTTTTAGTGCATGATTGAATTTGCAAAGGCCTTAACTCTTCTTGTAAACCAGAGGTTTTGTTAATATGGAATATCCACGTTTTTTGTTAAATACAAAGCACTCACCTGCCCTTGCTCCTTTGCTCCACACACCCAAGGTGCCCCCTGTCCTCTCTCCCATGCTTCCCATCCTCACTCACTTGCCTCCCCCACACCCAAAGTGCCCCCTGCCCTTGCTCTCTTGCCTCCCCACCCTTGCTCCCTTGCCTCTCCCACACCCAAAGCACCCCTGCCCTTGCTCCCCTGCCTTGCCCTCACTACCCTGCCTCTCCCACACCAAAGTGCCCCCTGCCTTTGCTCCCTTGCCCCCACCCACCCAAAGCATCTCCCTGCGCCAGCTCTCTTGTCCGCCACACCCAAAGTGTCCTCCCACCCTTGTTCCGTTGCCTCCTGACCTCGCTCCCTTGCATGCCCCACAACCCAAATACCTCCTGGCCTTGCTCCCTTCCCCCTCACCCTCGTTCCCTTGCCCCCACAACCAGAGTGCCCCTGCCCTCGCTCACCCACATCCAAAGTGCCCTCGCTATCTTGCCCCCCATCCAAAGCACTCCCTGCCCTCACTCCCTTGCCTCCCCTACACCCAAAGCACCTACCCTTGCGCCCTTGCCCCCCATACCCAAATCAACCCCCTGCCCTTGCTCCCTTGCCTCCTCCACACCCAAAGCACCCCCTGACCTCAGTCCCTTGCCCTCTATCCCTAGCCCCCAAACCCAAAATGCCCCCCGCCCTCACTCCCTTGCCTCCCCCAAACCCAAAGCACCCATGCCCTTGCTCTCTTACCCCTCCACACAAAGCACCCCCAGAGGCCCCCCCCAGCACTCACCATACAAGAGGAAGAGGCAGAGGAGCCACCATCGCCAGGATAATTTTCAAAGCACCAGCAGTGCATGCAAGCATTTTGTGGAGCCACCGCCATGTTCCCTAGTAGTGTGGCATCCTGGGAAGTGTAGTCCTAAGATGCCACACTACTAGGGAACATGGTGTCAGCTCCACAAAGCGCTTGTGTGCACTGCAGGTGCTTTGAAAATTATCCTGGCGGTGGCAGTGGAGAGTAGCAGTGGTGCGACAGCAGCAGCAGCATGGGTGGGGGGGCCTCCCCCCTGCCTGCTGCCGAGGGTGGGGCTGGCACAGGCAGCAGCAGGGGTGGGAGAATGGAGCAGATTCCAGTACTGGCCGGGCTCTCAGCCCACAGATAGATATGGTGGCGGCGGCGATCTAGGGGCAAAGCAGGCAGCAGCAAGGAGTGACAGCAAGCCAGAAGGGGTTACTGTTGCCAGGGTGGTTGTCCTCTTTGGTGCCCCCGAATCCCCAGGCACAATTGCCACGAGCCCCACTCAGGGAAGGGAAAGACAGGAGAAGAGGCGGTGAGCAGCGCTCCTCTTCAAAGCAGTCCCACCCCCTCTCCATAAACTAACATGGGGTTTTTCACAACCCCATAACTTTAAAACTTCTAATCATATTTACAAATATGTAAAGGAATCCCCTGGCAGCCACCTTAAATTTTCTAAAAGGCTAATTCCTCCTCCCCATTAATGCTTAACTCCTCTACCCTGCCCAGATCGAGACGGTCTGACTAAATGAAAAATCAGGCTTGAAAATACAGTTTTCAGACTTATCTCAGCTTTTATCCAATGGATTCAGCCGAAAATTTCACAGCATGAACCGTTTACCCCAGTGATGCTCCACAACAAATTTCAAAATCCTAGCTTTGCTCATGCCGATTTTAGAATTTTGAGGCTTTATAATGTAGCATGCAACACACTTTAACTATTAGAGCACTCCTGCACTCTAATAATTATCAATTTAACTCAGACGCTTGACTGGGAAAAAATATTAAAAGTAGTCTAAAAAAATGAAATGGAACACATACTACTTTCTTAATCCAAACTTGAACCCTTGTCCTTCCTACCTTCATCTTAATGCTCTCTCATAGCAACTACCTGCAACTACTTGACATACTCCCCCCCCCCCCCC
>QEPC01004817.1:2554619-2569424 GCA_003113815.1 Sphenodon punctatus | reverse complement strand
GTTTACCCTTATCCTTGCCACATGGACCTGCCTGCTGTCATTCTCATCGTAACCAAGCCAAGTACGTGCACTTGAGACCTCGCATCTTCATGAATGTTAGACCCCTTGTCTCTCCCCCAGCTCCTGTCTCTCAGATTGTAAGCCCTAGGGGCAGGGACCGTGTCTATTTTATTACTTTGTAAAGTGCCAGGTACAGTGGTGGTGCTATATAAATGTTTGTTAATAATAATAAATAATAATAATAATAAACTTGTTGGTTTGGGACACCTGTCTCTCTCCCTCTCTTTCTATTTGGGGAGGGTACATAAACTGCCTGTAGCACATATTGTCCTCAGCTTGATCCTCTTGAACGAGACCCCGGTTTAAGTCATTAAGCTCATCCCCCCCCGAAGTTTAAGGAATGGTGGATATTGGGGTACCCACCCCCCAATAGTCACAAGTGGGAGGGGGTTCTCCTGTTAACACAACATCTCCCTGCCAGGACGGACATGGGTCCAGTTCACAAGATGTGGCTCTTACTGTCCCAAGGACATCCCCTACATCAGCGGATGATACCCACTGAAATTGATCCCATGAAACTGGACAAGACGGAGCATCCATAACATCTGGTTCTCCTGCTGTATCAAGCACAGCATCGAAGTCATGGTGAATGGAAGCTATTTTATCTGCGAAATAGTAAATAAACAGCGAACACTGTAAGAATCCAGTTCCAGGCAGGGGGAGGCCAGACTGACCAGCGCCCTCACTACCTAGCTAGTTACTAACTAGGAACTCATCAGTTGGAAACAACAGAGAAGGAAAGGGACTTGGGGGTTATAACTGATCATAAAATGACTATGTGTCGCAGTTGTAAAAAAGGCAAGTGCTATCCTGGGATGTATTAGCCGTGGTATTGCCAGCAGCGATAGGGAGGTATTGTGGGCTCTGGTAAGACTACATCTGGAGTACTGTGTTCAGTTCTGGTCACCCATGTTTAAGAAGGATGAACTTAAACTGGAACAAGTGCAACATAGAGTTACCAGGATGATCAGAGGGATGGAGGACTTACCCTATGAGATGAGGTTGAAGGAGCTTGGCTTATTTAGCCTATCAAAAAGAAGGCTGAGGGGAGATAGGATTACATTGTATAAATATATCAGGGGGAGTTAACACAATAGAAGGGGAAGATTTGTTCAGACTAAAAGGGAGCGTGGGTACAAGAACAAATAGATACAAGCTGTTTATCAATAAATTTAGGCTGGAAATTAGAAGGTTTTTATCAATTAGAGCAGAACTACTAGGATAAGCTTCCAGGGAGCAAAGAATGTGAATAGCTTCAAAATAGAGTTGGTTAAATTTATGGCATATATCTTGTGAGGAGTTTTCATGATTTGATGTTGCAGGACAAGGTGTTTCCCACCCCACCCAGCAATACATGTTGGGATTTCCCCCTCCCCCCCTTTCTTCCATCAAAGTAACTTGATGCTACTTTCTAGCATCAAAGTAGTCTGCAGCTGGAGGTGGGACTGTTGGGGAGGCATTCTGAAGCCTGGGTACTATATTGTTTATCAGGTGCCTTGCTGGTGGGGCTTGCGCACATGATCAGGATCTAACTGATCGCCATATTTGAGGTTGGGAAAGAATTTTCTCTCTGGGCAGATTGGCAATTGACTCTGAGGGTTTTTAGCCTTCCCCTGTAGCGTGGATGTGACCTGCCTGTTTGGGCCATCTGGATCCTCTTTTTCTAAAATTATTTCCTGTTATTTCAGGCATCGGTGTCCCCCAGTCTCTACTGCTATTGGTGGGATTTCTCTGTGCAGATGGTTGGGGTGTGGCGATTCCTGCAGTGGTGCAGGTGGCTGGACTAGATGACCCTTGAGGTCCCTTCCAGCCTTGTGACTCTCTAACTCAGCTGCTGCTGGTGTGGCAGATTACCTCCCTCTCTTCCCATTCCTTCTCCAGCTCCAACTTGCATCCTGCCAGGCATTTATGTTCCCTTTGAGGGAACATATTTCTATGTCTGTCTTGGGGGTGACTGGCTGGCTGCTACTGGATGCGTTATCCAGAGAAGGTTGGTGACGTGGCCTTGGCTAAGGCTTTCCCAGCTGGACTAATCCAGGCTATCGTGTGCCCTCCTGTCTGTTACTTGGTACAGCCGAGCCATGAGGTGAGGTCCAAGGAGTGGGCCCAGAGGAGCATGCTCACCCTGGCTGCCAAAGAGCTGATTTGGGGGCCTGGAGGAGTGGGCTCACCCAACCCACCAAACAGCTGATGGGGGGGGGCTGGAGGAGTGCGCTTTCCAGCCCCTGATCAGCTGTTTGGTGTATGCTCGTGGACTGGGTGAGCATGCTCCTCTGCCTCCAATGAACTGTTTGGCATGCACACCTGGAACATGTGTGTACTCTCCTCTGGGCCTCCCTGATTATCTGTTTGGTGGCAGCTCCTCCCGGGGGCAGATCGAGTCCAGGAGTCCTGTGCCATGTGGCTGGCTTCTAGGCTGACTCATGGTGTGTAGGGACTTATGATGGCAGCTCCCCTGCCTGGATTCCCAGGGGGTAGGGGGCGCTGCTTGTTCAAACTTCCCTTCCTGCCAACCTGAGGAGTGGTGGCTGCGGAGACCCTCCCCAGGTTGGCCAGGAGATCCAGCTTGTCCCCATCTCATTTGTTTTCACCCACAGTTAGCAGTTTCTCTTTGTACAAAGCCACAGTTACCAAGTTTTAACCTCAGGATAAAAGTTGTAATGTGGACACAGATCAATGCTGCTCTCACTGAAATTAATGAGATTTTGGCCACTGACTTCAGTAGGAGCAGGATTGTGTGCTAAGTGCTTAGAGATGTTCTAAAACATGCATGTTTTATGACATTATGGATGGGTAGTGCTTTGGCCTCGGGCTGCTAATGCTTCAGACTTTCTGTTGCATGATTCTCTGTGATCATTCCAAAGCACATTGGAAATGTTCACCTAATCCCAAAAGCCCATCCCTGCAAGTACTTCAGTATGTGAGTATTCTTATGCACATGGTTAAAGTTAACCCTGTTTACATTTATTCTCACTCCATCCTGGCAAAAATGTGTGCTTTTGCTTTTAATTGCAGCATTTTGCCTTGTTTTTCATTATTCTAAAGGCAATGCTAAAGCACAGATGTAAAACATCAGAACACTATAGGACCACACAGACGTGCTGTTCCCTTTCCACAATGCAAAACAGAGGAGACAATCTGATTTTTTAATTAAACTTCCTGCTTAATTTTTGTAAAAAACCAACTTGTGCCACTTCTGTGAATGGAATAGGACAACTTAAAGCATGGTATTATCCATTAAAATTGGCAGGGGGTAAATATGTTCCGATTAGGTCTAAAAAAATCTGAAAGAAAGGTTGAGGAAAGGAAACTGGCCTCCTGCAGTGGTTGCCATTTCTTTCCCTCTGTCTGCATTGCAGACACACAATAATAACCCCAGTGGGCCTTGGGATCAAATGACACGCTGCTGAAGGATTAAGAGCAATTCTATCCTCTTGGCATGGGCTTTGGAATTTTCATTAAAATGACCTTGGGTGTGGTGAGAAAGGAATTCAGGCTGCATTGATAAGGGACTAAACATCCTACCTGGGAAAACAACAAAAGGGCCCCTTCAAAACACTGCTTAACTTGGGCCTCAAGCAGAGCTGTCATACTTTTCCATGAGAAGGTTGTACACGGCTTAGCCTGGAGATATGGGGAGAGAGAAAACTACGGGGCTCTTGAAGAAAAAAAGGCACAGTCTGTCCAATTCATTTCCTTGAATTACTTAAGAACTAGTGCCAACTCTTTAGGTGTTTGTTCACTTGCTACAAAGTGGGGATTAGACTTTGGAAGCATGTTATTTCAGTTGCTCGTATTCACCACAACTTGGGTGCTCCTACTTCGTCTGCAGGTTCTGAGTTTGGGGTTGTGGAAGCTCAGCCTTGTCCTATTTGGATCAGTTTCAACTAGTGTCACCCACTGATGTGGAGGATGTGCTTGGAGTGATGCGGGCAACCAGTTGTGAATTAGCTTCTTGCTCGTCCTGGCTGGTGAAAGCCAGTCGGGAGACACTGGAACTATTGCTGGTGGGGGTTGTCAACAGCTCCCTTGGGAAGGTAGGTTGTCAGTCACCCTTAAAACTTCAGTTGTCAGGCTCCTGCTCAAGAAACCATCTTTGGACGCTAACTCCCCAGCTAACTATCATCCTGTCTTTAAAATGGTTGGCTGCCCAGCAGCTTGGATTCCTGGACCCATTTCAGTCAAGTTTTCATCCAGGGTATCGCATGGAGACTATGCTTGTGACCTTCATTCTACACCTGGAGATTGACAAAGAGAATTGTGCCCTGTTGATCTTGTTAGGCCTTTCAACGGCCTTTGGTACAGTTGATCATGAGGTGTTGTTGACATGGCTGTGGAACCTGGCAGGGGTGCATGGAACTACTCTTGACTCTATTTGTTCCTGTTGGGAACATCCCAGTGGGTGGTGATGGGAGATTGCTTGTCGTCCCCTCAGAACCTCCCCTTTGGTGTCCCACAAGGTTTCATCATGTCTCCCCTCTTGTTCAATGTGTAACTGAAGCTGCTGGGTGAGATCATTTGGAGGTTTGGAGTGAAGTGCCGTCAGTATGCTGATGACACTCAGCTCTCTACCTCTCTTTTTCATCCAACCCAGGTCCTACAGTCTCGATGCTTTACCCAGTGCTTGGCTGCTGTTGGGGACTGGATGAGGGTAAACTGATTGAAACTGAATCCAGACAAGATTGAAGTGATGATGGTAGGCCAGCCTTGTGACTTGGAGGGAATTGGGACCTCTGTTATTGAAGGGGTCTGGCAGTCCCCTCTGTTACTCAGGTTCTTAGTCTTGGAATGCTTCTGGACTCCTTGCTATACCTGGAACATCAAGTTGTGGCAGTGGCCAGGAACTCTGCACCAACTCCCATCTGGTGAGGAGCCTGTGTCGCTTTCTTTCTGATTCAGATCTGGCTACCATGCCTTCATTACCTAAAGGCTGGATTACTGCAATGTGCTCTACATGGGACTGACCTTGATGACTGTTTTTCAGAAGCTGCAGCTGGTGCAAAATGCAGTGGCTCAGTTCCTTTCAGGAGTGGGTCACTGTGAGCACATCACAACTACTTTACAGTCTGCACTGGCTTCCTGTAGATTTCTGGACACAATTCAGGGTGCTGGTCTTGACCATTAAAGCCTTAAATAGCTTCAGCCCCACATGTCTGAAAGATGTCCTTTCCTACCATGCTCCACTGTGACCCCTGTGGTTGTCCAAGAGTGCTCTCTTGCAGGTACCACCTGCTAACTGTGTTCATATGAAAAGGGCCTGCAGAAAGGCATTCTCAGGCCATTTTTAGATGTGCATCAAATTTGCGGATTACTTTTCATTCATGTGAAATAAATGGCTGCAGAAATTAGCACATTTAATGTTTAGAAGTGTATAATTTTGCATGTGTGGGTGGGTGCATTGCTGGACTTTTCTAACTCTGCCTATTCATGCGGGAATTAAATGCCCCCACCCTCTCCAGGACTTTAAAGATGGATGCCTTGGCCTGTAGCAGGGACGAACTGTGTCCTTGGGGGAGCTGTCACTCACCACCACCTGGGCTGGGACTTGCAACCCTGCCCCCACCCTCTCCAGGACTTTAAAGAGGGCTGTCTTAGCCTGCAGGTGGCAGTCTGTGGCGGCAGCTAAAGACCGGTGCCAAAGGTGGCAGCCATTTGCGGGCCGTTCTCAGGTCGTTGGGGCTGTGGTGGGGTGGGTTATTTTTAGCTTGTGAAGAATGCTTTGTGGCCCTGGGTCTGTAATGTGACATTTATTGGGGTGGTTTAGTCACTGGGTGGATACTATTGGGTGATTGTTGAAACTTTATTGGTTTTTTTTACAAGAAGGAGGGTGTGGTGCTAACGTGGGATTGGAGGGAGGGGATGTTGAATCTGTTTGGGGAGTTTTGTAAGGGGAAGGTGTGGTCGTTATTTTGAGGTTTGGAGGAGGGGTATGAGTTAATTTTGGGGATACTGTAGGAGGAGGTGATTGATCTAGGGTTGGGTGGGGAGTTGTCTCCCTCTGTGAGAGAGAGGCAGTTACCCATATAATAGTATGGAATTTTATTCTTCCATGAGAGGGAGGGGTGAAGGTTTGTGGTATGTTTGGAGTTGGAGGGGATTGTCACATCCCCCCCCCCGTGAGAGAGAGGGGAGAAATCCTGGGAATGGGGACTGGGTTATAGTGGAGAGAGCTGTCTTCCACTTTGAGAGGGGGAGGGAGATACCGCTCAAGAAGGGGATGGTTTATGCACCTGGTTCAGAGCACGTGATTCTGGGTGGGTGGGGTCTCCCTTGCTGGGTGGGTGGAGCAGCCAGGAGGGAAGCCCCCCCAGCCATAGGGGTTGTGACCAGGAGGGGGAATTATGATCCCTATGGGGGGAGGGGGCTTTTCAATCTGTGAGGCGGGAGAGGTACTTGGTTGCAATCCCCCTCATGACCACCTGGGCAGACGATGAGGTGGTGCTGGATCAGAGGGCCCCTGGCCTGAAGCTGCTGCTGTTGAATGCAAGGTCGGTTGTTAATAAATCAACAACCATCCATGAATTTATTTGATTTGGCAGCTGACCTCGTATGCATCATTCAGACCTGGCTGGACACTGAGTTGGGGCCTATCGTGGCTGACCTTGTTCCAGCTGGGAACTCTGGCAGTATCAGCCACAGTCAGAGGGACGGGGGGTGGGGTGGGGGCAGTGTAGCCATTATTTTTAGTGATTCTTAGTCTTTTAGAAGGTATCCAGTGCAGGCTTTGTCAGATGTTGAGGGTCTCCATTTTGTGATTGATCTGGCAGGAGACAAATTAGGGGTGTTGCTCATATACCATGCATCTGCCTGTACGGTGGCACCCCTGCATGCTCTGGCAGAGTTGGGGGATGTCAACATCCACGCCGACACCGCTCTTGGAGGGGCGGAGCGTGAGTCCATAGCCACCATGGACCTGTTTCAAATGGTCATTGGCCCAACACATGATGGAGGACATACCCTTGACCTGATTTTCTGCACTGGCCTTGAGGCAGTGGATCCATTGGTGGGTGAGGTGTCAACAGTGTCCTTATCATGGACGGATCATTACCTCCTACAGACTTGTCCCCTGGTGTGTGTCTGCCTCCCAGAGGGGTGTGGAACCAGTTCATTTGGTTCACCCTCGGAGACTGTTGGAGCTGGAGAGAGTCTGAACAGCTCTGGGGGACTTACCCTCTGATTTTGATGACCGGATGCTTGATAGTCTCATTAATCTTTGTAACACCTTGTTAACTGAGGCCATCAACTTGACAGCTCCTAAGCATCTGCTCCCTTGGCTTCAGCACTGCAGGATGCTAAAGCAGGAAGGGCAGTGGTTATTTATTTATTTAAACAAATTTATATCCCGCCCCTCCTGCAACGCAGCCCGGGGCGGCTCACAACATAACAATTAAAACAATAAAATACATTAAAATTCAGATAAAAACAATCAAATATTCAATATAAATATTAACAGGGCTAGACAAAACAAATGGGTAGGGGATTAAAAAAAACCCTCCCTACCCTCCCCCAAAGGCCTGGGCAAACAGCCAGGTCTTACAGTTCCGCCGAAATGTTAGAAGGCTTGGGGCCAGGCGAGCTTCCTCCGGAAGGGAGTTCCACAGCCGCGGCCCCACTACCGAGAATGCCCTCTCCATCGTGGCCCCCCGTTTAACACGGGGGACCTCCAAGAGGGCACCCCCGGCAGACCGCAGGAGCCGCCCTGGAGCGCGAAAGGCGAGGCGGTCCCTAAGGTATGAGGGGCCAAGACCGTATAGGGCTTTATAGATCATCACTAGGACCTTGAACTTGGCCCGGCACACTATCGGCAGCCAGTGCAGAGTTCGGAGCACCGGTGTAATGTGCTCCCGGCGACCCGTCCCCGTAAGAAGACGAGCCGCCGCATTCTGCACCAGCTGCAGCCTCCGGGCCAAGAACAAGGGAAGCCCCACGTAGAGCGCGTTGCAGTAGTCGAGCCTCGAGGTGACGAAGGCATGGATGAGGGAGGCCAGGTCCGGGCCAGAGACATACGGACGCAGCCTACGTACCAGATAAAGCTGGCGGAAGGCAGCCTTAGCGACTGCCTCCACCTGCCGCTCCAGCCGCAGGTCTGCGTCCAATATGACCCCCAGACTCCGGACCTGCTGAGCTACAGGGGGGCAAACCCCCCCAACCAGGGGGGCCACCACCCCCTTCGCCCTCCCCACCACCATCACCTCCGTCTTATCTGGGTTGAGCTTCAGTCTGCTCAGCCGCATCCAATCCGCCACGGCCTCCAAACATTGGGATAGCACCGAGATAGCAGGGTCTGGGTCAGTAGAAAAGGAGAGGTACAGCTGAGTATCATCAGCATACTGGTGACATCGCACCCCGAACCCTCTCACGACCTCCCCCAAGGGCTGCATATAGATGTTAAATAATAATGGAGACAAGATCGATCCCTGCGGAACGCCACACGGTAAGGCGCGGGGGCTCGATGTTTCCTCCCCCAACACCACCCGCTGGCTCCTCCCCGAGAGGAATGAACGGAACCATTCAAGAACAGTCCCGTCCAGACCCCCCCGGTCACGCAGTCGTCTCAACAGCAGCCCATGGTCCACGGTGTCAAAAGCGGCCGAGAGATCGAGCAGGATGAGAAATGTCGAACATCCCGCATCCATCTCCCGGCGGAGGTCGTCCACCAAGGCCACCAACGCCGTCTCGGTGCCATAGCCGGGGCGGAACCCAGATTGAAAAGGGTCAAGGAGCCCGATGTTATCTAGATGACCCTGGAGCTGGAGCGCCACTGCCCGCTCAATAACCTTCCCTAAAAAGGGAAGGTTAGAGACAGGTCGGTAGCTGGCGAGCGCGTCTACGTCCAACGATGGTTTTTTCAGCAGGGGGCGCACCACAGCCTCTTTTAAGCAAGGCGACAACCTCCCCTGCCGAAGGGACGCATTCACCACCCTCGCCAGCACCGTCCCCAACGTCTCCCCGGAAGCTTTTATTAACCAGGACGGGCACGGATCTAGTTGACAACACGTGGCCCTCACAGACCCCAGGACATCCACCACATCGGCCGGCGTCACTTCCTGAAACTCACCCCATAAAGATGGACCAGACGGACCCTCCGCCCCCCCGCGCTCTTCCCCTACTGCTATCAACCCAGCGTCGAAATCGGCCTGAATCCGAGCGATCTTGTCTGCGAAGTAGATGACAAACTCCTCACAGCGGGCCCGGGACAAGTCCCCATCCAGGCGGAGGGAGGCCGGACTAACCAGCCCCCGCACCACCCGAAACAGCTCCGCTGGACGCGACTTCGCAGACGCTATGAGGACGGCGAGGAATTCCTTCCTCGCCGTCCTCACAGCCTCCACATAGGACCGCAAATGGGCCCTATGGAGAAGACGATCGGAGACAGACCGAGTCCGACGCCAGCGTCGCTCTAGCCTCCTGCCCACACGCTTCATACACCGCAGCCCCTCAGTAAACCAAGGGGTCCTGCGGTGACGAGACCGAGGCAGAAGGCGCCTCGGAGCCACCCTGTCAATGGCCTCCTCCAGCAAGATGTTCCAATGCCGGACCAGCTCATCCACAGAGTGACCGTCCACATCCAGGGTAAGCTCCCTCAGGACCTCCTGGAACCGCTGGGGTTCCATCAGCCTCCGAGGGCGGACCATCCTAACTGGTCCCTTCCCCTTCTGGAGGGGGCGCGCTAAAAGACCGGCCTGAAGGAGGTAATGGTCCGTCCACGACAAGGGCACCGCTGTCACCTCCCCCACAACCGGACCCCCCGCCTCAAGGCCAGAGCCGAAGATCAGGTCGAGGATATGTCCCCCCACGTGGGTCGGGCAGATCACCTCCTGGGACAAGTTCATAGTTGCCATGGCGGCCATGAACTCCCGCTCCGCCCCAACAAGGCCGGCATCGGCGTGGACGTTGAAGTCCCCCAGAACCAAAGTCCTGGGGGAACCCAACACCACCTCCGAGGCCAGCTCCGCTAGAGCGGTTAGAGTGATGGTGACACCGTTCTCGTGCTGAAGCCGGCAGATTGCAACATAGAGCTAGTTTATGAGCTGATGCCATAGCTGTGTGGGCAGCAAAGAAGGATTTTTTTTGCTGCTCTTATAGCATCATTGAAGTCTCATCTGGTGGAGATTTTCCAGGTGGTGAAGGGGCTGGTCGGGCTGGCCTCCCTCTGCCTTGAACTGGAATTGTCCAGTGCCAGCTGCGATGTGTTTGTAGATTACTTTGCTGATAAAATCACCTGGATTCACCATGATTTCGATGCCACCCTTATTACAATGGGAGAACCAGAAGCTGTGGAAGTCCTGCCTTGTTTGATTTTTTGGGATCAATTTCAGTTGATCTCACCTGCTGAAGCGAAGGATGTTCTTGGGGCTGTTAGAGCCACCTCTTGCAAACTGGACCCGTGCCCATCCTGGCTGGTCAAGGCCATCTGGGAGACACTGAGCCTGTTGCTGGCGGGGGTGGTCCCTGCTCATAAAACCATCTTTGGACATTGATTCCCACACCAGTTATCGGCCTGTCTCTAACCACCCCACTGTGGTTCAGTGGGGTTAACTGTGATCTCGTCATGTCTGAAAATACCCACTGTTAGATCTATCAACTGCCTTTGATACTGTTGATTATGAGTTGCTGGTGACTCGTCTGCGGGACTGAGCTGGGGTGAGTGGAACTGTTCTCAAATGGTTCCACTTGTTCCTGGCTGGAAGTACTCAACAAGTGGTGCTCAGAGAAAATGTTTCATCTCCTTGGGATCTCTGGTGTGGAGTCCCGTAGGGTTCCATCTTGTCCCCTCTCTTGTTCAGTGTGTATTTGCAGCCATTGGGTGAGGTCGTGTAAAGCTCTGGAGTTCGGTGTCATCAATATATGGATGACACCCAACTCTATCTCTCCTTTTCATCAGACCCAGGCTCCACAGTCTTGGTTCTTACAAGATGTCTGCCAGCTGTGCGAGACAGGATGAGGGCAAGTAGACTGAAACTGAATCCTGACAAGATGGAGGTGATTAGTGGGGAAGGCGGTGCGTGTGGTGGCCCCCATCATCGACAGAATTAATCCCCCATTGGTTCCCCAGGTTCAGAGTCTGGGAGTGCTCCTTGACTCACAGCTTCACCTAGATGCCCAGGTTAGGTCTGTAGCGAGGAGCACTTTCCACCAATTATGTCTCAGTCTCTGACCTGGCCACTGTCATCCATGCTTTCATTACTTTGAGACTGGACTATTGTAACGTGCTCTATGTTGGGGTGCCCATGGTGACGGTCTGGAGACTGCAGCTTGTGCAGAATACGGCGGTCCACCTCCTTATGGGGATGGGTCACCGGGAGCATACTATACCGGTGCTCCATTCTCTGCCTTGGCTGCCTATAGTCTTCCAGGCCTGATTCAAGGTGCTGGTTCTTACCTATAAAGCCATATACAATTTGGGCCCCATCTATCTGTGGGATTGCTTCACTTCCTGTGCCCTTGATCGGCCACTGCGGTCAGCCAGGAGCACCCTTCTCAAGGTCCCCCAGATATCCACTATGGAGAGGGAATTCTCGGTGGCTACCCCGAGGCTGTGGAACTCCCTCCTGGCAGACGTCAATGCAAGACCTGGCTATTGGTGAGGGAAATGGGTGGAGGATTATTATTTTTGGTGAGGGGGTTGGGTTGGGGTTTTTAAATGTGTTTAAAACACGGGGGAGGGGGGGGGCTGTGTTTTCCCGCTTTTGTTTTTGCCCCTTTTTATTGTTGTTTTATTATGTCTTTTATATATCATCTATTTTCTATTTGATATTGTAAGCTGCCCTGGGGTGCCTTTGGTAGGAGGGGTGGGGTAATAAGTTTTTAAAATAAATAACTAAATGAATAAATAAATGTTTGGACGTGAATTCTAGATTTCCCCCCACAAATTTCTAAATCCAGTTTTGTAAAACCCAAATGTCAGGGTTTTACAAAACTGGATTTAAATCCAGACCTTTCCATGTTACATGCATGAGAGCTGTTTAAATGTGCCACTTTACTCACACATTTATTTACCCTCATGTGTCTTGTCTAAAAGCGCCCCCAGTTATTACCCCTTTACCTGGAGGTCCATCAGAGCCCAAGTCTGAGCATATTCTGGAGGCAGTGCAAAACATTTCAGCAAAGCATTCAGCAGGGGGGATAGGCGTTGGGATAGGTGGGTTTAGGAGTGATCGTGGGGTTTTAAAAGGGGTTTTAATGTTTTCTGTGTTTTTAATATTTTGTTCCACCCTGAGCCTTTGGTGAAGGGTGCGTGCGCGTGTGTGTTGTGTAGAAATTTAAATAGATAGATAGATAATTGATCGATCTATCTAACAGTACAAAATTACAAATCATGTGCTAGATTATGTCCCTCTTATGTGGGTGAACATTCACTCACATAAATAGACCAACTGAAGCCAACAGATATACTTATGATAGTGCTCACCATGGGGAGTAACAGATCCGCAGTCTGGCTATAAGCTAGAAAACCTGGCAAAATCCCCATTGGTAATCCTCCATTCATTGAAATCAATGGCTTAGCTCTCACTGACTTCAAAGGCTGAATGTGCCCCAGGTATCTAATACTACCATCCAACATCTTTTCGTATTGCAATAAGACTTTTTATTCTTAATGGGTGCAACCCAAGATGCATGCATGCACTGTGTGCAGTATGTGCATGCATCAGCCACAGAATGTGCATACACTTTATGTACACCATGTGTACTACAGTCATACCATATACACACTGTTGGCCTGTTATGTGCACAATGCATGCATGTTTATTTTCTTATTTATTTCTGTTTGTATCCTGCACAATCCCCTGAAGTTCAGGGTGGCTAACATCATAAAATAGATAAAATCAAATTAAAGTCCATAAAATACTTATATCACCATCCTCCCCCCTCAGGATCTACCTCTGCTCATTAAATGCCTGGCGGAATAACAAGATATTACATTGACTCTGGAAGACACTCAAACTAGGGCTTATGCAAGAGGGTGATCTTGGCTGATCTTAGAGATTGTGGAGGGACATAAAGAGGAAAGTTGTTCCATCTCTCTCTCCTTCCCTTTGCCTCCAACTGCTTCTAAATTAATATCACCTCTTTGGTGTGGCATCCCCATCTTTCTCATCGTACACATCCTACAGTCATGTATCTCGAATGCAGCATTCCCAAATATGAATTTATCTTTTCTCCTAATTGCTTGCTAGTTCCGCTCCACCACTGCAGAAGTCTACACTACCCTTCTGGTCTTCCAAAGTTTTAGCCTCTGTGAGTAAAAACAAATGTTCAGGTGGTGAGGCGGCTTCCTGGCCTGGCATCGGGTGGAAAACCATGGCTGCCACTTTCTGGTTTGGTGAGCAGCACCAAACAAATGTGCCTGCCATCGGGAGAGCCGTCCCACCGTTTGCACGACCTGGGCAGCGGAGGAATGCAACAGACGTGTGGGTGGCCAGCCCTGCACCCACCCAGTGCCCCAGCTCCAGCCATGTGGTGGGGATAGGCAGAACCCAAACAGACGTGCAGGCCTGCGTTGACCCTCATTGGGTCAGGTTGGTGGCCCATGGCACAGAATGTGTCTCCAGAGATTTTCCATGGACGCAACCCAGGCTAGTCACCTACCTGACCTGGGGCAGAAGTGGGCCCACATCTGGTGGCATGTGAACATACACACCAGTGGGTCCTAGGCCACATCAGGTCAATGTCAACCCAGTGGTTTTTGATACATATGTTGTTTTCTACCTGCTTCACCCATATTTCCTGGCTAAACAAACTATGCAGGTTCTCACTGATATCACCAATAGTGCCTTCAATATTGGTGCCTTTTCCCTTATCCACTACTAAAACGTTTGTCCACACAAAGGTGATTTTTTGCTTTGGCAGCTGTAACCTTTGGCTCCCCTCTTCTAGCCCATTTAAAATGCACCTTCTTTAGATATTCTGGTTGCTGATTTCTTTTTTTTCAGCTTCCTATCTTCTGTTGCATCCCATCCAAGCTGTTAATCCTCGGTGACTAAACAATCATGTCCACTTTTACTTATTTCTTCCCTCTCAGTTACTCACTCCTCATGTTACTTCTGGTGTATAATCCTTTCCTTAGCCTCCTCTCTTTTTCCACTAGCTTCATCTCAGGTTTCTACTCTAGGTGTCACCCAACCTTTCATTCTGCTTCCCACTCCTGAAATAATTTCCCACTTCTTGTCAAGTCAATAGCCTCTATTTACTTCTTCCATTTATTCTACCTCAATTATATTCTTATCAACAACCTCTTACATCTTTCCTTTCACTATTCACTGTTCTGAAGGAACTCAAATATGAAATCACAGACCTACTGTTAGCAATTTGTAAGCTGTCACTAAAATCTGCCACTGTACCCAAGGACTGGAGGGTGGCAAATGTAACCCTGATATTTAAAAAGGGATCCAGAGGTGATCCTGGAAACTACAGACCAGTAAGCTTGATGTCTGTGCCGGGCAAAATGGTGGAAACCATAATTAAGGACAGAATTACAGGGCATGTTGACAAACATGACTTAATGGGGAAGAGTCATCAGGGATTTAGTAAAGGTAAGTCATGCCTCACTAACCTGTTGGAATTCCAGTAGATATAGTGTACCTGGATTTCCAGAAAGCATTTGATAAGGTCCTTCATGAGAGACTCTTGAGAAAATTAAAAAGTCATGGGATAGGAGATAGTGTCTTACTATGGATCAGAAACTGGTTAAAAGATAGAAAGCAAAGGGTAGGACTAAATGGTCAGTTTTCACAATGGAAAGAT
>QEPC01004817.1:2459970-2494132 GCA_003113815.1 Sphenodon punctatus | reverse complement strand
GGGGCGATATTTGAGAGGGCCTTCTTGGTGGCTGTGGTGCAGCTATGGAATTCCCTCCTGATGGGGATTCGCCTTTCTCTGGATCTCCCCTCCTTTTGTAGACAATGTAAAGCCTGGCTGGTTTGCCAGGCATTTGGTGAGGGGGATGGGTAGTGGGTGGTTTTTTTTCTTTTTTGGGGAAGGGGTTATTTATTTTCTTGAGCCTCTAATATTTACGATTTTAACAGAATTTTAGATTATATTGTCTTTTATTTTTTGTATTATGTTTTTATCATGTTGTACATCGCCCTGGGCTGCCATTGGGCAGGAAGGGGTAGTATATAAATGTTGCAATAAATAAATAAATAAATAAATATTAAACAACACCAGTCTCAGTACAGATCTCTGGGGCACTCCACTATTCTCTCCATTGTAGAAAATTATCATTTATTTCTACTCTTTGCTTCCTATCCTTTAACCAGTTACCAATCCATGATAGGACACTGCCTCCTATCCCATGACTATTTAATTTCCTCAAGAGTCTCTTGTGTGAGGAACTTTATCAAATGCCTTCTGAAAATCCAGATACACTATATCTACTGGCTCACCCTTATCCACATGTTTATTTACACCCTCAAAAAATTTCAATAGATTAGTGAGGCATGTCTTCCCTTTGCTAAATCCACATTGACTTTTCTCCATTATGTCATGTTTATCAATATGCCCAGCAATTCTGTTCTTAACAAGCCTTTCCACCAGTTTTCGCCACACTGACGTCAGGCTCACCTGCCTGTAGTTTCCAGGATTGCCTCTAGAGCGCTTTTTAAATATTGGCATTACATTTAATACCCTCCAGTCCTCAGATACAGTGGCAGATTTGCTGTAGAACCTCTTACATAGTCATGTTCATTTGTGACAGCTCTTCTGATTCATCATCTACAAAAAATAGTTCTGGTGTGGGTATCTCCCCAAATCCTCTGCAGTGAAGAGTGAAGCAAAGAATTTGTTTAGCTTGTCTGCATCTCATTCAACCCCTGGTCATCTAATGGCCCAATGGACTCTCTAGCAGGCTTCTTGCTTCTGAGGTACTTGAAAAAGTTTTTATTATTAATTTTTGCATCTTTAGCGAGTTGTTCTTCAAATTCTCTCTTGGCCTGCCTTATTAATGGTTTACATCTAATTTGGCAATTTTCTTCATTAGGACTAGCTCTCCATTTTTTAAAGGATGCAGTGGCCATTTTGCACATACACAGAGCATTTTGGGGCTTTTGGGAATCTTGCGAGATTTTCAAGAAACCTCAAAAATGCTCTGCACATGAGTAAAATGGCTGCTGGGGCCCGTGCATGCACAGAATGGCCGTGGTGGCCATTCTGGAGATTTTATCGTGTGAAATTCTAGAAAATCCTAGTGAGATCTCGTGAGACCTCACTGGGTTTGCAAGAATCTTGCATGATTCTTGCGAGAATGCACAGAATTCTCATTTCAGCTGTACGTTTTGGCTCTAATAGCCTTCTTCACCTCGCCATTTAGCCACACAGAGAGATGTTAGAGCCTCTTGCCACCTTTTAAAATTTGTGGAATACATTTAATCAGGGCTTCCAAGATGGTGTTTTTAAGCAGACTCCATGCTTCTTGCAGATATTTAATCCTTGCAACTGCTCCTTTTAGTGTCCCTCTAGCTAGTCCACATTTTTGCATAGTTCCCCATTTATTTATTTATTTATTTTAAAAACTTATACCCTGCCCCCTCCTGCCACAGGCAGCTTGGGGTGGCTTACAACAATAAAACATTTTAAACAATTAAAAAACATTAAAAAGGAGGAAATAATAATAATAATTAATAATGAGTTTATTTGTTGTTGGCCGCATGGCCTTTACAACAGCACAATCTAAAAAAACACGAGATCCAACAAGATTGGATTACATAAACAAGGTAATTAAGAACCGAATAATAATACCGGGCTCTTCAGCTTACTTTTATATGAAATCAAGTAATTGGCCTCAACTAACCTCACTAGAGGATGCTTTCTCCGAATGCTTTCGATTTTTCGCGCAAAAATGGCCACCAATTTTGTTCTGGTAGGATCCTTATCGCTCAAGAGATAGATTGTTGAATTTTGGGTCGGGTAGTGTCCCATCCAATAACAACCTTCACCTGACTATGGAGTGAATCATAGAAGTGGCAAGATATTAAATAATGACCCAGATCTTCAATGCCCTCACCACAAGGGCACAGCCCCTCAGCATATGGGATCCCCTCATACCTTCCAAGAGAAATCACTGTGTGCATTGATTGGAATGTCAGCCTGGTAAAGGCATGTCTCAAAGTCGGATTGGTTAGAGAATGAATGTAAGAAGCCCTCCCCCAAGACGGGATCAAGTATTGATAAAAGGGGGAAGGTTTGATATGGGCGCTGTAGCTCTTGATTTCTGCCTATCGATATCACCTATCCGCTGTCTTAAAAGTCTTACTATATGGTTGGTGGCATGATACTGAAGTCCAATTTCAGAAAAGCCTAAAGAGACCAAATGGAATTTAACTTCCTTCCACCAAGGATCCGAGACACCTTCCTGATCCGATTGCTTCTCCTTTAAAGCTAATACCATGAGAGCGGTAGAAGGAAGCTCTCTCATCTTTGCCCAGAATTTCAGTAAGCGGAGCTCTATAGTTGCATTTAGGGAAAGACCACCCAGCTCTAATGTCATCAAGGCAGAGTTCGAGGATGATGGAAGCCTCAAAATCCGCTTCCAGAATTGATTGATTAAAGAACACAAACTGTCTAAGGCCTTGTGGTCATATCCCCATATATGGGCCCCATACAGAAGTTTTGCTAACACTTTGGCCTCAAAAGCTTTATAGGCTGCACTAATGCACCGCTGACCATACCGATTAAAGAAACGCTGGATAGCCAGAGATTCTGATTGGGCCTTTATCTTTCTAGCTAACAGGTGGGCTGTCCACATATATAATCTAGAATGATCCCAAGATACTTATAGGTTTTTACCTGCTCCAATTTATGGCCCAGCATTTCCCAAGCGTATTTCTTATAGCGTTTAGCTATAATCATAATTTTAGTTTTGCTATAGTTTATGGAAAGATATTTCTCTACACCTAACACCAAAATCAGTCAATGATCTGCTTAGACCGCATCTACTAAGAGAGACCAGAACCGTATCGTCCGCGTACATTAACAAATACATTTTCTTTGAGCCAATTCGGGGGAATGGTAACTCCCTGGGTCACAATGATTAGTTATCAGGGAATTCACATAGACATTAAAAAAGAGGAAATAGAAAAAACAACCCTCCTCTACCCACCCACCCATCACCCCTCTCCCCCACCAAACGCCTTGCGGAACAGCCAGGTCTTACAACTTTTCTGAAAAAGGGGAGGTCCAGGGCCAGTCGGGCCCCCACTGGAAGGGAGTTCCATAGGCGCGGCGTGCCCACTGAGAACGCCCTCTCCTGCGTGGCCACCCGAGAAACCCGGGGGATCTCAAGCAGGGCATCCCCGGACGACCGCAGGGGCCGATCCAGGACACGGGAAGTGAGGCGGTCTCGCAGATAGGCAGGGCCCAGACAGTTTTGGGATTTATAGGTTAAAACCAACACCTTGAATCGGGCCTAGAGAACCATCGGCAGCCAGTGCAGAGAGCGGAGCACTGGTGTAATATGCTCATGGCGGCCCAGTTCCACTAGGAGACAGGCCACTGCATTCTGCACCAGCTGCAATTTCTGAGCCATCACCATGAGTAGCCCCACATAGAGTGCGTTACAGTAGTCTAATCGAGATGTGATGAAACCATGGATGACTGTGGCCAGGTCAGAGTCCAAAACAAACAGCCGAAGCTGTCTCACCAGATGCAACTGGTGGAAAGCACTCCTTGCCACAGCCTCCACCTGGAAATCCAGACAGAGCTGCGCATTAAGGAGCACCCCTAGACTCCGTACCTGGGAGGTCAATGGAGGAGACATCCCACCAATGATGGGGGCCACCAATTCCATCACCTTACCCACTAACATCACCGTCTATCTTGTCAGGATTCAGCTGCAGTCGATTAGCCCTCATCCAATCCCTCACAGCTGCCAGGCACCGAGTAAGCACCGAGACTGCCAGACTTGGGTCTGTTGAAAAAGAGAGGTACAGTTGGGTGTCATCAGTATATTGATGACACCATACACCGAACCCCCTAATCACCTCGCTGAGCGGCTGCATGGACACGTTGAACAGGAGAGGGGACAGAACCGAACCCTGTGGAACTCCACACAAGAGGTCTCGGTATGATGAAAAACAGTCCCTGAGAACCACTCGCTGAATTCTTCCGGTCAGGAATGAGCGGAATCATTCAAGAACAATCCTGCTCACTCCTGCACAGTCCCGTAGGCGCGTCACCAACATCTCATGATCAACGGTATCAAATGCAGTTGTCAGATCTTACAGGATCAGCAGGGTCGAACAACCCGGTGCAGGTTAAAAGTTAAAGGTTACTGAGGTACTTTTATTTGTCATTCTCCCTCTTGTAAGTATGTTGAATTTTATTATTTTATGATCAGGACTGCCAGCCAGTTCCACCACCGTAATCCCTTACACCAGGTCCTGCACTCCACTGAGGAAGAGATCCAAAGGAGCTCCTCCTCTCATTGGTTTGATGACCAGCTGCTCCAAGAAACAGTCTTTTATGGCATCTAACAATTTTACCTCCACATCACACCCCGGGGAGACATTTTCCCAGTTAATATTAGGCTAATTGAAACCGCCCATTATTATTGTGTTTCCAACTTTAGTAGCCTGTCTAATCTCTGTTAGTATTTCATAGTCAGGCTCATCATCCTGATCAGGGGGCCAATAGTATAGTCGTACTGCTATATGTGTTTCCATTTTGCATAGTATTTCTATCCATAGAGATTCCAGAGTACAGTTCTCTTCCTGTAAAATTTTAAACCTGCTTGACTTAATGCTCAAATAACGATAATCATTATTCCAGAAGGCATGTGATCCAGTACTGCATGGAAAATTTCACTGTGCACTGGTATAGCAATGATAAGGTGAGTATAAGCTGAGTTTGAAGAAGGCAACAGGTTTGCTGAATGGTAAGCTGTCAAACTGGGGAGGCGTTATCAGTGCAGTCCCTCAAAGACTGGTCTTTGAACCCATCTCAGGTAATATTTTCAGTAACACTGGTTGCTTGCCCATGTTACGATTCTCCCTCTGGCAAATCTCCCGGATGGGAATCTTAGGTTTAACTCTGCACATGGACATTGGGTTAAAAACACCATCAGCCGGGTCCTGCGGTGTTTTTTCTTACAAGTGACAGGACTGGATTTTGAGCCATGGCATTCGTAAGACAAAAAGCCGCAGGGCCTGGCTGATAATGCTTTTAACCCCCCACATGCCAAGTTAAATGTAAGATTCCCAGCCAGGAGATTTGCCGTGGGGAGTATTCTATTTGTCTCCCAATGCCATTGCGGTCTGCTGTACTGATGTCCTGGAATGATTACTCATTTGAGGGATTGCAAAAAAGAAGAATGTCAGGGTCAAGGGTAAGGGGTGTCTGGTACGTAGGCAGATATGGGGATTGGGATGTAGAATCAGGCATGGGGCCAGGACATGTAGTGTAGGGAGCAAGGTTGGAAGGGGAAACGGGGCCAGAGAGCAAGGCTGAGGGAAATCAAGAAGCGGAACATAGCTGATGGAGGGCAAGGCAGGGAGACACAGCAGGGAACTCGGTTGCAAAGGAAACAGAGAGACAGGCTGAGGGGAACCTGGGAGAGAGGGAGCAAGGCAGAGGGAAGTAAAGAGCAAGACCTGAGAAGGAGCAAAACTAGAGAGGGACCAGAGAGCAAGGAGAAAGACTGAGGGGAGGCCAGGGCTGAAGAAGCAGGTCAAGGAGCAAAGCAAGATCAGGGGCAGAAAACGGGAGTGGAAGTGAGTTGTTCTATCCAACTCCCTGGTGATACCAACAAAACATGTATGCTAGCTGGCAGGCCATCATAAGTTGGGAAGCACAACAGGTGCTGGAGATGGACAGTAGGTGGGGTGTGGCTAGGGCAGAGCAAGGAGGCCTCTTAGGGATTGTGGCTAGGTCTGAGGCAGGGTGAGGCAGTAATGCAGGAAGGCCAGGAACCCAAGGGTTGCAGGTTCAAGGGTGAGTTCTGACAGAGAAGAGAAGATAGCACTGGGAGCCCCCAAATGGAGTACTGTGTACAGTTTTGGAGGACACCTATGTTTTAAAAAAGATTAATTTAAGCTGCAAAAAGTACAAAGAGCTAAATTACAAGAAGGAATTAAAGGATCTTTGTCTGTTTAGCCTAGGGCAAAATAGGCTGGGAAGTGACATTATGGTGCACTACACGTATATCAGGAAGGGAGATTAACATGAAGGAGAAGAGAATTAAGGTAAGGGTAAACGGCTCAAAATGAATGAGTATAAACTGGGTATGATCAAATTTAGAATGGAAATGGGAAGAAGGTTCTGACAGAGAATGTCAGGGTCAGGGTGTAAAATTCTCTAATGGTTTTCCCAAGAGTTGTGAGAGCCAAGAACTAGATTAATTTAAAGATTAAGCTTGATAAATGAATGGGTGGAATTGTAGGATAGGTTCTTAATCCAGTGCTTCAGTTGTTTGCTTGCAGAGGTCAGGAAAGAACCCATCCTGTTGTTGTCTCTCCCTCTGTTCCCACTTCCCTATCTCCCCTCCCCCTGTCTTTAGATTGTAAGCTCTCGGGCAGGGACCGTGTCTATCTTATTTTCTGTAAAGTGCATCGCTTGTGCTATATAAATGCTTATTATAATAATAATAATAATAATAGTATGGATGTTGCAGTTTGGCTTGTTCAGTTAATTTAATTAGTTTATTTTGTCCATTTCTGGTTTCCATTCATTTTTATCAAGAACAAAGAAAATGAGTGGTGGAAAATGAGTGGTAGAAACTGAAAATGGACAAACCGAACGAAGCAAATGAAATGTACAAACTGCGAATGAACCGAAGACCTGAAAATGGGTAGTCAGTGGAAGATGACAGGTAGTGTTCATTCGCGGTTCATTCATTTAGGGTCAGATCATTTGGGTTTACTTGTTTTCGTGGGTAGGGTACTCGTTTCAGCTCTAACCCTTTCCCTTCTGTTAGAGTCTCTTTGCCCAGGACTATCTGTGGCCAGGAAAAGAGCAGGCTGTCTGCTCTCCACAGCAATCTGCCTCTGATCTTCAGGCTCAGCCGTATAGCAGCCTCCCTCCTGGCCAGCAACATTCCTCTAGGTGCTTCCAGCTGGAAGGCAGTTAGTCATAAGCAATGTGACTGAGCTGTTGGCCCTTAAAGGACCAGTTCCCTGAAACACTTACGCAATCTTGAAGCCTGTGAATTCTCCTGTCCTTAATTCTTACTTTTCAGATGTGTTTTGAGGCTGGATTATTGCTTGCTGGCTTGGTAAACTCCTCTGAGACCCTCAGATGAAAACCACTGTTTCAGATGCAAATTATCATTCATGCTCCTTTTGTAAAGTTAGTTAACAAGCCTTGTGAATACAAGAAGGGCCAGACAAACCACTGTAAAATTTCTGTTACATTACTTTGGAAAATTCTCTTTGCCACCTCCACCCACAACCACATTGCCAACATTGTTCTGTGTTGTATTTTCTTTGCAATTATGCTGGTTATATGTTTTATTCTTCATTCTTCAATCTGATTCACATCTTTGAACTTAAATTGGACTCATACGTCAATCTCCAATTGAGTAATGCATGCCTTAGAAAATAAAACTTAGCCATGCAGCAGAGATGACATAACTCTTGATGAACTATCAAATATTTTCCAAGCTAAAGCCCATGGAAATGGCTTTCAGTAGTAGCAGTGACACCAAGTAAGAGAAAAAAACCAACATCAGATGCCCTGACTCAGATTTGACAGGAAAATAACATCATCAGTCTAAAGAAATATCAGCCATACATATATTTGTGGATGTTATCTGGTTAGTTAATGTGGTAAAGGACCAGACTTTCATCTAATGTAAATTGACAGTTCCATTGATATCAACATTTTTGCCAGCTGAGAATTCATCCCCAAATCTGTAAGAGGTTTATGCAAATTCAGCCATACATTTGTAACACATTTTAAAGGTCGCACAGTGAAGTCAGACTCTCATTTTGTGCTGTTTTGAATTCTACATCTCACTCGTCTCTGGCGTCCCCAATACAGATATTGCTTTTCGTCATAGTTTTCATAAAGACCAAGGTCAGAATATACCATTAGACTTTGGGTGAAAATCAATGTGCAGCTGCCATGCTACTCCCCCACTCAGGAGTGTGTGGAAGATGGTGGCTGCTGCACTTTGGGCCGGGTTGAGGCACAGCAAAGATGGACGCCTGACTGCGTCATCTGGTGAGCCCTTCCTTGCCTCACCCCCAGTGAGAGAACAGAACATATGCATGGCTGGGCGGCCCTGCCCACAGTGCCCCCACAGCCTTGATGGGCAGCCATGGTGGCCAATCATGGGCAGCCATGGCGGTTGGCCGTGGCAGCCCCTGATCCCTGACTGGAATGGGGCTGAAATTGATGTGCTGGCTCACTATGGCCCACATTGGCCCCTTGGCCTGGAGTGTGTGCCCAGGATCTTTTGGGTGACCAGTTCTGGGCCAGCCAGTGACTGGGCCAGGGCAGCAGCAGACCCACATCTGATGACCCAGAAATAGATATCTCTGGGAGTCCCTGACCCAGGCAGGCCATAGCAGGCCAGTGTTACATCTATTATCACCCTTTGTGATCTAGTCTGAACTGCACTATGAGACAGGCCACCAAGTCTTACCAAACAGTGTACTAATCAGTCATCACCTAATTTATTCGCATGTGTGATCCAATTTTATTCTTTTTTAAATTTTTTATTTTATAAAATACTTGATACTCTGCCCCTCCTGACACAACAGCTTGTAGTGTCTTACAACAACAATAAATATTAAAATTGTCCCCCACCCTAACCCACTCCCCCACCCTTCACCCATCTCCCCTGCTAAACGCCTGGCAGAACAGGCAGGTTTTGCAACTGTGTTAAAAAGAGGAAAGATCTGGGGCCAATCGGGCATCCGGTGGGAGGTAGTTCCACAGCCTCAATACGGCGACCAAGAATGTCCTCTCCATCGTGGCCCCCCAGAAGACTTGGGGAACCTCGAGGAGGGTACAGCTGGATGACCGCAGGGGACAATCCAGAACCCAGGGGGTGAGGCGATCCCACAAGTAGGTAGTGTCTAGGTCATTTAGGGCTTTATAGGCAAGCACCAACACCTTGAATCGGGCTCAGAAGGCTATAGGCAGCCAATGCAGAGATCGGATCACTGGTGTAATATGCTCCTGGCAGCCCAATCCCACCAGGAGATGGGCCTCCACATTCTGCACTAGCTGCAGTCTCCGAGCCGTCACCATGAGTAGCCGCATGTAGAGTGCATTACGCTAGTCAGACCTAGAGGTGATGAAAGCATGGATGACTGTGGCCAGGTCAGAGTCTGAAACATACTGATGAAGCCATCATACCAGATGCAAATGGCAAAAAGCACTCCTTGCCACAGCCTCCACCTGGACATCCAGGCAGAGCTGTGAATCGAGGAGCACCTGCAGACTCCACACCAGGGGAACCAGCAGGGGGCAAACCCCATCAATAATGGGGGGCACCACCTCCACTGCCTTTCCCACCAGTATCCCCTCCATCACCTCTCTCCCACCAGTATCCCCTCCATCCAGTCAGTTAGCCCTGATCCAGGTTCCCACAGCCGCCAGACACCAAGTAAGCACTGAGACTGCCAGGTCTGGGTCAGGTGAAAAAGAGATGTAAAGCTGGGTGTAATCAGCATATTGATGACATTGCACGCCAAACCCCCTGACCACCTCATCGAGTGACTGCATGTACACGTTGAACAGGAGAGGGGACAAAACAGAACCCTGTAGGACTCCACACGAGAGGTCTCAGTATGATGAAAAATAATCCTCGAGCACCACTCACTGAGTTCTTCCAGCCAGGAAAGAGTGGAACCATTCAAGAACTGTCCCGCCCACCCCTGCATGGTCTCACAGGTGCATCACCAACATCTCATGGCCAACAGTATCAAACGCAGCCAACAGATCTAATAGAATCAGCAGGTTTGAATGACCCCGATCCATTTCACGGCAAAGGTCACCAACTAATGCCACAAGCGCAGTCTCAGTGCCATAACCTGGATGAAAACCAGACTGTGAAGGATCAAGAATACTGACATGAAATGCACCTGTAGCTGCCACCCATTCAATAACCTTCCCTAAAAAGGGGAGGTTCAAGACAGGTCGATAGTTAGCAAGGGAGTCAATATCAAGCGATGGTTTCTTGAGCAGAGGCCGCACCACTGCCACTTTAAGACAGCCTGGCACTCTACCTTCCCAAAGGGAGGTATTGACCACCCCAGCCAGCAACGACCCCAGCATCTCCTAGCAGACCTTAACCAGCCAGGATGGGCACGAGTCTAGTTTGAGACTTAAATATAATTCTTTGCTCCCAGACAACAACAAAGCCATGCAAAGCAAATAAAATGTCAATTTGGATTGCAGTCTGATCTGCAGATAGCATAGCCCCATTCAGGATCCCAGTCCAGAGTTTGGGGACATCTGCATGAATATTTCCCTATCCCTACTGGAAATACTTTGCCTAGTACATTTGTCTTCTTTGGACATACCATTTTGGTGGCTCATGGTCAACTGCAGTCAGCTAATACCTATGGCCTCTCTTCTCCGCCATAATTTGCAAATGATGACCCCCTAGTTCATAGAAATAATTTGTGTCATTAGTTTCCAAATGTATAGCTTTGTACTGTGGAATTTAATCTCATTTTCATCTTCAAACCACACAAAATGCAGCTGCTAAATTAATCTTCCTTGCCTATCAATTTTGATGATGCAACTTCTCTTAGTGCTCTTTCCTCCACTAACTCCTCATCTGATAATATATCAGATTTAAACTTCTTGTTGGATGTTCCTACCTTCCATATAACTTTGTTGTCTCTCCTTTTGCTTCTCGTGTGAGCTTCTTGTTGTTCCTCTTCCTTTTCTGATATTTCAACATGCCCAGACTTTTCTGACTTCATCTTTTTTTTATGTGGGACTGCCTCATCCCCCCGGGTGCTGGATCGACTCCTGTGGTCATCCGGGGGTGCCCTGCTCGAGGTCCCCTGAGTTTTCTGGGGGGCCATGCAGGAGAGGGCATTCTCGGTGGCCATGCCACAGCTGTGGAACTCCTTTCCGGTGGGGGTGCAGTTGGCCCCGGACTTCCCCTCTTTTAGAAAAAGTTGTAAGACCTGGCTGTTCCACCAGCCGTTTGGTGGTGATGGGGATGGTGTGGTGATGGTGGTGCTAGATGTTGCCTTCCTTTTTGTAGTTTTAAAAATGTTTTATATTGAATTTTATTTGTGTTTTTTATATTGTAAGCCACCCTGGGCTGCCTGATGGCAGGAGGGGTGGGGTATTAAATTGAAAAATAAATTAAAAATAAATAAATGTGTGGTCTCTTATACCCATGAGTTATCTGCAATGACTTTTATGTTGTCCATGTAAAAATTCCTCTTAAAAACACACTTTTGTTATGCTGCTTGTGGAGAAATGCTGAGCCTATAAATTAAGATAATGTTTAAGTGGGGTAGATTAAAGGGTTAAAGTGTCATAGAAGGGAGATAGGATGTGATGATGCCATTAGAGGAGTAGGGCTAAGCCAATAGATTTAAAGGTGGCAAGAAAATGCTGGAGAGGAGAAAAACAGTTGAGTTCAGTTATCCTGGGGGACATACAGGTGAGAGAAGTAATAGCAAATGCCTGGAAGGGATCATCTCCAGGGATAAAGTATACTGAGATAAGATGATACAGTTGTCATACTGTGGGTGTCTTAGACATAATGTCAACAGGTGTCTGAATGTGTGTTTTGACCTTGATACGGACACTAGTTTGGCCCTGTGTTCACCATGTGGTGCTGCTTTAGACACACAGCCCATCTTGGGGCAAATTGGTGTTTTGCTCGCCACCCAATCCCAGCACGCAAGCAGTGCTGCTTCATTCCTCGTGTTGTACCTGCTAACATGCCATGTGATATATTAGACACAATGTTAGCCATGTGTTCAGCTGAAACACACAAATTGTCCTTGTGATGCAATGAAGTTCACATTGTGTGTTCAATGGGTGGACAAAATGGTGTTGGGATTGTTATGGTGCTTACACACAATGGCCAAACATGTGCTTAGGGGTTTTGACACCTGATCTTTCTTATGTCTAAAGATGCCCTGTAAGTATCTGTAGAGTTGCCTGGAAGATATATGAAATTCGAACAGTTGTGTTGTATTTAAGACTTTTCTTTACTATTATCAGTCCAAGAAGATTGGGGTATATGTTTCCTTCAGTTTATCTGCTTTGACTAATAAAACAAAATGTTATTTACTATTTTTAACAAGAAGAAATACAGTGGGTGTCTCTGGGTAAAACCCCACTCCTACACTACCTTAGTAATTGTAACATCTAATATAAGACTCTGGTCTACTATGTGTTGAGACAAGGTAGCAAGGGGGTGAATGTTTCAAGATCTTATGTGGATAAAAGTAACCAATGGTTGTTGGAAAAAAAGATTACTTCACAATAGTGGTAGAAACTCAGGGAAACTTTAGACAGAAGCCAGTGGGGCTAATAAGGCATTTGTCACACTGCTTACAATGAATCTTGTTAGCTTGTATTCAAATAAATTCTTGTTTATTTCCTTTCCTCCTTAACTCACTCTCTCTCTCTCTCTTTTAAAATGTGAGCTTCTTGAGGCAGTGACCATCCCTTCTTGAATCTCAGAAAAGCACCTTGTGTCAGCGAGCAGCCTGAAGGGGAGTCCCTTTAAGAGGGGGCTGAGAGTACCAGCCTACGGACTGGGTGCAGGCATGGCAGAGCCAGCCCTTTAGAGAGCACACCAGCCTGAGGACTTAATAGGCTGTGCTGTGCTGGAGAAAGCTGGACAAGAGCTGGGTAAACCCAGCCCAACTGAAGGAGGGAAAAGAGCTGGTAAAGCCCAGAGTGACTGGGCTATCCCTTTAAGGAATGGAACCCTGAAGGGCTAGCCACGCCCACCTCTGGGTATATAAGAGGGGGCTAGCAAAAGAGGTTTTAATCTGTGCCTGGCTGTGACCAGGGAAACCTCTCTTCTGGAGAGCTAAACTGCATCAGGATCACTGTCTTAGGTCCTGAATCTAGGGAGAAATTAACTGCTGGAGTCAGGAGAAGCAGGGATTCATGAAGACTTCTCTCTGGGGTACTGAAGCTAGACTGGCTGTGTGAGACGCCTGGTGTTTGGGTTGCCTGGAGAGGCCCAGGGACTGGCACAGTGTTGAGGCCTGGTTGCAGGTGCCCAGAGCTGGGACTAGATAGGACCTGGGTTGCCAGATGGCTGATTCCTGGCATTAGGTAGGATACTGCGGTGTATCCTTCTGGCAGCACAGGGAGCATATAAACACTCCCCGCGTGGCTTTTCTTTCAACACAGGACTCAGGAGACGCTTTTCAGCACCTCGCATAAAAGCGGCCTGAAACAGAAAAAAGAGTCGTGGGGCACCTTAAAGACTAACAATTTGCTGTTATTTAAAAAATTGGTTAATGGTAACTGACTTTCCGTAAGATAGAACTGTGTATCTTACGAACTAAGATTAAGAGACTTCTATAGTGGAAATCTTTGAATGTATATGGGATGGAACTGTATCTTGTAAATAAAGAGACATTGAGCTGATATTCCCCTTTGAGAGAGTGCTTGATGCTAATTCCCAATAGAGACTGTGATTGTGACTGATTTACCCAGACAACCCGATCCTGGTGGTCTGATCCTGCAGGGATGTATGCCCTGGGAACTGAACCTGGCTACTATAGCAGTTTCCCAATTGCTGACTGTGTGACTCTGTTTTGAATCTTAAATATAATCAGGGCCCCGAGCCAAATGCAGGGCTGTGATTCGTGAATTTCCTGCAGAAATACCCCTCCACCATGGAATCTCCTATCCCACTCCTCCCCATGCAGAATTTCCAGCCTGCGCAGGGGAGGAGCAGAGCAGGAGAGTCCACAGGGGGAGGGCGATGGAGAAAAGCTTGGGGCTCCTGCCAGTGGGCTGGGCTGGGTGGCAGGGGTTGCCAGGGGATCCCCCCCTGCAGCCCAGCAACTCACCTGGCAGCAGCAGCAGCTTCTCCAGCCGATCCTCCTGCTCGCTTCTGGCCCCTTCTAATGGGGTCTACAAGGGTGGCGCAACTGGATGATGTCATTCTGCCATGCCACCATGTCCTGGGAGGCCCTGTGGGGTGGGGGCAGGAAGCAGCCAGAAGGAGTTGGCCGAAGAAGCCCAACTGGAGAAGCTGCTGCTGCCTGCCGCCACTGGTTGAATTGTTTGGCTGGGGAGGGGGAGGGGGGAGGCAACCCCTCCACAGCCTACTCAGCAGGAGCCCAAGTGCTGCTGCTGCTTTCCCTCTTCCCAGCCATGCTGGTTGGGATGAGGAGGGGGTAGCTAGCAGCAATGCTCAGGCTCCTGCTGCTGCTGCCTGGGCTCACCTACATCACCTAGCCTGGCGTGGGGAGGGTGGGTGTAGGGGATAGGGACCCTCAGAATTGGGTCCTGAGGCCCACAGCCTCCCACAGAAATTTTTTAAAAACCCCGAAGAAGAATCAGGGCCCTGAATATAATCTCATAACCTTAGAGAGCAACATGTGATGTATATAAAATATCAGCTGGCATCAGGACCCCAACCACATATAGCATGGACTCACATGGAGTCTAAGCTGAAGCCTGGGAACCTTTGACCTAATTTATTGTGAGCCTGGCCATATACAAATAATATATAGGGTGCAATCTTGACTCCATTGAAGACAGTGGGAGTTCCACAACACCCACCTGTGTGTCCTCCAGGATAATTGCAAAAAATTTAGATGCCACAGTCAAATATTTTTCTAGAGGTAATTAACTTTAGAATTTAATTTGTCATTATTATTCAAGATTATTCAATTACTTTATTGACCACTTTGTCCCCCTTCCCACCCTCTTCAGCTTTAGCTGCATGAAATGACAATCTACACAGATCCCAGATGGATAGTAGTGTCTGTGACAGATGTCTTTGCAGTACCTTTCTCTCTGCCTTGTACTTCACAGGGATCCTTCCATGGGGTGTGGTGAAGCGAAATGGAACAAAACAACTAAAATTTAATGCATCCTGAAATTCCCTTCATGTTGGGAAATTCCCATCAAAAGTTCCAGGTAATTGCTGGGCACAGAAATGGAACTGTATTGTCAAGGGTAGTGCTGTACTGTCGAGGGAGCTAAGGAATGCATGGATTCTCTATATTTTTCTTAAATCAATTGCCTCTGTGTATAGAAATACTCACCATTCTAGAGGTGACCTCCTTCAAGTATATTCCCACTCTGGGTGCACCCTTCCTTCAATAACTCACAAGGTAGTGGCTCTCCAACTTGCTGTTTTAGGACATTGTCACCTGCATACTGGTACAAAATATCCCCAAAGGAAGGTCAGTTACCATTAACCAATTTTTTAAATAACAGCAAATTGTTAGTCTTTAAGGTGCCCCACGACTCTTATTTCTGTTTCAGGCCGCTTTTATGCGAGGTGCTGAAAAGCGACTCCTGAGTCCTGTGTTGAAAGAAAAGCCACGCGGGGAGTGTTTATATGCTCCCTGTGCTGCCGGAAGGGACGTGCTCCCCATTGTTGACAGTGGCCGACAACGGGGAGCATGTCCCTTCCGGCAGCGTGGGCAGCATATAAACACTCCCGGCGCGGCTTTTCTTTCAACGTGGGACTCAGGAGGCGCTTTTCAGTGCCTCGTATAAAAGTGGCCTTAGAGAAAATACAACAGAAGACTAACACAGCTACTCTTCTGTTTTGTTGTTGTTGTTGTTGTTTCTAATATGAACAAAAAGGCCCTGTGCTAGAAACATACCCCAATTAATTGATTTTTACCATGGAGTAGACTTATATCCTGCCCTGGGGTAGAAATGTACCCCATCACATTTCATGTTAGTTACACAGTCAAGCAATCTAAGTGATAAAGGACTGGGGTAAAAATCTACCGCACAACACCAACAATGTCGTCTTTTTCACAAGTTCTTATTAAATGACCTCAAAGTTACATAAACTGTAGGTCAAGGCATAGTGTGCTCTAGAAGCTTGCACCCAAACTGATACAGGACTGCCTCTGGGATGGAGGGAAACTGTGCCACTGACTGAGATAATGGGAAATCGGGGCAAAATCTTTTCTTACTACCAAGAACTTTAGTGCCTCTGCAGAGCAGACAGAACGATAGTTTGAAACAGAGATGCATGCTATACAAGGCATCCATTTATCTACTTAATAATAAGGAGCTGAGTCAGCCCTACTGGGAATCCAGCCTATGGTTCCAGTGAGTCTAGGTATTTCAAACCTGATGCTTAGCCCACTTAACAATTTCCTCTGGCTGTAATTAGCCTGATAACAAACAGGATAAGAGTTAACTGTAATGAAAAAACTAAGCATACCACAATGACTCTAGACAAACTAACTTTCACGTATTATAAGCAAGGGGGACATGATAGAAAGCTGGATGCTTGCAACAAATATTTAGATTTCACCAGTGCTGCTAAAATTAAAGGGTATATTTTTTTATTTTAAGAAGGTATATCAAATTATTAGCACATACAGAATGTATATCATGTAATAACTATTTTTCATGAGAGTTTCCAGTGTGTACAGCGTCTACAAGCCTGAACCTATTGAAGTCAATGGCAAAACTCCCATTTGCTTTAATGGGTGTGGGACGTATTTACAGTTGCAATTGTATGGCACTATAGGGATCATAGATGGGCTGTTCAATGATGAGTGGTTTCAGAGACACAATCTTCCTTTCTACGACATTAAATAGTTTTGTCAAGTGATACTTTAAAAAAATACGTGATACTCAAAACTGGATTCAGAGTGAAGGGGAAGTCTAAAGGAGTGGCATTGTTGATAAACCTCAATTGATTCACTTTCCCTCTAATATATTATACATCAGGAGTACCAAAAGCTGCTTGCCCATGTTCAGTAAGGGGCGGTGGACTAACATGAATCTAACTCATGTTAGTGCGGTCACATGAAACCCCCAATTTGTGGACATGGGGGTTTTCAGGAGAATTCCCTCCATGAACAGTCCTCCACTGTCTCAGCAAACCTCAGTATCTTTTACTTGCTGTTTGTCCACCAAGTCGGCATCTCTGCTTCACTGGTGTTAATAGACATGACAGTGGAGTTCCACCATGACAATCTGACCCAGGTTGGGAACATGCTGGCAACACGGTCCTGAGTGGGTCCACCAGCACAATGAACGTGCTGGTGGCTGAGCCACTGGGGGGGGAACTGCACAAATGTGTGGCGTTCTGGCCCCGCTGCTGTGCCCAGTGCCCTATCCCATGCCATGATGGGTAGCCACGGTGGCCGGCCAAGGTGGACCTGATCCAGGCCGGGTCATGGTGGACCATAGCAAATATTATAGCCTGCTGTGGCCTGCTTTGGTCTGATCGGGTGGACAGCAGCCTGGACTGTAATCCTGGATATCTCCGGGATTGCTGCCCAGGCTTGCCGCTGACATGCCCAGGAGCATTCCTGGGTGAACAGCTGGTGGCTTGCAGGCCTCCATGGGCCAAAGCATGCCACCGTCACATTTGTTAACCCCCACAGACTGCATTGAGCAGGGGGTTGGACCAGATGACCTCTGAGGTACCTTCCAAATCTATGGTTCTATGATTCTACTCCCACCCTGCATGCTGTAATAACTGTGCAAGTTCCAAAGCAGAGAGATCAAAGGAGTGGAGGAGCTATTGGCCTTGCAGGCTCTCTCTACTTATGAGAATGAAGGTGGAAGGAAGCAGTTACTCCTCCAGAGTAAAAACCCTGGATCTGGCATGCTCATGAAAACACATCCTTAGACCTATTTTGTACATCCTTGGGACAACAAAACTTTAGCATTAGCTTTGACTAGATTTACAGGAGGCAAAGGTCATTGTTTGAAAACAGAGGAAACAGTGCACAGAGGTTTTGTTTATTTTCTGTCTTTTTTTTTTTTTTTTAAATAAAATCAAATCCAGCCATTCAGTCTATAAAGCACAAGCACTCTGTTACTGGTAGCAGAAGCAAGGACTGTGAATGTTTTGGTCTCCCTGGTTACCACATGTAACAAAAACAGATGTAGAGAAACTTGCGGCTTTTCTCTATCACTGCTTGCCTTAGCAGAAGTTTCTATTTCACTTTGTTTAAACAAATACAGTAAGTCTCATAGAAGATCTGACCATAGAATACACACCAGTACAGTCTGCAGCAGATTAATAGGAGAATGAACAATATGCAGCAGTCACTCTAGAGGGGTCTGGTAACAGAACAACACCACCATCTACAATTCCAGTCTGCATGACAACTGAATAGCTTATTTTTAGCTGATGCACAACAGACTTATTTTTCCACTTGTTCGAATGCCAGGGATTTTAAAAACATCAATCTTTAAAAGGCTGTTTACATTAGGATTATGTTGCAAAATGGAGGATTAGGAGGGGGATATGATTGTTTAAAGGATTGTATCCATAACCACTTTTGCTGGCCTTTTCCTACACGTTGTGTGACACTAGTTTCCAATGACTAGACCAGGGATGGGAAAACCTTTTTCCCTCTGGTGGGCCACTCTGAAAATGAGTACAAGCTCCAGCAGTTGGATATGAGTTAGGGTGGAGGGTGATTAAGGGGTATTTGTCAAGATGGGGAAGATCCATGCATCCAGCCCATGGATCCACCTCCTGTTCTTTAGGTGCATGCTGTCATGCTCTGTTCTTTAGGTGCATGCTCCCTTCCCCTGAGCTTATTGGGTGTTTATACATGAGACGCTACCACACAGGTCCACCCAGTAGACATGTGGTAGCCCCTGTGTAAAAGTGGGGGTGGGTGGAGGTGTGTTCCTGTGACCCATGCACCCCCACCGATCTCCACCCTCCTCCCCGCATGGAGCAACCTGGAAAATCCCAGGTTGCACCATGTGGGGGCATAGCTGGTTAACCAGGTAATGGGTTTGCAGCACATCCCTCTGCCACCATTTAAACCCTCCCCCACCCACTGAAAGTGCATGTGCGCTCCACTGAGCACATATGGACCCAGTCCCTCCACTGCCTCCTGCCTGTTTAAATCAGCCATTCTTTTAGCGATTCAGAGTAGGGCTGGGAGTCACAGGCCAGATCAAGGAATTGGAAATTGTCCAAATAAAAAAGAGCCATGGGCTGTATTTGACCCAGGGGCCATAGGTTCCCCTCCAGAATAGACAATGGAAAAGCTGTTGAGATGCTTTTCCCACCACAGCCTGCTGCTACAGGCTATCTATCTAACATCCATTGGATGGGCTCTGGCCAAAAGTCTATATCTCTGGGTAATTTCAGGCATAGAAGGCCACCAGACCCGCCATGCTGAACCACGCTCTGGGATCCGTTTCAGATCTCGGTCAGGAATCAGGCCATCCATCCTTTAGACGTGCCGGCCTGATTTGCACTGGGAATCGGGGAGTGGGCAGGGCTGCACGGAGTGATGTGTGGCCACACAGCCCCGCCCCCCCGGCTCCTCTGGCCACATGCCCTCCAGGAGATGGGCAGGAGCAGTGGCCAATCCTGTCCTGTGGTCAGGACCACCATCCAGCCGGGCTGAAGGTTACAGACATAACCTTCGGCTGATCCCAGGCCAATCCAACCATGGTTGGGGCCCGATCCCACCATGATTCTGGACCTCCGAGTGACTGGAGGCCCAGAATCATGGTCATTGAGATTCCTGCCAGGGATTCACTGGGATGAACATCTGGTGGGAACCCAACAGACGTAACGGAACCAACGACCGCCACAGGAGATTCTCTGTGGTTGACTGTGGTATCGTTATGTCTGAAATTACCCTTTAACTCTTCTTTTAGATTACTCCGAGACCCCCATTCTTAACGAATATTGCTGAGGGTTTGCTAGGATTCTTGAAAAGCTGCTCAGATGGCTATCTCAAGGTACCATTAATAGCCTTTCTGAGGGCCTTAGTAGTGTTTGCTTGTTCTGATGGCCCATTATGTAATGGTGGATTGCATTCAGTCTTCCTTCAAAGCTTGCTTTTGTAGTTTATTATTCAATCATTCTTCCATCTAATTTTGGAACAAAATTATCATTCATTCCAATATTTTGACTTAATGAATACTCATGCCCCTTCTAATAATTCATTGGATTTTCTGTGTATTCCTGCATTTGGTCAATAGAAAAGTGTAAACATCCTCTCTCTTTCATCTGGCTGAAGGAGAGCTTGATAGGTTACATTTGAGTGTCATTTATGGGGTCTGTGCTTCGTCAAGTTGTAAGGTAGTGTCTGGGTTTCTTTTACTGAACAATTACCCTATCAGCATGGTGATGCATAATCTAATATACTAATGTCCCTGCTGCATCATTTCCTTGTAGCGTGCTGATAAGTATGGCTGGTAGGTGCTCATTTATAAAGTTAAAAATGAATTACTTAAAACTTCCACAAGAAGTGACATTAGAGACAGTGATGCTCTAAACAGTCATTTTTTATGTAACGAAGCATGTACTCTAAGCACATTGGTTGCGTTTAGATAGATGTGTAGGCTGCTTACCCCTGGAGCTGTTCCAAGGGTACACCCCTGTGTCCACCAGCTTCCAGCCCTGCCAGGGTCTGCTTTAGACAGGCCTGGTAAGTTCCCTGGCTAATGGTCTGCCTGCATAGTGCTCCCCCTTGCACCATAGAGTTTTGGGCAATCACCTGATGTTTTGACAGTCTTGCTGCCACTCCAACGGCATTTGCCATCAATTTGTGGCACTATCCAACATTTTGTGACAGTTCCAAATATTCTGCGGCACTTAAGATAATAGTGAGAATTTCTGACAGTACACATTCCAACACTATGCGGCAATTTCCGACACTTTATGGGACTTGCAACAGTTTCTGACAATTTCTCCACTGCAGAGAAATAGCAACAGACAATAGCAGAAAGCAGCAGCAAGCACTGGAACAAGTATGAGGATGCTGTGTCCACATCGTGTTGGGAAAACAGCAACGGATGGGAGGTGTCTGACAGAATTGTTGGACTCTGCCACATGTCATTTCAGGCCTAGTCAGCAACTGTTTCCTCTACAGTGCCCCCAAGATCTAACGAATACTAGATATTTAGAGGTCAGAAATAAATTTTTAAAAACAAAGTTGACACACTCTTTCCCAGCATTCTCTGAGATTAAAAAAACCTGATAGGCACACAAATATTGAGGGAGATCCTCCACCACAATGGAGTTAAAAAGACATGCATGGAGGGAATAGGGAATTTTATGTATGCACCACTTAGAATGGCTGTTTCCATACTCTGGAAGAGTAAAATTGGTATAGGCTTTACGGAGCTATGGAATAATTCATTCATCTAAATAAAGACATGAAGATTCTTAGATCAGGCAGTTAAGGAGAAAATGTTGTTAAAAATTAAAGGCAGGTAATCTTGAAAAGCAGTATCGGTCACCCTTTGTTTAGAAAATCAATTTTTCTGCCTCATAGGTGGAGAAAGCAGCAGAGAGGCGGAAACATTTGATTTAAAGCAAGGTAGAATAAATTTAAATTTCAATAAATTTCTTGTGTCAAGGGTAAAAAGGAGTTCAAGGAATGTTCTTTCACCACTTCAAGATGTAAATAAGGGAGATAAGAGTTTGGAACATTACACATTTTAAACCAGAACTTCCAAAGGGCAATGCATGTTCTGTTAGTCACAAAGAGTTCCCCAATGTCTTCATGGATATGTGGGCCAGATGGGGAGTTTGAGATATAATAGTCACTTCAGGAAACACTTCTGTTCTGACTCTAATATGGGAACTTGCCTGCTATATACCAACTGCCTGTCCCATATAGCAATTTGGAGACATTGCTATTTTACTACAAAGTAAGACTATTCTTTATCCTGAATTGCCTCTTTTTGCTCTGCTTTTTATCCTGCCTCCTAAAGTCATGCAGAAGATATTTGTTTGTCAGTAGAAACTTTATTTATGGCTCTGAATGAGTCATCTATTCCTTTTTGACTGGGGCTTCCTGAGATGGATAACTGGAGATCACACAAGGAGAGACTCCAAGGATCCTGCATTTCAGTGAAATCTTACTCCCATTTTGATTATACCCAGGGACCTGTGTGCACTGAGTTTTCCCTATTGGCAGCAAAGGAGAAAATGCAGTGCACACAGGTCCCTGATTATGACACAACATGTCATCAGGTCAGATCTGCAGCCATTATTCCCAGGGATCTGTGGTTTTCTACATGTAGGAAATGGGGCATCTGTCCCAAGGGGCTTTGTTGTTTGGCTGTACACAATGATGTTTGTGGTGCACACAGAAAGCTTTTATCAACTCTGATATCAGCAGAGTTTTTTTTAAACCTGGTGGATGGGAAGGCAGGCTCTGGGGATTTGTTAATCATTTTTAATCCCCATTTACAGCCAGATTTAACTGCTCTCAATTCAGTCCAGACTAACCCATATAGCTGAATCTATGGTTCTCTTCAGAGCGAACAAAAGGTCAAAAAGTCAGTGTGTCAGATCAGCTACCTAGCAAAATCAACAAAAAACTGAAAAATCAGTTGATTTTTTTTCTCCTTGATGAGCTGAAATTTCCAGAGTATCAGGTCTAAGGAATTTCAACACCAGTTATATCCACAGCTGGAACACAAGAAGGATACCTTCCCTAGGAGCTGGGAGATTGTAATGATAATGCTTCAGTCCTGTCAGCTTCTCAGCATGTTAGTTAATAATATAAATCTTTATAGCCTCTTTCTAGATTGTCTATCTAAATCCAATAGTTTAGATATTTTTTGTTGGACCAATATCTCTTGGTGAGAGTTTGCAAGTTTTGGGCTATGCAAGGCCCTTCTTACATCCTTGATAATGTAAAAAATCAGAACAATAGATAGGGCTTAGACTCCTAAGGGCTAAGATGGAATGAGACTCCTTGTGCAGTTTTGCAGAAAAAGAATGGGGCCCCCAGTCCTTCTTTCCAGCACCTGGGGATGCAGTTGCACCAGCACATGTGCTCCCCTTAGAGACTGGTGACTTCTGGTGTAGCTGTACTTCCTGTCTCTAGTACTGTAGTTACACCTTTGACTACAGACTGAGCAAAACCAGGCTAGATATATATCTGAAAGCAATCACTTGGAAGATAGCTATTATGAAAGAAGTCATTAGCATTTTAAACGTTTAAATAAAACAAGGGGAAATCAGTTATCAGATGCGGAAAAAAATAACTGCATGGTAGGATAGATACAAATAAGTAAGCCTTAGGGAGGGGGTTGTAGGTAGAGAGATTCAAAGAGGAAAGATAGGCCCTGATCCAGGGTTCTGGCGTGTACGCGGACTAAATCTTCCCCTCAACACGTGCACTCAGTGTACATGTACACAATGGGTACTTTCAGACATGACGCTAACCACCCTTTAACCACCCTTGGTGGTTATTTATGCATGTTGCAGGGCTGCATAGGGCACCAATACAGCCCTGCAACATGCATAAATAACAACCAAGGGTGGTTAAAGGGTGGTTAGCGTCATGTCTGAAAGTACTCAATGTCCCAGGCAAAGTCCCCTGCCTCCTGACTGTGCTGCCACTTGCATCCTTCACAGCACCCCTACCTCGTCCGGTTAGTGGTGCAGTCAGGAGGTGGGGAACTTTGCACATTGTGCATAGTGCCCATGGCAAAGTCCACATGCAGGAAGTAGGTTTTGTCTATGCATGTGCTGACCTTGGATCAGGGCCATAGTTTGTAACAACACTCTAGACTACACAAAACCAGCATGCAGCAGAGAGATGTTTGTTCTGATGATCACAATGGGTCAAAAATTCAGTAGTTGGGGCTCAAATGTACATTTTCCACAAGAGACCTTATCGTTCTTTCTTTCAAATGTTGCCTATATTGTTAGTAAGTAACCTAAAAACCTTGCTAGGCTGGTGGTGAACAGAAGTCTCTGAAACTGGTTCTAGTAGGTTAAAAAAAACCTCCAATTTGCTGAGTGAGCATACTTGTACCAAGCATAAATCCAGCTGGTTTTCAAATGTTCTTTAGGTTCTAGTCTAGCCCTTTAACATAACTGCAAGTGAAAGGTCAGGATGAATGTCAGGTGTTGACAAAGTACTGATTGCTTCCACTTTGCAGGCATCATAAATGTCAAGAGAAAATACTTGTGCTGCCTTTCCTTATTAGAGAAAAATTAGGGAATGTAATCCTTCTGAAAGATATCAAGTTGACAGCACTGGAAACAGAAGCCGTCACTCAGTTTACAGACAAGGTATGTCAGGGCAGCCACCACACATGCTTCTACATACTGCCCTGATATTGTTCACCCAGCTTGACCTGGAAAGGATAAGGATTTAATTCTTTCATGAGGCTCCACTCAAGTCCCTGGCCTCTCTATTAAGATGGCTAACAAAGGATTTCATGGGTTTCTCCACTATGTTCTATTCTACTAAGCAATCAGAATAAGTCCCCTTGTTTTTAATTAACAAAAATACTGTACTACTATTAACCCAATCACAATCAGATTAGTTTTACAGCACAACCTATCCTTTCCTCATTGATAGCATATGTATAGGATTCAAACCCGCATGTATGTTATTGAAACACAGTACGTGTTCCCAATTAGGAATATCCTGCAGCATTCTTGATCATTCAGAGCAATTACCATAACGTTGGAGTTCATCTACCGGATAAATGTCGTAACCTGACTCTGTGCTCGTGACCATCAGGTCGTTTTAATTTGTAGCTGTATATCTAGTGTATGTAAGTACAGAGATCTAGCAGAAGGCAAAATAGGAGGGGGGCTGGAGGGGTATAATGATCATCCTGAAAGATTTGGATTTTAATTTGCTTTGCTGGCATGCAGCTGTTTCTTTGGTTTAATCAAGGGTATAATTTTCCCTAACTCTATAGCATTTAGGTTTGATACCATTTGAAACGCTGAGGAAAGGATATTAATATTAAAATACATTTTGCATCCGGTGTATTTCAGAGGTGGAAAACTAAGCTAAACAGATGGCCAGAAGTCTGGTCCTGCCATCCCAGGAACTGACACATCCCTTTTACCACAGCCATAAACCAAAATATCAGGAGAAAGTTCTCTTCTCCTTCTGCTGTTGGTAGGGTTTCTTCTTCTTGTGGTTTGCCCCTGAGGCTCAAATTTTGGCCTATGGGAGTTTCAGGGTCAAACTAGAAGAGGCGACAACCCCGGCTGCTGGTCAGAGCAAGTCTTGAATATTTAGGCCGTTTGTATATGAACCGCGGTGCGAGGGGGACCGGTGTGCGCCGCGACAGTGGGGGCAGGGTGTGGTGGGGCAGTGCACACAGTTGCACCCTGATCCCCCATGCATCCCCTCTCATGGAGCAACCCCTGTTTTTGCTGGTTGCTCTGCAAGTGGAGAGGCATGGGGGTGAGTGGAGATACGTGGGTCGCGGGAGTGCATATGCACCCCCATTAACCGGCTGCAGCATGCACACTGGCGGCATCCACTCTTGCTCAAGCAGTGGATCTGCGTGGGACTGTCTCCTGTAAAAACGGCCTCAGAATGCTCTAGAAGTGGAGGGAGTAGGAAGAGGATCACATCACCCAGTGGGAGTTTAGCCATTGACTTCAATGGGAGCTGGAAAGTTAAAAAAATGATTGGCTGCAACATGAATTTAACCCTCAGATGAAATTTGGGGTAAATTGGGCCCCAAAGGGGTACAAAAATTGATACAAAAATTTTAAGCAAACCTGTATCACTTTATACTCTATGTATTCTTCAACAGTAATGGGGTCAATTGTCCTGTGTTCATCCCACCCCAGTTGTAATATTTTTTTTTAAATTGAGAATTTCACTTAAATAGTATTGAGGTAAATTTGACCCCAATGGGAAAATGAAAGCACTACATGCCTAAAGTACTGGGGGTCATATTTACCCCAAACATTCAATTCAACCCCTATTCAATTAAACACACAGTAATTTGGGGGTAATATTGACCCCAATTACCTTTAGGGGTTAGTATTGTTTCTGTACCACAAACAAGAACTCTTAATAAAATTTAAATTTTTTGATAAAAGTTATTTTTTAAAAATTTAACTGGAGTCATTTTCAGATCATATCCCCCCCCTTGTGACCTAATTGGGGTCTATTTTACCCCAGTACCAGATTAATACAGTTCATTTTTCAATCATCTGAGGGTTAAGAAAAGCTGTCATTGATGTCTCAAACACTTTTGAAAATCCCACCATCTGTGCATTGTATAATCAGATCTATTATTTTCTTTAGACACAGATTCAGAAAGATTTAAACACATTTCAAAGTTAAGCACATGTCTAAATGCTGATCTCCACAAAATGTGCTTAAGTTTAACTAAGTACCCATATGCTTTCCTGAACTGAAGGATCAGACTGGTTTTGCTGTTCTTGTATAGCAACATACCTCTCAGTCAGTGGATATTAACGGGGTGGAGGAAGGGGAGTTGGAGCACGGGGATAGGGTTACTGCTCCTACTCCGGTCTGAAACACGGATCCCTTGTGTGGGCTTTCTCTTTAATAACAAGAGAAACCCAGATCATCACCGGGAAGAGAGGGCAGTTCTCTGGGAAATGGGAGGGTACTCACACTTGCATGAACGTTCACTTGGGGGAGGGGTCCAGGAACAACCATGCCCGTGGTGGAGGTCTCAGGTCTGGGAGAAATGATTGATTGTGAAGGGAAGTGCGGCAGCGGGGGGCAGGGGGGTGAGGAGACAAGGAGGTGGACACACACACTTAGTCACACACTATGGGGGAGGTGCAGGTCTGTGGAAAAGGAAGGGAAGGGGGAGTCCTCACATTCACCTCCAGGCACCCCAATCCACGGATTCACACCGCCAAACACACACTCGTTTTCACGGTTCCAGAAGCAAACTCACAATCAGTCCTATACTCACTCAGTCACACACTCTCACACCCACACACTTAGTCAAAGACACTAGTTCTCTATCAGAACCCAAAACACAACACGGGACCAGCTTCTCAAAAGATTACCGGCAGGGAGGGGGTGGCCCGGAAGGGCTTTTATACCACTCCTGCCTGGTCTCTCAGGTGTTGCTCATTTTGCCATCCCCAAGCCCCGCCTGGCCCTGCCTATGGCTTTCTAGCCAAGCACTGTGCCGCAGTTGTGTCCTTGGTTGCTCAGTAACCAGGGGAGCTTGTGGCGCAGCACTCCTAGTGTCCCCTGAGTCCTGGTGCTGCCTTCTGAGCTGTGCATCAGGATGCTGCGGTGGCTCTGGTTGCCTAGCAACCAGCGCTGCATGTTTCCAGGACGGGGCCCGTCGCCCGGCCGGAAATTGTTGCCAGCAGGCACAGGCCCTGACAGTGGACTCTGATATGAGGGACAGTTACATCCCAAATGAGGGATAATGCAGGACACTATGGGGCCAATCCAGTATCTGCTTGCACTGTGAGCAAAGTGCATGTGCTTAAATATTGTGGAGGTGTTTGCGCAAGTGTGTATGCTTCATGCACGGTGCACATGCTGTGCGTGTGGTGCAAAACAGGTGCACAAACACTTGTGCATGCGCACCTTGCTCACGGTGCATAAGCAGGTACTGGATTGGCCCCACTGTGCATACCATTTGCATATGTCAATTTATGCAAATTTGGAATTTCCCATTGACAAACTGATGTTTTTTTTTTTTTTGTTTTTTTTTTTACAAAAGGCAGCCTTAAAAAATGAACAGAATCAGACATACTAGCTTCTTTTATAAACTAGACCTGTCCTTCCAGTCTTCATTTTAAAGCTCTCTTAAAATGGGTATTTTCAAATATGATGGTGCTAGTCACTGCCATGCTTTGATCTTGCCTGAGGTGAGAGCCCTCACTCTAGGCAGGATTTGGCACCGTTGCTGAAAGAAATGTAGCTGGGGAAAGGGTGGACATGACGTGCAGATGTGGTCTGCATGGCCTTGCCCCCTGCGCTGCTCAGTGCAGTCCAGCCCCCACCCGGAAAAGCTCCAGCTACTGGTCGGATTTAGGTAGAGTGGGCCATCATACATGATGACCTGCTCTACCCCAGTCTGGGGATGACTTCCCTAGGGAGCCCAGCTCACAACTCAGAGTTAATCGTGCCATGGCCTGGGAACTGTTTGCTCTTGCCTGTGGTAAACATCTGGTGGGTGGGAACAAATGTGACACCACCATGGGTTGACATACCGGGGTAAAGCGTGGCCACCCATGGTAGCGTCACATCTGAAAATACCCAATATTGACCCCAACTAGTTGGTCTTCGCCATCCAAAGTGAGCTTTTCTATGCACACAGCCCTTATTCTGATGAGAAAGTTCTTCCCATGCTCCTGTATGGATTCTCTGATAGATGAGACTCTGTGTAGATTCTCTCCATAGACCTATGATAAGCAATAGTCCAGTTACCTAACAATAAAGCTGGGCAGAATTTATTTGTTTTACTATTTTAAACGAAGTTAAAAATGAAAGAAATCACAACATTAGTTCATTACACAGGTCAAATTTGAACCCTTGACCTACCAATCACCTTTCCCCAGTTTTACTGGCTGAGCTACAGAAGACAGTGTTGACTACTGCTTTTAATTTTGCCACTAGGAGCTGAACTCTGCTACCACAAAAGTAATGGCAATGGGTGTTTTTAGACAGATGGGCTGCCCTGGTGCTAGTTGCGTCGACCCGCTTCACCCCCACGTAGCCCATCTGTCTAAAGACCAGATGTTGAAGTGGAGATGCTGCTCCAGGCCAGCCCTGCCCCGCCCTGCTGCTGGCACTCTGGAACATCCTAGAGCGGTGCTAGATGAGCGGACTGGTCAAACCCAGGGCACTGGCTCAAATCAGGAAAGCTGTCTGTCTTAACACGCGGATCCATGCTGCTACTCTGCCTCCAGCTGGCCTTTGCCCTGAGCAACACCATTGTGTTGCAGATGCTCTAGCTTGCAACTCTAGTGTGTGTGTTGTGTGGGCAGATCATAGACTGGGCATCCCACCAGTTCTGTCTGATCCCGACCCAGGAAGGGCTGGGAGCCCACAGATACAGGGGTGCACCCCTGGAGCAGCTGTGGCGGTGGGCATCCATTTAAAGACACCCACTGTGTCTGGGTAGCTAGGCTTTGTAGCAGTAATGGTAGGAGTCTTGGGCTCTGTCTGTGTCTACTTTCTGTTAGCTTCTGTAATAATAATAATAATGAATAATATAATAAAATAAAATAGCAGATCTTACTTTCTCAATTCAGAGTGTTGGTATGAGAAGCAGGGAAAGTGGGATTCAACCTGACAACTGCCTGTGTCACTCCTTCAGTCATATTCTCTCATGGCTATGACAGAGTGTCTTTCACTCCTCCCAAAGCAGGACTTTGTAGTAGCTTTTCAGGACTGCGGGACAACTGCAAAAATCCCTTCCGTTTTTGGGATGGCCCACATAATGCAGGACACATGAGAGGTATTCCTAGTAATCGGGGAGCACAGAGCAAGGAAAGAAACATGATTGCAGTATCCGAGAAGTTGGTAGGGAGACAGGAGGGCTGAAGAGCCAACACCTGGCACAATGTACACTACAGTGATGCCCTCATTTTAGCAGGTGTACAGAGATGCTTTTAAATTTTTGTTTAAACTGGATTTAAACTGATGCCATTCTTTTTACATGAGGTAAAACCTTTCAAGGGGCTGCTTTCCATGTTTGCTGGGGAATTGATTTGATATCGAATAGGTCTTTCCCATCTCTAATTACTGTGGTTTTTTTCTAGTTGGAACATCTTAAAAGATAATTAATAATTGTAGATAAGAGTATGTGTCATTGTTTGAAATGAAAAATGTGTTATGTGCATGCAAAAAAGGGAAAAAAATGCTTTTAAAGGAAACATGAAAGGAATCTTGCACTGTAATTCCTTTGTGTAGCAATTATGGCATTGAGAGAGATTCCTTAAAATATCATTTGTATCAACACTTTTTATTGCTGTTCTTTCTTTAAGTTAACCAGATCAAATACACTGGCAAATAAATTCTTAGCCAGATAAATATCTAAAGAGAACCAACCGCTTCTACTTTCAAGCATCTCCACTGATGTGATTATTTTATTAACTACCTCTTCAGAGCTTAATTGAGTATTTTTAAGCCAATAAATTACTCTTCAACATTGCTGTCTGGAAGCTTAGTCAGTATCCAAAACAAGCCCCATTATTAATGAACACTTTCTCAAACAAAAGAAAGGGGGGAAACTGGGGAAGTTGTTTGGCTCCCTTATTTCTAAACACATTAGGAGACTGTATTTTCCCACTTATATAGGCTTTTGTATCATGAACATGTGACTGTTTAAATGCCCCAGCGGGGCATCCTGATACTGCAAAAAAAGGAAAAATGGTTTGGAACAATTTGCATTAGTTCAAGGGCAATGTTAAGCATTTTACAGCTGGTTTATATTGCTATTCTTGTGCTGTTTAAGCTGTCTTTCATGTCAAAAGTCCTTTCCTGCTTACAAATCATCAGGAAGAATTCCGGCCGCCATGCTGTTTGCCTAAGCTCCTCCAGGGGTTCTGGCCCTTTGATCACAGATATCGTTCGCAATCGAGTTAAAAATAGGGGGCTGCTGAGATAAGCCTGGATTTTGACAGTAGACCAGCTTTCCTTTTTCTTCCTGACTTTGTTCTCTTCTTTTCTAGTATGGGAACACATAATCTCGGTACAGAAGGAAGAGTGTTGAGGGATAAGAGGGACGTTTAAAGGACTGAGGAGGTCATTAAAAGAGACCAACTTCTTATTAGCGTGTTTCATCTTTCCAAAAATCAGAAGTTCAAAAGAAGATCTGGAAATAAAAATTGTGGTAATTTTTTTTTTTTTTTTAAAATACACAACTACCTTCCTCGTTAGGAAGACAGACAATTTTAGCACCCCTTGTTCTGTAAAGAAGTTCATAAATATATTCTCTATTAACTCGATTAAGGTTGTTTAAGGGCCCACACCAATGCTCATTGAAGTCAATAAAAGAACTTGGTGTTAGATCAGGCCCTTATTATAGTGCTGTGTTTTAAAGGAACAGAAAACTCTGTGTGTTGATTCTGATGCAAGGACTACAACACTGGCAATGTCAGTTGTGGGGGTGTCTAATCTAAAATGCCATCAGAACTGACTTTGACTAGACATTTCAATGAATATTCAGATTTCAAAATGTGATTCCCGTATCATCTAAGATATGCAGTTGGGCCAGATTTAAATTTGGAATCAAATTTAAATGGGTACTAAAATTTCAATTTGAAATTTTGATTTTAAAATTCTGTATTGTAGTTATAGCTGCCAAACCCTCATGTAAAGAAAAATAGTCTGCAACTGAGTTAATTTGAATGATCATGGAAGATATGATGCATCCTTATATTATTGTCTTTGCCATTCATGTCTGCCAGGAGTGTGGTCAGGCACAGTCCTGTTTCTGGGTAGGCACTCAGCAGAGCAGAGAAAGGAGTCCAAGTTTGTGGTGAGTTCGTGAATCCAAGTTGAATTCCAGGAGGCAGTCCAAGGGAACAGACAGGTGCACCAGGGCCTGTGGTGGTAGGATTCTGTGGGCAGAGGGCTAAAGTGGTTGGAAAAACCAGGTGCAGGAATCCACTCCAGAGCTGGAGCAAGATGCAGAGCAGAGACTGAAGGGGGAACTCAGGAGCTGGAGCAGGATGCAGGAGTAGAGGCTGAAGTAGGGACTCAGGGGCTGTAGCAGGATGCAGGAGTAGAGGCTGAAGTGGGGACTCAGGAGCTGGAGCAGGATGCAGGAGTAGAGGCTGAAGTGGGGACTCAGGGGCTGGAGCAGGATGCAGGAGTAGAGGCTGAAGTGGGGACTCAGGAGCTGGAGCAGGATGCAGGAGTAGAGGCTGAAGTGGGGACTCAGGGGCTGGAGCAGGATGCAGGAGTAGAGGCTGAAGTGGGGACTCAGGAGCTGGAGCAGGATGCAGGAGTAGAGGCTGAAGTGGGGACTCAGGGGCTGGAGCAGGATGCAGGAGTAGAGGCTGAAGTGGGGACTCAGGAGCTGGAGCAGGATGCAGGAGTAGAGGCTGAAGTGGGGACTCAGGGGCTGGAGCAGGATGCAGGAGTAGAGGCTGAAGTGGGGACTCAGGAGCTGGAGCAGGATGCAGGAGTAGAGGCTGAAGTGGGGACTCAGGAGCTGGAGCAGGATGCAGGAGTAGAGGCTGAAGTGGGGACTCAGGAGCTGGAGCAGGATGCAGGAGTAGAGGCTGAAGTGGGGACTCAGGGGCTGGAGCAGGATGCAGGAGTAGAGGCTGAAGTGGGGACTCAGGAGCTGGAGCAGGATGCAGGAGTAGAGGCTGAAGTGGGGACTCAGGAGCTGGAGCAGGATGCAGGAGTAGAGGCTGAAGTGGGGACTCAGGAGCTGGAGCAGGATGCAGGAGTAGAGGCTGAAGTGGGGACTCAGGAGCTGGAGCAGGATGCAGGAGTAGAGGCTGAAGTGGGGACTCAGGAGCTGGAGCAGGATGCAGGAGTAGAGGCTGAAGTGGGGACTCAGGAGCTGGAGCAGGATGCAGGAGTAGAGGCTGAAGTGGGGACTCAGGAGCTGGAGCAGGATGCAGGAGTAGAGGCTGAAGTGGGGACTCAGGAGCTGGAGCAGGATGCAGGAGTAGAGGCTGAAGTGGGGACTCAGGAGCTGGAGCAGGATGCAGGAGTAGAGGCTGAAGTGGGGACTCAGGAGCTGGAGCAGGATGCAGGAGTAGAGGCTGAAGTGGGGACTCAGGAGCTGGAGCAGGATGCAGGAGTAGAGGCTGAAGTGGGGACTCAGGAGCTGGAGCAGGATGCAGGAGTAGAGGCTGAAGTGGGGACTCAGGAGCTGGAGCAGGATGCAGGAGTAGAGGCTGAAGTGGGGACTCAGGAGCTGGAGCAGGATGCAGGAGTAGAGGCTGAAGTGGGGACTCAGGAGCTGGAGCAGGATGCAGGAGTAGAGGCTGAAGTGGGGACTCAGGAGCTGGAGCAGGATGCAGGAGTAGAGGCTGAAGTGGGGACTCAGGAGCTGGAGCAGGATGCAGGAGTAGAGGCTGAAGTGGGGACTCAGGAGCTGGAGCAGGATGCAGGAGTAGAGGCTGAAGTGGGGACTCAGGAGCTGGAGCAGGATGCAGGAGTAGAGGCTGAAGTGGGGACTCAGGAGCTGGAGCAGGATGCAGGAGTAGAGGCTGAAGTGGGGACTCAGGAGCTGGAGCAGGATGCAGGAGTAGAGGCTGAAGTGGGGACTCAGGAGCTGGAGCAGGATGCAGGAGTAGAGGCTGAAGTGGGGACTCAGGGGCTGGAGCAGGATGCAGGAGTAGAGGCTGAAGTGGGGACTCAGGAGCTGAAGCAAGATACGGGAGTAGAGGCTGAAGTGGGGAAACAGGAACTGCAGCAGAATACTGGAGCAGAGGCTGAATTGGGGACTCCGGAGCTGGGGCAGGATATGGGAGCAGAGCCAATCCAGAGCAAGAGATCCACACAGTTGGCAAGCCAAGGGTGGACTGACTGCTGCCTTTTCCTTAGATATGATAAGAGGAGGTTCTAGGTGCTTACTGCCCCTCCTTCTTTGATCCAGGGATGACTCCTTATTGGCTGAAGCCGTAGAACAAAGCGTTGCACTAGCGCCATCCTGGCTGGCAGATGGCACCTCTGCCTGTGTCACTAATTGTAACCTGGCACCGTTGTGGCTGGTGGATGGTGCCTCTGCATCTGGTGCTAACTGTAATCTAGTGCTACTCTGGTTGGTAGATGATGCCTCTGGACGTGGTGTTAACTGCAACCTGATGCCATTCTGGTTGGTGAATGGCCTCTATCTTGTCAGAGACTGTGAGCAGGGGAATGTCTGTGGTGGTATGGGTGACACAATATGTACAGTTATGACTGGAACATAGTATAATGTAGATTCTGAATCACCAGTACTTTGGTACTTAGCTTTTGTCCTTGTTTATGAACACTTCACATCAATGGATTTGTACTATCACAACACTTTTGTGAGGTAGGGAAGTATTAACACTAGAGGTGGGACCCCGGGCCCATTACCGGCTACCGGATTTACCGGTTACCGGTTCTGCAAAAACCGGATTCCCGGATTAAATCCGGTATACCGGTACCGGATTTATTTCATTGAGTTCAATGGGGCGCTGTGT
>QEPC01004817.1:2439370-2456721 GCA_003113815.1 Sphenodon punctatus | reverse complement strand
CAACACTCCCTTTAGCTAAAAGGTGGCCACTATCTGTCTTAGGGGCCCCTTTTGAATCACTCATGCACGTCAACCATAGGTCTTGTGCATGGATGTCCCACCGGAGCCCTGGCTTGAATGAAGCCTGGTGTCTAAAGGCCTCATCATACCGGAGCCATGCCCCGGGCGGCCCCGTTTCATACGCACGCCGTATGATCTCGGCATATTTGAGGAGAACTGCCCCTTTCTCTGGAAACATTTCCAGCTGCACCCCATGATATATGGCATATGCAGCTGTCCAATTTGCCCAGTTCCTGTCAGCCTTTGGGCGTTTGTATTTCTCCTTTTCCTTCTTTTCATCCTCCTCTCCCGGATCCACTATCAGATCACTGAAGAGGAGGGCAAAAATATCCACATATTCTCCCCTCCAGATTTTTTCCTTCGTAGCGTGTAATAAATGCTCCCCGATGGGGTCAGACAGATCTACAAAACTCCACCCCGTAGGGGCAGGCTGGCGAGGCATCACCGGGTCCAAACCTGATGGAGCACATGCCATGGGGCTCACCTGCCCCGGTACCAGCCACCCCACAGGAACATTCCTCGCCTGCACCCCAGTTCCTTGCTCCCCTGACTGAGAAACAGGCCCCCAAGCCATAAATGGCCATCCATAATTGCCCTGCAGCCCTGGTACCTGCCCACCCATCTGGGTCACACCGAATGTGCCCTGCTCAGGCTGGTACCCTTGCCTGCCGATGTCCAGGGAGGAGGGAAACTGCCTTTGGTGCTCTGGGAGGACCCCCTGCTGCCCGTTACCAATCACGCCCGTCCCCCCACCCTGCTGGTTGGCCACCAGGGTGGCAGGTCCTTGCGCTACAGGACCCCAGACCTGCAAGGCCTGTTGATCCCAAATCGCCCAGCCATGGGGGAGGGCCCACCAAGGCCCCAAGCCCCTTGCCCCGCTCCCTGTGCGAGTGTACTCCATGGGGCTGGGGCTGTAACCTGAACCCAGCCCCCATTCCACCATAAATACTGGGGATGTTTTCTCCCAGAAGTGAGCCTGCTTGCCCCCATGCTCTGGGCACCCAGTCACCCATCCCCTGCCATCGTGGGTCCACTTGCACCCACCACTCCCTGACCCCCCTTTGGGGAAGGAAAACTATTCTGGACCCTGGGTCCCCCAATCGCCCCCGCCTGCGTACCTTGTACCGGCAAGCTCTGTGGTTGCGGCCCTTGGCTGGCCCGGTTCCTCTCTGCCAGAGCACGCTCCAGGACCTCTATCCATGCCAGGAGTTGTGAATCTTCACTGCCTCCACGTGCGCCTCCCTGGGATCCACAATCACCCTGAAAAAGGGGTGGTTGTCCCCCCTGATAAATCAATTCTGCTCCTTCTCTGTTCCCTTGGGTGACATCCTCACCCTCTTCCTCCACCTGTTCCACCCGCAATTCCTTCCGAGGGGCCCTAGGCACCCTAGCCCCAGGGAGCTGCCTTGGCATTTCATGGTTCTCAAAACGGGCAGGGGGGCATGCCTGCCGTCCACCCCTCCGCGGACCTCCCTCATGCGGGGAGGAAGGGGTATTCCCCCCATAATACTGCCCAGGTGCCCCCTGCCCCCCTGATGCCAAGACCCTATTCAAGGCCTCAACAACGGGTGCTGGGACCCCAGCCCTTGATGGCCCCGGCCTGCTCTCCAGGTCCAACTGTGGGATCTGATCCCCACTAGGCCCCACACCCATCGGGGGGGCTCCTCCCCCCAAATAGGGCTGCCTCGCAAGCTGCCAGGTGCTCCCACGCTGAACCCTTCACCCTGGATGGCTCCTGTACCGGCTGTGGGGTGGGGGGAGGGTTCACCCCCTCCTGTCCCTTGGGACCCCCCTTTTTGGGCTGTCCCTTTTTAGAGGCTTTGGCCCCCTGATTTTTCTTCTCTTTTGCCCCTTTTGGGGCAACCTTACTCTTCTGGGCTTTTTGGGCCCGGGCCTCGGGCCCACCCCTAGGGCCACGTTTCCGCCCCCTTCCCATCCTTTTCCCTACAGCCTCTATGGGCTGTCTACTCCCTGATCTGGGCTCCTCTGCCTCCAAAAATTCTTGCTTGCAACCAGCAGGCCACTTCACGAGGCTCCCTCGAGCTCTGGATGCAAGCGGCCTGCTTCTTCTTTCCCCGCTCGTCCTGGACTGAGCAGGGAAAACCTCTGGGGCTGCTGATTGCTCCCACGTGATCCAGGGAGCCAATCAGCAACCTAGCCCCTTCCCGCCTGCAGCAAGGGTTGCTGTGGCAACCCCAGCTGCAATCCCGGCAACACAGCAGCAAAAATCCTCTCTGCAAGCACCACAAGAGCGGTGGCTTGCAATCCTTCCCCCCCCAGCTTGTCGTGGAGGGGAGAAGAGGGGGCGTGGCAACCCCCCCACCTGCATTTGCGGTGGAGGGAATTCTTGGTTGCCTAAACAGCCCTTGTGGGCTATTGTAACTAGTTGGTGTGAGTTGAAGGAGCCTTACTAAGACGAATAAGAGTTCCCACATCGCAGGGAAAAGGGGCATGTAAAGTTGGTTTAGAGCCACTTGTGCACCACTCTGCTGCCCTCACTCCTTTAGAGAAAAACTATCAAGTTAGGAAGAGAGCACCATTCCATTGCTACTAGAACAATAAATATATGAGCTCAATGATTCAAACTGTTGCATAGAGGTTGGCCAACCCCTTGCAGGATAAGAAGATAATCTGCACGTTTAGTTTTTCAGTTCATGAATTCCTTATTGCAACTAATTGCTGAAAAAGAGTCCCAGTCTATTTAAAAATATTTATGTTAGATGCTGGGCATGCAGAACAACAACAAACAAGGATTCATGCCAAACAGATGTATTATATTATAATTAATATATCAGATGGTATAATATCATACTACAGCTTCATAAAATATAACACAGTAAATGCTAATAACAAACCTATACATACACCTATAGATGTCAGAGTACTCATAAAATTAAATCCTTATATGACAGATAGCATCTAAGCTGCTCTTGGGTTTGTTTATTTTTTAAAGAAATTAGGCTTGAGTCACTACAGTAAGACTTAATTACTGAACTATTAAATTCTGTGTTAGGAAGCATCTTAACTTCCTGATGTTAAAATATTTATGTAAAAAAAGCCCCCCAGCATTGTGTACATATAGGCCTTTTTCAAACAGGCTGGCAGTGTGTACGTGTGTGTGTGTGGTGGTGGGGATGGGTGGAGGCCGCGGTGCGTGTGTGGTGGTGGTGGTGGGGCGGCCGTTAAACGGACACCCACCCACCTCCTCCCATCTCCACACATGGAGGCACCTCCATTTTCTCCCATGCCTCTGTGTGTGTGGGATTGGTGGAGGTGGGTGGAGTGCAAGAGCGTGCACCTCCCACCCACCCACCGGCTACGACAGTCAGATGGATGCCTCCCCTGCCCACGCAGTTGAACATGTAGCATCCATGTAAAAAGGGCCATAATTTGGATTATTTTCCCTATGTTCATCACGTTGCACTTGTCAACATTAAATTTCATCTGCCATTTAGATGCCCAGTCACCCAGCTTCGCAAGATCCTCCTGCAGTTCCTCACAGTTTGATTGGGTTTTAGCTACCTTGAATAACTTTGCATCATATGCAAATTTGATCACCTCACTTTTTACCCCCTTTTCCAGATCATTAATAAATAATAAACACTGGTCACAGTACAGATCCCTGGGGAACTCCACTACTTACTTCTCTCAATTGGCAAAACTGACCATACAGTCCTACTCTTTGCTTCCTATCCTTTAACCAGTTACTGATCTACAGTAAGCAGGGACTTGTGTTCACTGATTTTTCTCCCTTAGTGGCAATGGGAAAAACGCAGTGAACACAAATCCCTGATGATAGGACACTGCCTCCTATCCCATGAACTTTACTTGAACACCTGTCCTTGTATGGAGAATATCACTTAAATCTCACCAGGGTTCTTCAACAGCTGATGACATCATTATTTATATTACTTGGAGACCTGATCCTGTAGACATTTTTATGCATTTGCTTTATCATGCTTGGGCATGTCTGCAGAAACAGATCAATGTAAGACAGCTTTTCAGTTCACACTTGAAAGAAGGGTTGAAAATAGAGCAGTAGTGGCTACAAATCTAAACCTGCTCCTTCATTTTATGCATTTCAAAGGCAGTTTGACTAGCTTGGTAATCATTACTGGAAGACTATATGAATTCTAGTACCAGCCTTCATGATATTAAATAAAAAAAATCATATGTAATCCTCTCAGGAGATAGGATTTTCCTTACAGAAAGCCTTTCTCCCACTCTTGCAGCATGATCCACAAGGTATTGTGTCTGTGCTAGTCCTACAGACGTTACTAGCACTGGCATAACAATTTGAGAATTGTGCTGTTAATTTCTTCTGTTTCTGTTTTTTGTTTTGTTTTGTTCTCTTTTTAAAAAAGTAAAATATTTTACTGTGTATGGTTCAGTTATTTATGTAAGAGTGAAACTCTGACCTCGGTGAAGTCAATGACAATTTTGTCATTGTCTTCAGTGGGACAATGTCTTAGTATCTTAGCATATATCACAATACGATATTACATACAAGCTGTGCCTTGTTGAGCAGTGTAATAGAGCAAATAAACAATAATTCAAAATGGTTCTCATTTTATTTAGTTGTTTAGACTTCTATGCTGGCCTTCCCAAATGGGCTCATGGTGGCTTACAATTGATAAACCCCCTAAAACCCATTTTTCTTCTCAAGAGCCCTACTTCTAACACCCCTCCAAAAACTTCTCCTAACACCTCCCACAACCACATACAATCACCCAACCAACCCCAACCCCTATCCCTGCCTGCCAAATGCCTTGCCAAACAAAAATGTTTTACACCACCTCCAGATGATGCTCAAACTCAGGCTCAAGTAAACCTCTGGAGGGAGTTCCATAGAACTGGAGCAGCTACCAAGAACGCCCACCTTCACTCCTCCCTTGTCCCATTTTCTCTCTGATCATTCCATTAGAAGGAAAGAAAGAGAGAGGGAGGGAGAGGGGAAGAAATGGAAGTACCTCTGAAGAGAACAGAATATCTATATGCCAATATGTCTGGAGTATCGGTTTCCTCTGAAGCTATCAGAAGACTTTAGAAGAAATAATTCTATTACCCTAATCCCCTGGTGCCAGCAGTTGGTGCAACCCGCTAAGGGTTTTGTGACTGACAAGCTTTACTCAAAGTCCACATGTTAGATCTATCCACTTCTGTGCAAAAGTTTATATACACACTGTAACAGAGCAGAGGCTCAATTGAGTGCTGGCCCTTTAAGCCAAGGCAGCCCATGACACCTGAGACGGGTGTGGCTAAGCCAGCGTGGAATAAAAGCCTATAACTGGCTGTCTGGTGGTGGTTAACATGCTGACTGGTGTCTGCCGTGCCAGAGGTAGTTACAGAATAGATGACAGGAGCTAGGTTACTGAGAGAGCCCAAGCCAAGTCGCTGGCTAAGACAGGACAGTGGGATTATATTGAACATGGCAACTTGAGCATGTATGGTGAGCTCATATTGAAACTGTAACTTGTTTTATTCAGTTGGTTGTTAGTTACCAGTTTAGTTGCAGTTTGTAAGTTTGTTCCCTTGAGGCTCCTGTACAATCCTCAGTACAAGAAAATGAGCCACCATTCAATCCAGACCCTGATCTCCCAAGAGTTAGGAGGAGTGTGAGACAAAGGAAACCACCAAAAAGATTTGAAGACTTTGTTATAGAGATTAACTAATAAGAATAATTCCCAGAGTGTGGACCTTCAGGATTTGGGGTCTGATCCAGAGGGGAACACCCAGAGTCAGGGCAACCCCTCACACACACCCCCCTTTCAAATCTACGCTAATTTATTTATTTATTTTATTTATTTGATTCTTTGGTCTTGTACCCCGCACCCTCCTGCTCACAGAACAGCTCGGGGCAGCTCACAACAGACACAGACCATCAAAATAAAACATTAATAAATATTAGAAAATTCAATAAAAATCCTAAAAACATACTATGGACAGACCCCTCCCCCCCCCCAATCTCCCTGTCCAAAGGCCTGATGGAACAACCAGGTCTTACACCGTCTCTGGAAAGAGAGGCGGTCTGGAGCCAGGCAGGCCTCCATTGAGAGGGAGTTCCACAGCCGAGGTGCAGCCAATTAAGAAATATGGGTATTGATGGGGCCTGTCAAATACAATGAAACCCAATTTATCTCTCTTTGGCATTAAGTACATCCAATTCCTTCTCCCACAGTAAGAAAACACTACAACAAATGTTTTGGTCTCTGTGACTCATCCAACACAGCAGCAGCCCCAAACACTGGGAAAATGCGATAGCCTTCTTTTCTTTCATTCTTGGGGAAAATATACATGACATGTCATCCTAAAATGTTTGAAAGTATCCTAATTCTATTTTTAATCTTCTTAACAGTATTTTTAAAAACGGAAATCACCTTTCTTTCTGTTTAACGGACTCGCATGTTGCAAAAGGTTTGCAGTTTGCATTCATTTAACAGGGATTTGTTTTTCTCCCATTTTTAACTGTGGATAGTACTAAACACAGTTTTTTAGAATTCAGTAGTCGATAACCAAGATGTGGTTTGTTGTGATTCTTCTCCTTCTAGTGTTTTCTGTTTTCAAAGTGCTTTGCAATCAATTGTAAGCCATCTTGTTCACCCTCACAACAACCCTGTGAGATAGGGCATTGTTATCCCTATTTTTCAGGTGAGGAACTGAGGCTGAGAGAGAGTTATTTGCTTAAGTGACTTCATGGCTAAAATGGGATTTGAATTCTAGTCTCCCAGGTCTAAGTCCCAAACTGGCTCCACTAGTAATCTTTGTTGCAAGAACAATAGTTCTTGCTGGCTGAAACCAAGGGTGTTTTCACACAAGAGGGGAGGCCACCGGAGCCCATGGTTGCTTCGTTGACCCAGCAGCTATCACCTGCAGACTCCACACAGGATCACACTAAATGGGCAGGTGTTCCTCCCTGCCGTGGCCGCCCTGCGATCCCACCTCTCTTCCACCATAAAGTTCACACCTTGAGCACGCTGGGCTGCTAGCCACAACTCCATGGTGTTGAATGCACGTGTGCCCCAGCAGACAGAGGGCATGGAGTTCCCCCCAACACATGGGCCAGCGCATTGCTCCAGAGTTGCCTGCCTTGTGTACTCCACATTTCTGGTGATGACACTGTGTGGAGTGGCCTTGGGTTGAACATCTGGCAGCCTCATGACACGTAAGTAGGTGAATTTGGGGCTAATGTGGGCAAAAGTGGGGCAATGTCTCATGTGTTAACACCTCAAGTGGGATTAAAACCAAATACTGATATGCTTAAAATTAAGCACATTTTAAAGTGCTTTGTTGGATCTGGGTCATAATAAATGCAAATACGCTAGTGTGCAAGTTGACGTTTGGATTCTTCAAGTAACAATTAATGTAACTTTTAAAACAGCCTGTTGTGAATATAAGATGAGTTTTATTGATAGGAGTGAATGCTTGTGAATGAGACCACAATAGTTCTGAGAATGTGGTAGATGCGAGTTCATGTTCAAACTGGAATCATTGCACAAAGGAAAGTTTTTTTGTAATACTCACCCCACTTATATATCTTGGGAAGAGGATGGGAGAAAGGAACTTCTTACTCTTTGGGTGTAAACAGATGGGCGGCAGCCCCATATCTGCTCTGCCTCATCCCTGGATGGCCTGTCCATCTAAAGGTGGGCCACCAGATGTACAGACAGAGCAGAGGCAGAGCAGACTGTTCCAGCCCCACATGTAGTGCTCTGGAACATCCCCAAGCATTGTCAGAAGAGCGGGCCACCCAAACCTGGGGCATCGGCCCACGGTGGAGCTGTGGTCCATCTGCTCAATGGACAGCCACTGCAGCTCTGCTTTTGGCTAGCAGTTGCCAGCAGTTTTGACCAGAGCTGCCGGCAGCAGCCTAGAGCATCGGGTGATCCACCCGCAACTTTATGCGGGGGAGGGGTTGCCACTTGGACAGATCGTGGGACACATCAGCCACTGGGTCTGCGCAAACCTGACCCAGGCAGAGTTGAATGGGGGCAGACATCCCCAGAGCAGCTCTGGGTGTGGCCAGTCCTGTATCCATCAGAAAACACCCTTTCCTTACTTATTTACTCTTAGGTAGGTAGATTTTAAAAGGCAAATAGAACTCACGGTTCCATGGATAATACCTCTGTGACCTGTACATGAACTTCTCTGGATCTACTGTAGCTGGCCACTGTTAGAGAAAGGATGTTAGGTTCGATGGACCATGGGTCTGACCCAGTATAGCACTTCTTATGTAAGTCAAGGGTCCAAGTGCCATATTTACATTTAAAAGTTCACCTCTGTATAATTAAAGTTTCTATGGCATACTGGGGATGTGAAATGCTATAGCTATTTATTTTATTTAAATTTCATTTAAAGTATTATTAATAATGTATCCTCACAGTTTACCTACTGTGAGTAGCTGAATTCCTGACCTTCCAATTCTGGAAAGCAGCTTGCTACAATGGAAGTGTTTGAATGAAGATCTTGATGCTTTAATGCTGTTTGGTGTATTAGACCATAATCACTGCAATATGGCATAAAGCAAAATGAATTTCCAATATGTTAAATATATGACTGTTGAATTCTTATACTTTAAAATCTATGTTTAATTATACAGATGAAAGAGATTTCACCAAATGTGTCCATCTATAAAACAGATTCCCAGACAACTATGGCTCTGCCTTACACTGAAACTAGGGGTTACTTGAGGTGCACAAGGAAACGAAGGATTGGACCCAGAATTGATAGACAAATTGAAAGTTTGAGGCTCATTTGCTCATTATTTCCTTTTTGCTTGCCTTGCTATTCCCACAATAGTTTTACTGAAGTCAGGAGAACTGCTCCCATGAGTAAGGTGAGAAGAATTTGGCCCATACTTGGGAAATGATTAATTACTTAACTCTTGTGTGCTTGTTAACATAGAAATTATTAGAGTATGGCTAATATGGCATCCTAGATAAACAATATACCCTTTGTTACCTTATACAGAAAGACATGCAATTCTTTCAGTAACAAGGATATGCTTTCATGGCTATAGAAATCTGGGAAAGTTCTTGCAGAGGATGTGTCCTCATATAAAATATTTTATTAGGCACCCTTGGTTAGAAAGTTCTTTGCCAGATGGATTGCTTAAGCCTCAGCTACTGAAATTGTAATTGTGCAAGTTGGTGACTCTGAGACAGAAAGTGTCACTCTGTTGTTAGTCATATCAGGTCTACTTGGATCTGTGCTAGGGGAGACCATTCCCCAATTTATACTGAGTCCTGCAGAAGTGACAGGAATATTTTTGGCAAGTGAGGTCATGATAGAACTGACCCAGATGTTATCTGGGTGTAGTTTGTTCCTCATTTGACTAAGATGATGTGCTCAAAGTCAGCTAAATAACCTTGGAAAGCCGCTTAAGCATGCATTATCTCAGACATGGTAATTGGCTTTCTCCTGATCGTAAGTACAGTTATGTTAAATGTGGGCCTGAGGGGGAACCCCTGTTTTAGGTTGTTTATTATTAGGTGCGGAAATTACTGGACACCTCCAGCTGCCATTAATCAGCCATGGAGTCTGACTGGAGCCAAGTGAGAGGCCTGTGGGTGGATTCTACTGCATGCTAGGGAAATACAATGAGACAGAGACAAATGTTTTTCAGCCTAGGAGCACTAAACTCTGCCCTTTCGTAGTCCTTAACATGCATGTTCAAATTGATTTAGTCTGTTTACCCCCTCAGCCCAACCATCTATTTCCCTTGAAGAATGACAGTTTTATGTGTTGCTACCATGTTATTATGTGTTGCTGTTCTGCCAGTAGCTATAGGATTTCAGAAACATTCATCTCCAGACCTGTCTCTTATACACATCTAGATGTGTATAAGGAGATAGGGCATTGTTATCCCTATTTTTCAGGTGAGGAACTGAGGCTGAGAGAGAGTTATTTGCTTAAGTGACTTCATGGCTAAAATGGGATTTGAATTCTAGTCTCCCAGGTCTAAGTCCCAAACTGGCTCCACTAGTAANTTTGGTTTACAAACATGGCATTCCTTCATGGCTCTGGAATGCCGATTTAAAGTCTGTTGTAGGTGTGTGCCACTCAAACAAAAAATGAATACAGGTAGCAAGCTCAACTTGACTTGTAAACACCTTTTAATTGTATTTTCTCCACTCAGCTTTGGGGTCAATATGTCTAGGATGTGAAAGCCATTGAACTCAGTTATTTTAAATCGCTTACCTCACAAAACAGGGATCCATCAGAAATAAGAAATATCCTCTCAGTTTCTAACAGTCAGAAACATTAGACTGTTCTTAAGAAACTGGTGCTCAAAGGGCTGTATTCTAATGTAGTATTCTATGCAGAAAGGTGCTATTCCTCAGGAGTAAGTATATTAGAACAGGGTTCCTAAATGAGAGAGAATACTGACATGAAACTCACCCACTCTCCAAAGAACATGAGTGCCAGTAACTTCAGGGGCTGGTAATTAGACTTGATCTATATTGCTCGCTATATCCAGTGTGCTTTGCTCCCAAGTTCAAACCTTTGCTATAGCATTGCAAGAGTGCCCCGATAATGATCTTTTTCATGCCAAATTAGGCATGCTGTGGATGAATGCTCTGTCAGCAGATTACAGTTTTGGAGATATTGCTGCGTGCTCTGAAATCACATCATGAATTAATTGCTATGTAGCAGTGGCATACCAAGACTCATGTCCCAAATATGGACACCTCCCTTCCCCCAAGAGAAAGAGACAGGATCTCCTTAGGAATGTTGACAGGATCTCAACATTCATGTTGATGCAGCCCTTGGGGAGCTGAGCATGAGTTCATGGCCGCTATGACAACTATGGGTCTGTCCCAGATAGTTATTGGCCCGACACATCAGGGAGGACATACCTTGGACCTTGTGTTTTGCACCAGCCTTGAGGCAGGTGTTCCATTAGTGAGGGAGATATCAGCTGTGCCCTTGTCACAGATGGACCATTACCTCCTGCAGACCTTGCTCCTAGCACACGTCTGCCCCTGAAAGGGTATTGAGCCGATTTGGATGGTTCGCCCTGGAGGATGATGGAACCAGAACGGTTCCGGGATGCTCTGTGGGAAATACCCTCTGACCTTGATGATCGTCTCATCGATGACCTCGTTGTGCTGTGGAACACCTTGCTGACGGAGACCATTGATCAGACGGCTCCTAGGCATCTGCTGCCCAGGCGGAAGCTCCGCAGACCACCTTGGTTTTCCAAGGAGCTGCGGTTGCTGAAGCGAGATGGGCGGCGGTTGGAGTGACGGTGGTGTCATTCGTGTGCTGAAGCCGATAGATTGTGGCATAGAGCCAGTTTACGAGCCTATGCTGTGACTATGTGGGCAGCAAAGAGGGAGTTCTTTGCGGCCCTCATAGCTTCCACAAAATCCTGTCCAGTGGAGCTGTTCTGGGTAGTGTGGGGGCTGGTCAATCCAGCCTCCCTCAACCTTGGAGTGGAGTCATCTGCTGCCCGCTGTAACATGTTTGTGGATTATTTTGTGGACAAAATTGCTCATATTCACCACAATTTCCATGCAGCATTTATTACATTAGGGGAACTAGAGGTTATGGAAGCCCCATCATGTCTGGTTTTCTGGGATCAGTTTCAGTCAGTGATGCCTGCCGATGCGGTGGATGTTCTTGGGGCGGTCAGGGCCACTTCTTGTGAATTAGATCCCTGCCCGTCCCGGCTGGTTAACATCTGCCGGGAGACAATGGGGCCGTTGCTGGCTGGGGTGGTCAACGCCTCCCTGTGGGAGGGCAGAGTGCTGGGCTGTCTCAAGGAGGCAGTGGTGCTGCCTCTGCTCAAGAAACCATCACTTGACGCTGGCTCCCCTGCCAGCTATTAGCCTGTCTCTAACCTTCCCTTTTTAGGGAAGGTTATTGAACGGATTGTGGCTTGGCAGCTGCAGGGGCATCTTGATCGCCTTCGTTTTCTTGATCCCGCTCAGTCCATCTTTCATCTGGGTTATGGCACCGAGACAATGCTTGTGGCTTTGGTAGATGACCTGCGGCGAGGTATGGATCGAGGTTGCTCGACCCTGCTGATCCTGTTAGATCTGTCAGCTGCATTTGATACTGTTGATCATGAGATGTTGGTGACGCGCCTGCAGGACTGTGCAGGAGTGGGCGGGACTGTTCTTGAATGGTTCCGCTCATTCCTGACTGGAAGAATCTAGCGAGTGGTTCTCAGGGACTGTTTTTCATCATACTGAGACCTTTTGTGTGGAGTTCTGCAGGGTTCTGTTCTGTCTCCTCTCCTGTTCAGTGACATCCGCCCATGTAAAATTGGGTCCCTTTATCAAATTATTCTGTAGTTTGGCAGATATGACAGTGAAGGTATGGGATACATTCCTGCCAAATACCTTTTAAGCAGGATGGAATATACAAATGATACAGCTGGAAATGTATTTTCAAGTTAATGTCTTATACCATCAGGACCCTTTATCCAATTTTTCTGAAAATTGGAAGGAGTGTTAGGCTTATGGAGGGACATAATATTCACATGTGTAATGCAAATTGGATGCAAGATAAAGAAGTTGTAACCATGAATGTGTACAGAGCTTTTCTGAAAAGCACAACATTCAATCGCTTCTAGAATCGGTTTCATTTACCTAATCGTTTCACAAATTGGTACACTTAGTGCCCTCCATTGCAGGTACACCCTCCCCTTGTTTAATCAGAATTGAATAAGAAACAAAAACGTTACAGCCAGAAATATGTTTTTTATGTTTTTCCCTTTATTTCAAAAACAAAATGTCATTTTTGTTTCTATTTTTGTTATTTGTATTTTTGATATTGCAATAACAATAATGTAAACAACAATATTCGTTATCATTATTGTAATAATGAAAATGACATGCACATCCCTATAAGTGGGCATGATTTGCCCATCTCTCTTTTATTGTTCTCTTTGGGTATGGAGTGCAGTGGGAATTTGCTTCTTACCTGATTGGCTTGTAAGGGGGCATTTCCCCCCTCTCTTTTATTGCCCTCTTATGCACAGTGAGAATTTGCCCCTCATCTACTTTGGGCTTAAGAGGGCATTTGTCCCTCTCTGATTTATTTCCCTCTTTGGCATGGGGTACAATGGGGATTTGCCCCTAGACTTTGTATTTTCCTGTAGTGAGACATGGGGAAGGGGTTATGTAACCATCTGTGTTTGATGCCCACTTTCAGGTGGCAGCTGGAGCCCAGCTATCATATCCACTGCTCCACTGAACCTGAGTCCCCCCCCCCTGTTGGAGCTGTGGTTTGGGGGGGTTTCCCATGGCTTTGGGGTGGGGGATAAACTGGCCTAACACTGTTGCTCACTTGGTAGGGGGTGGGTCGGAGGTGGGGCCTGCTCACCTGGACGGAGCTATACTAACTTTGGACTTCAGCCCCCCCAGCCACATCCCTTCTGGATCCGCCCATGAGTGTGTATATGTAGCCGCTCGGCAAGGTGATTAGGGGGTTGTTTTCTCTGTTTCCTCCTTTTTATGATTTGTTTTAAAAAAAAATTATTGTTATAAGTCGCCCCGAGCTGCCTGTGGCAGGAGGGGCAGGGTAATAAGTTTTAAAAATAAATAAATAAGCAGCAGTCCTACCAGGGGTCCCAGGAAGGTGGTGGCATCACCCTGGCTCCTAGTGGCCCCACCCCCTCCCACCTGGTAACAACCATGCTGGGAAGGAAATTTTTAAGAGTGGACAGGGGTGGGGCAGTAGCACTCTACTCCTGCCCACTCTGAAAAGTTCCTTCTTGGCAGGCTCTTTGCAAGTGGCTTGAGCACTACTAGAAAATTTCCAGAGTTGGTAGGGGCCGGGTGTTGGTCCTACTTCCTTCTTTACTCACTCTGAAAATTTACTTGCAGTGCTCAAACTGCTGGCAAAGCACATCCTAGAGTCCAGCTGAGCCTCCTCACTCCATGGTAGGTATGCCCCTGCTATGGAGAATCGCATGAAGAACCATATCTGTTTTTTCAAAAGAGAACCTAAAGAGCTATAATAGTTTGTTTTATTTCATATAAATATATCACAAAGCACAGGTCTATGGGAAACAACCATGGAAATAGCTATAGAATTTCAGAAACATTCACTACCAGACATGGAGGGGAGGGGGACAGAAAGGAGGGTGCCATTTAATTCTTTTTTCTACAGGGTGCAAAACATGTCAAGCATGGCAACAATTCTCTCTCTTTTATGTACACAATGCTGGGTTCTAAATTAGGAGTTACCACTCAGGAAAAAGACCTTGGAGTCATTGTGGACAATACATTGAAATCCTTAGCTCAGAGTGTGGTGGCCATCAAAGAAGCAAACAGGATGTTAGGAATTATTTGTAAAGGGATAGAGAATAAAACTGGAAATATCATAATTACACTATATAAGTCTATGGTGTGTCTGCACTTTGAATATTGTGTGCAGTTCTGGTCACTCCATCACAAAAAAGATATTATTGAATTAGAAAAGGTTCCGAGAAGGTCAACAAAAATGATAAGGGGTATGGAACGGCTCCCCTATGGAGAGAGGCTGGATAGGTTGGGGCTCTTCAGCTTGGAAAAGAGACGACTGAAAGGGGATATGACAGATGTTCATAAAATCATAAGTGGTGTGGAACATGTTAATAGGGAATGGTTATTTATCCTCTCAAATAGTACTGGGACTAGGGGACACGCCATGAAACTCACAGGTAGCAGATTTAAAACAAATAAAAGTATTTTTTTCACTCAATGCACAATTAAGTTGTAAAATTTGTTGCCAGAGGACGTGGTCAAGTCCTGTAGTCTAACTGGGTTTAAGAAAGGATTGGACAAGTTTCTGGAGGACAGGTCTACTAGCAGCTATTAGCCAGGTAGGTTTGGGGAATGTAACCTCTTACTGTCAGGAGCTGGGACGAACAGCAGGGAATGGATTGCACCATAATGAACTGTTGGGTATTTCAAGCAACTGAAATTGACCACAGTCGGAGACAGGATGCTGGGCTCAATGGACCATTGGTCTGACTCAGTATGGCACTACTTATGTTCTTAATTACATAGCAATTGTATGAAACACCCTTCTGATAAAATTACAAGTTGATACTGGGGTTTATTTTAGCTTCTTCTTGCAGTGCCTGTCTTCATTGGGTAAAAACAGACATGTGGGTGGCAGAGTGTGGCAGCTCCCCGGCCCAGCCCAGGGTGGGAAACATTGGCTAGCACTCCCTAGTTTGTAGAGGGGCACTGAACAAATGTGCCTGTGGCCAGAGAGCTGTCCCACTGCCGCATGCCCCAGGTAGGGCCGGGAGCTCAACAGACGTGTGGCAGTCATGGAAACCAGTCATTGCTCACGGCCATGGCAGCCCCTTCCCCAAGGCAGGGATGGTGGGGCCAAACAAACATACTGGGCTTCATTGGCCCACGGTGGCGGCCCTTGGCTCAGGTTATGCCTCGGAGATTTTCCCAAGGACACAGCCTGGGCCAGCTGCCTACCTGCCCTGGGGCAGAAGTGGGATTACATCTGGCAATGCGTGAACACATGAGCTAGTGGGTCCCAGGCCACCACCATCATGTCTGTTTTTATCCATTGTTAGTAAATTACAATATGCACAGCCATAGATAACGTGATCCTGAATCAATTGAAATCCATGGCAAAACTCTTATTGACTTCAATGAGTCAGGATTGCACTCAGATGACTGAGTGTAAAACACATATGTAAAATACAGAGTAGTAGAGGATGCTAGTAAGCTTACAGACTACAGAACAATATGCTCAAAAGTCTGCGTGTGTACGTTAAAGTGAGTTGACCCTGAATTCTGATGCAAGGTCCTTAAATTGTTCATTGCTCTGGATCAGCTGATTAGAAATCCTGCAGTATCTTCAGGCAATGGATGTTTTAAATGATGACTAATGAATTAGATATTACATGTACAGAACCAACAGACTAGTGTAGATTAACCAAATATCTGTGCAGGTACTCTTTGCTTCCATGGGGGGAAAGGCAGGGGAGAGGGCAAACATAAGACTTGCCCTACTGATTCAGACCAATGGCCCATCTAGTGTAGTATCCTATCTTTGACAAAAGCCAGCAACAGGTACCCCAGAGGAAGCATATTAGAAGCCAAAGAGTAGCTATGTAGTGATCCATCCCCTGTCCTTTATTCCCAGCTTCTGGAGTTCTGAGGTGTAGGAACACCTTGAGCATAAATGTAGCAGCTTCCCCTTTCTGAAGGTCCTAGATTTAGTTTACAGAGATTAAAATAATAATTAATAATATTTAGTTTACAGGGATTGAAGGACTTGAAGCTCTTTCCAGCACTCAAATTGCATACCATCTTAGGTGACAATTGCTGCATATTTAAGAACATAAGTACAGAAGAAGTGCCATAATGAGTCAGACCAATGGTCCATCGAGCCCAGCATCCTGTCCTCCGACAGTGGCCAATCTTTATCATATGGGAGAAGAACCAACAGTCACAATGGGCAATCCATTCCTCGTTGTTCACTCCCAGCTCCCGACAGTAAGACGTTCATCCCATAAGCTACTTGGTTAATAGCCATTAATGGACCTACTCTCCAAGAACTTATCCAGGCCTTTTTTAAACACAGCTATACTACTGGCCTTGACAATTTCCTCTGGCAACAAATTCCATAAGTTAATTATGCATTGAGTGAAAAAGTACTTCTGTTTATTTGTTTTAAAACTGCCGGCAGCTAGTTTCATGCAGTGTCCCCTAGTTTTAGTACTATTTCAGAGGGTAAATAACCGTTCCCTATCTACTTGTTCCACACCACTTAAGATTTTATAAACCTCTATCATGTCCCCTCTAAGTCTCCTCTTCTCTAAGCTGAAGAGACACAGCTTGTCAAGCCTCTCTTTGTATGGAAGACGTTTCATACCCTTTATCATTCTCATTGCTCTTCGCTGTACCTTTTCTAGTTCAGCTATGTCTTTTTTGAGATGGGATGACCAGAACTGCACACTAGGGGCAGGAAAACCGGTAAATCCGGTATCCGATAATGCCGGTACCGGGCGTACCGGCATTATCGGATTCGACCCGGTAAATCCGGTCTGGGTACCGGATTCCGGGTACCGGATTTTTTTTACAATGCAGCCATTTAAAAATGGCTGCAATGTAAAAACTTAAAGCCCCAGCAAAAAAGTTTAAAAAAAACAAACCCTCCCCGAGTCCAGGCTGCGCGGGTGGAAGGGGGGACACCCCCCACCCACCCTGCCCAGCCTGGATTTTTGTTTAAAAAAAGACCCAGAGGCGAGCCCACCCCCCAGCACCAGCGGCCGCGGCGTCCCTGCAGCCGCCGGTAAGTATGACCCGATCCCTGGGGTGTGT
>QEPC01004817.1:2415962-2430498 GCA_003113815.1 Sphenodon punctatus | reverse complement strand
GGCTCTTTTTTTAAAAAAATTCCAGGCTGGGCAGGGTGGGTGGGGGGTGTCCCCCCTTCCACCCGCGCAGCCTGGGAGGGGGAGGGGGGAGGAATTGTATTCCATTGATTTCAATGGGGACACAGTGCCCCATTGAAATCAATGGAATAAAACCAGTACCGGATACCGGATTTAATCCGAGAATCTGGTTCTTTGAGAACCGGAAAACCGGTAAATCCGGTATCCGGTAATTGCCCCGGGGTCCCACCTCTAGAAGCCTAGCCACTCTATGCTCTCCAGGGTGCTGAAGGCTGGAGAACCAGGGTGGAACCTGGTACTGGCAGAGGCTGTGCCTAGGAGGGAGTCTTGTGCCTGGGGAAGGCTTGGCCAGAGCCTGGGACTTTGAGGCCTGACTAGATGGGCAAGGGGGGTTGGTGTTAGGTTGCTCCTGAGCCTACAAGAGACTGACCTGGGCCTGCAGGGTGGAGGCAACTGAGCCGGCAGCCCCAGGGATTGGAGTCTAATGAAGGGCTGTGGACTTGTTACCCTCTGGACTTTACCTAGACTGTGTTGGGTCCTATAGGAGGGTACCCCCTTTCTCAGAAGGGGATTCAGCCAAGGCTTGGGCTGAATAGGCGTGGCAGCAGGATAGAGTTAATTCCCCTAAAGAGACCCCAGTGCCCCCATGTGGCCCTGGGAAGACCCCCCTGCTACAGTATCACTTTCAAAGTCAGTGTGTGGTAGAGTTCAGCCACAATAGGACTGTGAGCCCTTTAAGAACTAAAGAATGGGCTGAAGCCATGCCCACTCCTGGTATATAAAGAGATGAGTAACCTAAAGAGAGAGTCAGTTGCTGCCTGAATGTGGAAAGGAGCACGTCTCTGCTGGAGAGCTGAATGAGAAGTGGCGTGCTGCCTGGAAGAACCTGACTCCTGAAGTGTGAGTTGGATGTGTGAACCTGCCAGAGGACTGCTGCTTGGCCAAGCCTGGGCTTATTGTAAAGGCTTGTATATAAAGGAGACAGAGTATACGGACTGTGCATGTATGAATAAACTCATTATAATTTAATCCCCATTGAGACTGTGTGATTTGGGCTCTGATCCTGCAAATACTCATCTGCTTACCACCTTACCCTATTACAGAGTGGGAGGAAGATTATTTTTTTACCATGGTGAAATCCAGGTGTGTGTGCCTTGTTTGCAATACAACTGCAGCTCTCCCCAGGTAGGGAAATCTTGAAAGGCATTTAAAATATCACCATAGTAAATATAATACTGATTTTTCCACTAAAAAAATGAGTTGCGAAAGAAAAGGGTGACAGATTTAAAGTGTTGGCTTAGTGTCCAGCAATCTGCTTTTACTGCACTGACTGAGAAATCTAAGGCAGCTACAACTGCATCATTTTGGGTGAGTCATGTGCTGCTTAAGTGCAAGAAGCCATTTGAGGATGGAGAGGCATAGAAAGAAGCCTTTTAGAGGCAGCAGTTTCATTATTCAATGACTTAAAAAATAAATCAGAAATACTTTGAGCAACCAAAGAAATTTAGCTGTCTAGAAATACAGTTATGCGCTGCTCAGAAACATTGAGTGAGAATTTGATGGAGCAAGACCTAAATGAGTTAATTTCTTTCTCTCTTCAGCTGGATGAGTCAACAGACATCACTGACACATCCCAACTTGCTATTTTTATTAGAATGATTTTTGAAAATATGTCTGTGAAAGAGGAAGTACTCACAATAATACCACTCAAGGAAAAAAATGTGAGAAGACATTTTCAAGCAATAAAGAACTTTATTAGGCTCACTTGACTACCCATTTACAGACTTGTTTCCATCACTACGGATGGAGCACCAACTATGTCTGGCTTAATGGGTCCATTGCTCTCTGAAAAAATGATGATAGATTCCCTAACTTCCTTCACTATCACTTTGAGGGGCCGTGGCTTAGGTGGTAGAGTACATGCTTTGCATGTATAAGGTCCCAAGTTCAATCCCTGGCATCTCTGATTCAGGATTTCTGGTAGCACACCTGGGTGAGGCCTCTGCCAGGAATCCTGGAGGGTCTCAGGTAGTACGCCTGGTTGAGGCCTCTGCCGGAGACCCTGGAGAGCTGAATTTGAAACCCTGCCTGCTGCTGTGTCAGTTTGTGACAATACTAGGCTAAGATGGACTGGACCATTGGTCTGAGCCAGTTGGGCAGCTCCCCTTCATCAGCAGGCAGGGTTTCAAAACGCTGAATATAAAAGATGTTTATGGCTATTGCACTAAAGATTGTGTTGTATTTGTGCAAAAAGTCTGCAGAGGAGGCTCTTCAGATCTCAACTTAAGAAAAGTGAAACTGAACACACTGATCTCTTGCTTCATACTTATGTTTGTTGGCTCAGCAGGGGAATTTTTTTTGCAGAAGTACAGAGATTTGTTGCCTGAAATAAGATTTCTTAGCAAGCCGGGGTGACGAATACAGGCAGCTGGAGGAGGAAGTGTGGCTGTTACATTTTGCTGACCTTGTGTTGAGATTAAATGAACTCAACTTAGACCTCCAAGGCAAAGGAAAAACTGTTGTTCAAACGGCTGGTTGTGTGAGCGCTTTCATACTAAAAATGTATTCCACCCAGCTACAACGACTGGAACTAAGAAGTTTCTAAAATATGATTTCAGAACTAGAAAACCAGAGGGAAGTAACTAATAATTTCGATAATGTTCAATATATGGAGCAGGTGCAAACCATCATAAATGAGTTTGACTGGACGTTGGTATCTTAGAACCTGTGTCAACATTTCTTTGCTTTCCTTTTTGTTTGGATTTAGATGTTGAAGTAATTACATCCAAAATAGTATCACTGTTTGATATGAACACAAGCAGCATTGAAAATGAAATTGTGAATCTGCAAAATGACCTACAACTTAAAGTAAGAGCTTTAGAAGAGAACTTCCAGACTTTTGTTTCGGAGAACAAATATCCAAATCTGAGAAGAAGTGCAATGTATTTGACATGCCTTTTTGGATCTACCTACCTCTGTGAATCAACATTTTCAGCAATGAAAATAATAAAATCTGAGTACCGGTCCAGCCTAACAGATGAACATCTGAATTCCTGCCTGAGAATTGCAGTCAGCAGCTACACTCCAAATGTTTGAAAAAAAATTGTCTGCTTTCACACATTACGAAATGGGCTCTTATAATAACTTGAGATAATACTGGGGATTATACTTCTGCAGTTTTTATATTGTGTGAATCCACTATTCCCATGCAAGACCTTGGGTTGTTGCAAGAGTCAATGTGTAATGTGGCTCTTACAATGACCCAAAATCTCACAGCATTAAAAAGGAACAGTACATTTACACATTACCAAAACTGAGGAATTATAATACCTGGTATTATCTAGAGTTATTATAATAGCCCATTTTGTAATGTGTAAAAGCAGCCTTACTAATGCCATGCAATGTAAATCCTCTGCTTTTAAGTAAATAAATTATAAGACTTACAGTGTAAATAAATGTTTTCTATTTTATTTTGTAAGATAAAACAAATTTAATATGAAGTGTAATAAAACAATTTTGCCTGATACAAACAAGTAAATATTAATCTACTTATGTAGCTGTGAGCATGTGTATGGTGGTGAAAATGATGGTTTGAGGGGCATGTACACTTCTGGATGGGGTGTGGCTATGCAAATGAGGGGTGGCCATGTTAATAAGGGGTGTGGACACACCATAATACGCCCCCAGGTGAGTGGTAGATCACTGAAGGCTGATCACTTTGCTGCTAGGGTCATCCACTCAGCCCGTCGCTTCGACCACGTACAGCCTCTCCTCTCCTCGCTTCACTGCTTCCCCCTTCCAGAACGCATCCTTCACAAACTCCTGGTGTTCACGTACAAATCCCTTCACACCTGGCTCCCCCTTACCTCTCAGCCCTAGTCTCCTTACACACTCCTGCACGCACTCTCCACTCCTCCTCTGTCCCCTCCCTCGCTCTCCCTCATCTCCCCTGCTCTCCTGACTGCCTTTGTCCCTTCTCCCTTGCTGATCCCCACACCTGGAACTCCCTCCCTGCCCACATCTTCCTTGCCCCCTCCCTCTGCACCTTCAAATCCCTCCTAAAAACCCACCTCTTCCTCGCTGCCTTTCCTGACGCCTGTTAGAATTTTCCTTTCAATATTTACTGTCTGCCCTCCCCGCAGATTCCTGCCTAACTGCAACCAAGCCAAGCACGTGAACCTAAGACTTCGCATCTGTTTAAATGTTATTTATCCCATGTCTCTCCCTATGTCCCCTCTCCTTGTCTCCCCCCTCCATGTCTATTAGATTGTAAGCCATAGGCAGGGACTGCGTCTATCTTATTGTTTTGTAAAGCGCCAGGTACACAGATGCCATTATACAAATGCTTATAATAATAATAATTATTAGGGGCGGGAAAACCGGTAAATCCGGAATCCGCTAATGTCGGTACCGGGCGTACCGGCATTATCGGATTCGACCCGGTAAATCCGGTCCGGGTACTGGATTCCGGGTACCGGATTTTTTTACATTGCAGCCATTTAAAAATGGCTGCAATGTAAAAACTTAAAGCCCCACCAAAAAAGTTAAAAAAACAAAACCCTCCCGAGTCCAGGCTGCGCGAGTGGAAGGGGGGACACCCCCCACCCACCCTGCCCAGCCTGGATTTTTGTTTAAAAAAAGACTCAGAGGCGAGCCCACCCCCCAGCACCAGCGGCCGCGGCGTCCCCGCAGCCGCCGGTAAGTATGACCCGATCCCTGGGGGGGGTGTTTAACACCCCCCCAACCCCCCAGGGATCACCCCTACTAAAGTTCAGTGCTTGCTTACCTTGCGGAGCTCCGGGTGCGGCGGCGGCGGGCGGTCCGGCGGCCTCAGCGCCGGCTGTGGCTGCCGGCGTCAGAGACGCTCTAGGCCTTCCGGGGAACTTCCGGGTTTCCCCGGAAGGCCTAGAGCGTCTCTGACGCCGGCAGCCACAGCCGGCGCTGAGGCCGCCGGACCGCCCGCCGCCGCCGCAGCCCCGAGCTCCGCAAAGGTACAGCACTGTCAACTTTAGTAGGGGTGATCCCTGGGGGGTTGGGGGGGTGTTAAACACCCCCCCCAGGGATCGGGTCATACTTACCGGCGGCTGCGGGGACGCCGCGGCCGCTGGTGCTGGGGGGTGGGCTCGCCTCTGAGTCTTTTTTTAAACAAAAATCCAGGCTGGGCAGGGTGGGTGGGGGGTGTCCCCCCTTCCACCCGCGCAGCCTGGGAGGGGGAGGGGGAAGGAATTAATTTATTTCATTGATTTCAATGGGGACACAGCGCCCCATTGAAATCAATGAAATAAATCCGGTACCGGTATACCGGATTTAATCCGGGAATCCGGTTTTTAGAGAACCGGTAACCGGTAAATCCGGTAGCCGGTAATGGGCCTGAGGTCCCACCTCTAATAATTATACGTAGGGGTGGTAGGTCACTTGCCAGGTAAGTCTGGCCACGCCTGCTCTACATGCTTAATATTAACCACATACACAAGCGACTTTAGAGTGAGGGTCTTAGGCAACATAGAGAGATCATTTCACCTAACTCTGGGGCAAAACATATCATCATCATCATCATCATCATCATCACTTTTTATTTATACACCGCCTCTCTCCCAAAGGACTCAAGGCAGCTTACAACAAAATAATACATTCTGGGTTTTTCCACACAGGGGACCCAAGTCAGTACAAAAATTCTAACATAATATAACAATTTAAATAACATCCATCAAATAACAATTTACAAAAACACAAAACACCCCCCCTAAGAACTAACTGATGTCCCATTCCATGATCTCCCCCACAACAACGGGGTAGGTCCCATCTATTGTCATATCATCCCCTGCTGCCACCAGGGAACACTTAACCACCTCCACCCTTCTCTCACTAGGGGGAGGTGGTCCCACCAACCCTACATCAGTAATCATACGCCATTCATCCAACTCCTCCCAATCTCCCACCTCCATCCCCAACCCTAGCCAGGGCACACAATCAAGAGGTAAACCTCCTCCACCCTTTTCCATAGGTAACAACGAACCCCTCCACATACCCTGTTCTCACTACAGAAAGGGGTATGGGAGTCTGGCTGTGATGCTACCACCATCCGCTTTTCCTGTGATACCAGCTCTTTCTCCTCCCTCCCTCCCATTTCCCCAGTTTCCTCAGAGGATATCCCTGCATTATCCCCCCTCAACCTCCTCCCCCACAAGGATGGGGACACCCTTGAACAGCCCCTCCCCACAGTCTCTCATAATACCCCCTGCCTCCTTCCTCCATCCATATTGACAGGGGCTATAATACTAAGTCCTGTATCCCTTCTCACCCGATTTACCCACCACAAGCACTTCCCCCCCAAGCACTTCTATTCTTGTCTTCCTTGATCTCTCTGCTGCCTTCAACACTGTTGACCACTCGCTCCTGCTTGAATAGCGTCACTCCCTGGAATTCCAGGACTCTGTTCTCGACTGGTTCTCCTCCTACCTTTCTGATCGCTCCTTCAATGTTTCTCTTCCTAACTCCTCCCCCTCCTCATCCCTGCCCCTCTCAGTCAGGGTTCCCCAAGGCTCTGTCCTTGGTCCTCTCCTTTCTATCTACACCTAGTCCCTAGGCAAACTCATTGCTTCCCATGGTTTCCAATACCACCTATATGCTGATGACACTCAAGTCTGTCACTCCACTCCTTCCCTCTCCCCCTTTATCCAAGCTCATCTCACCAACGGTCTTTCCAATATCTCCGCCTGCATGTCTCAACGCCAACTTAAACTGAACATGGCTAAAACTGAACTCCTTATCTTGCCTCCCAATCCTTCCTCTCCCTCTCCCCTGTCAATTGCCATTGAAGGGTCTCCAACCTCCCTGTATCCCAATCCTGTAGCTTGGGCTTCATCTTTGACTCGTACCTCACCTTCAAACCCTACATTGATGCCGTGGCCAAATCCTGCCACTTCTCCCTCCACAACATTGCTAAGATCTGCCCTTTTCTGTCTGTCTCCTCTGTCAAAACTCTCATCCACGCCCTAGTCATCTCACGTCTTGACTATTGTAACTTTCTTCTTGCTGGCCTTTCCCGCTCTCATCTTGATTCCCTCATCTCTGTTCAACACTCTGCTGCCAGGATCATCCACGTAGCCTGTCGCTTTGACCATGTGCAGCCGATCCTCTCCTCTCTCTGCTGGCTCCCTCTTCCTGAGCGTACTCTGCAGAAGCTCCTCGTCTTCACCTACAAAGCCCTTCATAACCTTGCTCCCCCCACCTCTCTGCTCTGATCTCCCTCCGAACCCCTGTTCGAACACTCCGCTCCTCCTCCATCCCCTTCCTCACCCTTCCACGCCTCCCCTGCTGCTCCAACCGCCTTCGTCCCTTCTTCCTCGCTACCCAGCATGCCTGGAACTCCCTCTCTGCCCTTGTCTGCCTTGCTGCCACCCTCCACACCTTCAAGTCCCTTCTCAAAACCCACCTCTTTTGCTCTGCCCTTCCTAACTCCTGCTAATCATCCCCACCCAGGATTATCCCCTACTTGTTATCTGCAAACTCCTATTTACTGTAACCAAGCCAAGAACATGCACCTGAGTTCTCGCATCCTCGTGAATGTTGCATCCCTTGTCTCTCCCTCTGTTTCCCCTTCCCTGTCTCTCCTCCCTTTGTCTTTAGATTGTAAACCCTGGGGCAGGGACCGTGTCTATTTTATTCTCTGTAAAGCACCAGGTACATTTCTGATGCTATATATAAATGCTTATAATAATAATAATGCTATACAACAGGAAAGGTGAGAAATAAAGTCTACCATGACTGATAATTCTGTGTATTCTTGATGACGATCCTTTGGTGGTAAGTGTAATGCTTCCCCAGAGTTTTGAGATACTTTATGATAAAAAGTACCCTATATATTAAATGCACTATTTATTATTATTTAATTTTTGCCAAGCTTTCAAATGAAATTTCTCTAATTTTTGATGGTTTGCCTGTACATGCTTTGCTTAAGTTATTGGAGAAACTCTTCAAGGTGAGATTTTTGGACAGCAGTGTTGTGCATTTCCTCCCATTCAGCTGTTTTTCCTTCTGGAGAGAGTTAAATAATAACTTGAGGGAGTTTCCTCTTAATGAGGTAATAACCATATCCTGGGCTAAATAAACTGGAGGCCCAAGGCCTAGGTGTTTATTAGCCCAGGATGTGGTTATTAACAAATTAACAAGAAGCATCCTCCAGTTAACCATTTTACCGACATCTCTAATGCTTATGTATTTGGAACATGAATGAATTAAAATATGGTTTATTTTTTAAACAGGACAGGTGTCTAAAATGAGAACTGTAAGTTGAGGAAGTCATGTTTTTATTGTGAGGATCCCCAAGGTCTGAGGCAGTACTGAAACCGGACACTGAAAGACTAATGCCTCAACACCATTATCTGCCCACAGACAAATTGATACAGCAAATTAATTCCACATGTGTAGGAATGCCAAGGTGAAGTTTTATTTTAGAATTAATGTCAGCTAAATTAGTTGTCAACTTGTAAACTCCTGCAGTTTCTATTTTAAAAAACATTCCAGTGCAATTATTAAAGGAGAATATTATTTACAATAAATAATGTTTGGGTACACGAGCCTACTCCCTTTACTATCAAAGGGTGTTGTCTGATAATAATGTAATTTCTTCCTTTCTTCCTTCCTTCCTTTGTAAATCTCACTGGCAAATAAGAATCATTGGGTGCTTTATCAATCACACCCAAGCCCTTGCTCTGCCTCACACCAGGGCAGACCGTCCTTTTAAAGGTGGTCGACTAGTCGTGCAGGCAGAGCAGTGTTTTACCGCACTCCATCCCCACTAGTGGTGCTCTGGGATGTTCTGGAGCACCACCAGCGAGATGGGCTGCCCAAACCTGGGACACCAGCTGGAGGCGGAGCAGTGGTCCATCTATTCGGCAGATGACCACTGTATCTCTGCTTCCAGCTGGGGGTTGCACTGGGCAATGCCATAGTGATGCAGGAAGCAGCCTAGAGTGATGGCTGATCCACCCACAGATATATGGAGTGGGAGAGGGGGCACCGCGCAGGTAGACCATGGGCCATGGCAGGTCCAGGTCCATTTAGAACAGCCCCAGGCAGGGCTACAAGCAGGAAGACATGGGGGTACGCCCCTAGACGCAGGGTTGACCCCAGGGTTTGCGGGACCATGTGCAAAGTCTTGGTGCGGAGCCTAATTTGCATGATTTACATAATTTGCATAATATTCCCTCATACCTGCACACAGACCTTATCAGCCCCACCACTTTATCCTTAGCTTCCTCCACACAGCACCCCCTTGTCACTTCCAATTCACATATCCACCTCCCTGTAGGCTGTCAATGGGGCTGGGGACGGAGGGCCCTGGGAGAGGGGAAGGCAACAGCACGGGGGTGCAAGGTCAGTGCAGTGGCTAATACGCCAGCCTGGGGAAGGGGGTGGTGTTCGAGATGTTCTGGGGCTAATGCCACCATGGCTCACAGCCTCAGGCTGCAGCTTGCAGTGCTGTGCTGACCTATGTTGTCTGTCAGTAGTCTGTGCTGTAGTTCAGCAGGGAGGTGTGGTGGGGGTTAGGTCAGTGGGGTGTGTGTTAGGCCAGCGGGGGAGTGAGTGGAGGCCACCACCCTAAGGATTTCCCTAGTAGGAAAAGCACGGCACAGGAAGGCACTCCAGGGCTGGGTGAGCTGGCCTGTGATGCCTCTGTTGGTGCTGCTGACTGTCCACCACCACCAGGCACTGGCAGGAGCCTCTCTGCTGCTGCCGGCAGTGCCTGAAGCACCGAGCCTCCTCTCCTCTTTGCCACGACCACTCTCGCCTCACTGTCTGGGCCGGGCACTGACTGCTTCACTTCCTTGTGCTGCTTCAGTGCTCTGAGTCAGCAGGCTTGCCCTCTATGCTGCGACTGCACCTCCTCAGACTTTCCCAAGGTCCCAGGCACCACGTGGTGATTGTTGACAGGCACAGCTGAGCATGCGCCTGACTCACCTCTGAACCTTTTGACAAAAACAGCCGCAGGAGCCAGGTGCTGCGGCACAGGGCTCCAGGGAGGAAAGGGATTAGGGAAGCACTACAGTGGGGGTGGGGGACAGGTCTGGGGCAGGAGCCGTGGCCCACAGACAGCAGTGAATGAGGCAGAACTAAGGGCTGTGCAGGGACTGCACTACCACCCCCAGTGCGACCTAGGTACGGGGTCAGGCTGGATGCGGGGCCATGTGCGACTGCACTTGTTGCACATACCTGGGGCTGGCCCTGCCCAGACTTGCTTTGGGGTTGAGCACCGCCATGTATGTTTAAAGACATCCATTACCTGAATTTCACAGAAAGGGAAAGGAGTCATAGAGAGGTTAGGTGGCTTTCCCAGTCATCCTTTCTTCAGAACCCGAACTTTGTACTCCAATGCCCTCTACACTGGACTGCACAACAATGAATACAAGGTAAGGCCCTGATCTTGAAATCACTTACACACATGCTTAATTATAACTACATGAGAGGTCTTTAGACTCACCACCACTCTGCATTTTGTTTTCTCTTTTTAAATCACTACAAAATGAATTTCCATGACTTTCTTATCCACTTTGCCCTGATGTAAAAGACTACTAAAGATACAGTGGACTGGAGAATTGGGAAAATTAAATTCTATGGGATTAAAGTATTTGCAATATTGGCATGTAAATGAAACCAGAATTACAGTCATTATTTTCAGCTAAATTGTAAAACTGAGAGAAAGGCAAAAAAAATCCCAATGCATGCACTTTATGGCTATAGAAATGGAAGAAATCACAGGACATCATCATGTGAAAGGAAAGGAGGCTTGTTGAATGAAGATGTTACCAATGTAAGTTTGTATGTGCATGCTGTGCTCCAAAAGAGATCTTTCCATAGCTTTTCCAAAGATTAACTAGCTCCAGCTAGGCATAACATCTTCCAAATGACCATACCTGCTATACCCTCCTTTCAAATATGACATTAACAAATTTCTATGCTGACAGCTTGCTCAAGATGAATATATGAAGTTGAGTTCCTGATGCTGGAAGAAAAACAAAAATACAAAAAGGGTAGCCAAGTTATGCCTACAATTAGTAGTATAAACATCTTAATAGGCATAGAGGACACAAACAGATGTTCTAATTGCATGTCTGTGAGAAACTGATATTTACTAGTTCCACTCTAGCTTGACCTCTGGAAGTTTCAGTCCCAATGGGGATTTAAGTGATTTACTGATTTGGACACAATGGATACTGCAGAAACAAGCTGGAGTTTTTAGAGGTTAAATACACCCTTATCCAGCATAGCACTAACTCATGTTAGAAAGGAATCCAGTCCAACTGAATCAAAAGAGAGATAGCTGCAGTATTTGCCACATTCATTAGCAACGGGGAGGAAAGATGGATTATGCAGAGGATATGATATTGGCAAGTGCAGGGAAGGCAGGAACAAGAAAAGTAGGTGTGAGTAATTAAATCTTTCTGTAGGAAGTTCAAACCATTTAAACCAAACAAAAGCCTATAAATAATTTATCTTGTTATTAATGACAAACTTTCTGGAGATCACCTTAAGGTTTCATCCAACTGCACTTTGCAAAGGAGTTCAATAAAAAGTGATTCACAACTAGACAGCGATTGAGCAACTAATTAGTTGATTCCCACAGGCCACTTAGGAAGTGCACCACACATGATTATAAAATTATCTTCTTATTTTCAACAAAGTGGAAAACTGACTGATAAAGATTTAGTTGATTACAATAAAGATTTAGTTGATTCCAATATTGATTCTTAGCATAAAGCTGTGGATTATCCGTGGTAAGTATCATTCAAATGTATGCCTAATATATGACCAATAAGTATTCAACTAACTCTATTGAAGTCAGTAAGATTACTTGTGTTTTAAAGTTAAGCAAGTGCTTAAATTTACTTGGTATATATAGTCATTTTTCAGCATTTTATGATTTGCATATCTTGGTTTACAAATTGGGTTAGCTATGGTGAGTTAAATCTTAATTACCAGTTGAAAGTAATATGTTGGTTTCACAATCCTGCTTTGTGTTATAAATGCAGAGGACAGCCTGACCTCTTTGACTAATCAAGAAAATGTTCTTTAAAATGTCCACCTTTATTTTAGGAAAATAAAGTGAGAGGTAGAATAGGTGCAGAAAAAAAAATCAATTGCAATGATACAAAAGCATCACATAAAAAATGTCACAAGCATGAGCAAGGAAAATCACTGCAATTTCATATGACAAGATTACTCCTAGGGCTGCAGTTTGATTTTCTCTTTATTATCATCAAGAATCATGGTTCTCAACTTGTTTTTAGTGAGAATCGATAATTGAGAGATCTCCCTCTGGTTTTCAACACTCTCAGTTGAGATTTTTTGTTAGTTTACCGTTTGCCATGACTTAGTGTGTCCTGTATGCCAATTTATGTCTGTACCGTGTATGTCCCGGTAATGTGCATATGCAAAATGGCTGCCCTTTCCAAAATGGCAATGATGCAGCTGGTGCCAAGCTGATAGAGGGCTGTGCATGTGCAGAACAGCTGTGGCGACCATTTTGTACAGGTGCATCATTAGAACGAATGTGGTACACGCTAAGTGGGACACAATAAATTCGTATATGGTACGTGTTAAATCACAGTAAATGGTAAATGTTACCGAGGTTCTTGCTGAGATCTCAAAATGTTACCAAGGATGTGCTAAGATCTCAGTAACAGTTCTCAATTACTGTGAGATTCTTGTGAAAATGAAAACCCATTCTCACTTCAGCCCTTCACTACCATTGTGGACAACACAGCAAGGCACAGACATTCTTGACAGTTTATTAGGGACATGGGCAAGGGTAGTGACCATTTTCTTATTAATTACTGTGATCTGATGGGATACTCAATTGGGTACTTAAGATAGGGCTGGCCTTAGACTTGGGGTGAAAAGAAACACGATGGGAGAGGAGCTGAATCCCCTGGCTGTTCCAGGAAGGGCCACTTCAGCTGCCACTCACTTCTCAGGTTGGCAGGGAAGGCAGTTCAAACAAGCAGCCTCCTAGATAATCTGAGCAAAGGGGCTACCATCACAAATCCTTCCATGCCACAGGTCACCGAGGAGCTGTCCACACAGGACAGAACTACCGGACCCCTGCTGCTTAGCAGGATCAGGCCTCTGGAAGGAGCTTCCACCAAACAGTTGATCAAGGGAGGAGGGGGCTGGAGGAGTGTGCTCACCTGGCGTTTCAAACAACTGATTGAGGGGCCTGGAGGAGTGTGTTTACCTGGTCTGCCCAAGAGATGATCGAGGGGACCCGGAGGAGCATGCCTGATGAGATGTTTGGTGTGTTCACCCGGGTTGGGAGAAGGTGCTCGTCTGCCCCGCCAATCAGCTGTTTGGAGGCCGGGGTGAGCACCTTGGACCAAGATCCTTGGACCTCACCCCATAGCAGGGCTGTGTGGGGCCTAACAGATGGGAGGGTCCATGATAGCTGCCCTGGGCTAGCCTGACTGGGTGAGCCTTACTGCATGCTGTGTCACTGACCTTCTCCAGGCGACATGTAAGTTACCATCTGGATACCCAACCCAAGGTAGAAGTGAGTGAACAACGTTTGCTGGCCACCAAACTGAGAAGCAGGTGACTTGCGGGCTACTGTGGACTAATGCGCGTTACTGTCTCATTTGTTTTCACCCTTGGTCCTATTTGCGGTCCCATGTTGAGGCTGTGAGGACGGCAAGGAAGGAGTTCCTTGCTGTCCTCATAGCATCTGTGAAGTCACGCCTGGCGGAGCTGTTCCGGGTGGTGCGAGGGCTGGTTAGTCCGGCCTCCCTCCGCCTGGATGGGGACTTGTCCCAGGCCTGCTGTGAGGAGTTTGTCAACTACTTCGCAGACAAGATCGCTGGGATTCAGACCGACTTTGACATCAGATTAGGAGCAGTAGGGGAAGAGCGCGGGGGGACAGAAGTCCCGTCTGGTCCAGCTTTGTGTGGGGAGTTTCAGGAAGTGATGCCAGCCAATGCTGCGGATGTTTTGGGGTCTGTGAGGGCCACCTGTTGTGAACTTGATCCATGCCCGTCCTGGCTGGTGAAAGCCTCCAGGGAGACGTTGGGGATGGTGCTGGTGAGGGTAGCAAATGCATCTTTGCAGCAGGGGAGGTTGTCGCCTTGCCTCAAGGAGGCTGTGGTGCACCCCCTGCTGAAGAAACCATCTTTGGACATGGATGCACTCTCCAGTTACCGGCCTGTCTCTAACCTTCCCTTTTTAGGGAAGGTTATTGAGCGGGCGGTGGCACTCCAGCTCCAGGTGCATCTGGACAGCATCGGTTTCCTAGACCCTTTTCAATCGGGGTTCCATCCCGGCTATGGCACTGAGACAGCGTTGGTGGCCTTGGTAGACGACCTCCGCCGGCAGATGGACGCAGGATGTTCAACATTTCTCATCCTGCTAGATCTCTCAGCCACCTTTGATACCATGGACCATGGGCTGCTATTGAGACGGCTGCGTAACCTGGGGGGTCTGGACGGGACTGTTCTTGAATGGTTCTGTTCATTCCTCTCGGGGAGAA
>QEPC01004817.1:2404961-2415031 GCA_003113815.1 Sphenodon punctatus | reverse complement strand
GTGCCTTTGGAACTCCCTTCTGGAGGAAGCTCGCCTGGCCCCCAGCCTGTTGACATTCCGGCGAAGTTGTAAAACCTGGCTGTTCGCCCAGGCCTTTGGGGAGGGTGGGAGGGTGGGGTAAGGTTGTTTTTTTTTAGCTCCCCCACCTGATCTATTATTTATTATGTATTATGAAGGCCCTAAGCGCTGTTTAATAATTTTAATAATTAATATTGTTATTGATGATTTTAAATTGTATTTTATTGTATTGTATTTTAATATTGGAAGCCGCCCCGGGCTGTTCACAGGAGTGGAGGGGTATAAATTTATAAAATAAATAAATAAATATAAAATAAAATTGCTGGGGCAGGAGAGAGGGCAGAGTCATGGATGGGATAGGGGTAGAGTTACTACCGCTCAGGATTTGATCCTGAGTCTCAGGGTTTTTAACCATCGTCTTGGGGCTCAGGGCTAACCAATAATTTGCTAACCAATAATTCTCTGAGTTAGTCAATAATTTTCAAGGACAGTCAACTATCACCTTATATTTTACCTGCCTGTGCATGTGCTAGAGAAGGGACAGGGATCTATGTAGTGTTATACTGCAGTAAGGTTTTCACCCTGGATATGTCATGGAGACTGCACTTGTGACCTTGGTTGACTGCACTTGTGGCCTTTGTTGATGACCGTTCCCATGAGTTGGACCGGGATCATTCAAACCTGTTGATCCGATTATTTTTTTGGACTGAATTTGATACCATTGACCAGGGGTTGTTGGTGACTTGGCTGTGGGACCGGGCAGGGATTGGCGGGACCATTCTTGAGTGGTTCCGCTCCTTCCTGGCGGGGAGAATCCAGTGTGTGGTCCTGGGTGATTTTTCATCTTCTCCCCGGGGCCTCATGCGTGGAGTTCCGCAGGGTTCTACCTTGTCTCCTCTCTTGTTCAGTGTGTACATGCAGCCTTTGCGGCAGGTTGTTAGGGAGTTTGGCCTACGGTGTCGTCAGTATGCTGATGACACCCAGCTTTATCTCATTTTCATCCGACTCAGGCCTGGCAGTCTTGGTGCTTACTCGGTGCTTGGCAGCTGTGAGGGATTGGATGAGGGCGAGCCATCTGAAGTTAAATCCCGACAAGACAGAGGTGATGGTCGTGGGGAAGGCTGGGGGAGTGGGGACTCCCATCATTGATGGGATCCGTCCTGCACTGGTATCTCAGGTTCGGAGTCTGGGGGTACTCCTGGACCCGCATCTCTACCTGGATGCCCAGGTGGTGGCTGTGGTGAAAGGGGCATTTTGCCAATTACATCTGATGCATCGACTCTGGCCGTATGTCTTGGACTCTGACCTAGCCATGATCTTCCATGCTTTTATTACCTCGAGATTGGACTACTGTAACACACTGTACGTGGGGCTACCCTTGGTGCTGGTTCAGAGGCTTCAGCTGGTGCAGAATGCGGCGGCTGGTCTTCTAATGGGGATGGGCCGACACAAGCATATTACACCAGTGCTTCGCTCTCTGCCCTGTCTTCCTATAGTCTTCTGAGCCCAATTTGAGGTGTTGGTGTTGACCTTTAAAGCCCTAAATGGCTTGGGTCCCACCTACCTGTGGGACAGTCTCACCCTCTGGGTCCTGGATTGGCCCCTGCAGTCGGCCGGGGACGCCCTCCTCAAGGTCCCCTGGGTTTCTCGGTTGTCGACCTTGCAGAGGGCATTCTCTGTGGCTGCGCCGTGGTTGTGGAACTCCCTCCTGTTGGAGGTCCACCTGATTACCGACCTCACCTCTTTCTTTAGACAATGTAAGACCTGGCTGTTCCTCTGTGCTTTTCCTGAGGGAGAGGGGGTGGTTGGGTTAGGGTGGTGGGGTATGTTGTTTTTATATTGTGTTTTAATAGTGTTTTAAATCCATATTATTGCTATTTTAAATTGTTTTAATATGTTGTTAGCCGCCCCGAGATGCTTTAGCGGGAGGGTGTGGCATACACATTTTATTATAAAATTATAAATAAATACAGACCCAGCTACCCAGAGGAAGTTTATTTATTTATGTAAAATTTATATCCTGCCCCTCCTGCCCACAGGAGGGCAGGAGGTTGGTTTTGGTTGCAGTGAGAGAGGACCCCCCCATGTCCTGGGAGCCCCTTTGTTCATGGGCTATGGGACTGCCCATCTACTAGGGATGGCTGCTCTGTATCTGTATTAATAGGGACAGGCATTTGGATGGAATTATGGATTTGGATCCATTACTAATTAATTACGGATTATGGGTTTAGATTTTTCCAGTGAAGTCAAAGGGAAATTTTCCATTAAAGTCAATGGGAAACTGATCTTTAGCCCATCTGAGTCCCATCCCTAGCCTAGACCTGGGACAGTGGGTCCAACCTTCCCCCCCACTCCAGCCTAAGAAGATTCCGGGGGATATCCGGAATGCCCATCCCTAATTAATACAGATCTTTACAGATATCCACAATAAAACAGAGCTTTGTTGAAAACAGATATTAACTGCTCTGTTTTTTAGATGGTCTGTTTTTCATTCATTGCACATTACTAACATAAAACGTTCCCTCACAAATGCCTTAATGCATTACAGTTGCTACCCTTGTCCATGTCCCAAATGGACTTTCAAAAACGTTTGTGCCTTGCTGTGTTGCCCACAATGCTCCACAAACTTCAAATGCTGTCCTATGCGGCCACAGACCTAACCTATTTTATCAAAGATGAGAACCCTCTCCCAAATGCAGATCCCATTCCATTGTCACTTCTAAAATGCAATTCATTTCTTTGTTTCTGTTCTACCTTTCTTACCACTAAGTCTTTTTTGGCTTTAGTGGCATAACCCTTTCCATACTGCTCCTCTTAAGACTCAGAGAGGAGGGGGTCAATCTTGGGGTGTCCCTGTGACTCTGCCATAGCAATACATTGCTCTTGCTGACTGCAGGCTCAGCAAGTATTGCCTTGCTTCGTGATACACAGTAAGTAGGTCCCATATTCACAGTAAGCAGGTCTGGCCTCTGTAATTGACGACATTTTATATTATTTATACTGTTTTACACTGTTTTATTATTCTGCATTTTTATTTGTTGTATGCCCCCTTGAGCTGCCATTTGGCAGGAGCGGGCGGGTTAGAAGTACTGGAATAAATAAATAAATATTATGTGGAGAGTAACCATTGAGCAACACTCAGAGAAGCACAGCCCCAAGATAAACCCAGAGCCACAAGTACATTCAAACTGTTAGCGATTAATGTGTCCTGCCATTCAGAATAACTCCTACAGCTAGCTGCTTTCTTAGTCGACACACGAGCCAAGTCATCCACCACCCAGAGTCACTATGTTGGTCATGCCTTCTATGACACCCTCCTCACTTACAAGGCTTTACAAAGATTGCCTTATGTCTTGCCACTTTGCCCTGCTGGCAGCCATACCCTCATTCAGAAGATCCACATCTTGCCACTTTGCCCTGCTTGGAGACATTCTCTCCCTCATTCATGAAGATTCCCACCTCATCAAGTCACCCTGCTGGCAGACATATCCTCACAAAGATTGCTGGCTGCTACTTTGAAAGCTATTGCTCAGAAAAGGAAATCCAGATACAGCTTAACAGAGCTCCTCTCACACACTGACCAAACCATTATTTCACTTTATTGGCAAAGGGCACTGCGGGAATGCATCCTTAGAAGGTCATGCAAATTGGGCACAGCTTTGCCCATGTGGGAATTCCCAGAGGCGCATGATCAAAGCTTTTATGCACATTTACTAAGGCAATTGACAGAGGCTGTTTTTAGATGTGTGCGGTGCAAAATCACGCTGTGTGTAAATATCTCGCATATGGGATTTAGACGAGAAATTTCACGCGTAAAGCCAGACACGCGTTCTTTTAAAGCCGTGCATTAAATACCTTGACATCGAGGGATTTAATTCACGGCTTTAAAAGAACATGCAACTGGCTTTAATGCACGAAATGTCACGGCTATATCCTGCATGCGGGATATTTACACGTGGCAGGATTTTATGTCGTGTGTGCGCTGCGCACGTCTAAAAGCAGCCAGAGCTGGATTTTGCACCGGTCAGACCTCACCGGGAGTACTGGGTCCTGTTTTTGGACACTTCAAGAAGGATGCAGTCAAATTAGAGAAGATTCAGAGAAGGGCAACTAAGATGGTAAAGGGGCTGAAGGGCAAGTCTTCTGAGGAAAGACTGAAAGAACTGCATGTGTTCAGCCAAAGAAAAGAAGTCTAAGGGGGGACATGATAGCAGCTTTCAGAGAGCTAATATTTTATAGTCCAATATCTGGGGATTTCCCAGCCTGAAGGCCAAATACAGAGAGCGTGGCTGATCCCAAGCACGTGTGGGCTGCATGTGCGCTGCACGCTGCTGTGTGCTGCTTGGGATTGACCCCAGGGGCTATTTTTTTATTTGGTCCCTTTCCAATTCCTGGGTCTGGCCCATGGATCCTTATCCTCAAACACTGAAAGAGTGAGCTCAGGGAGAAGGTGCTGAGTGACATAAGGGCATGCACCCCAGCAGGTTAGGAAATGGATCCATTAACATAGATCCATGATCTAGATCCTCCCTTTCCTTCCCCCATCCTGCGCGCACCGCTGAAGAGTTCCTGCCCCAACTCCTACAAAGTCTGCAGATCTTATATTAATTTTCAGAGTAGTACACAGGAGGGAATTGGTTCTCCATCCTTGTTGTAAAGGAAGCTAAGATTGAAAAGAACTCTATGACTGCAGATGGGAAAAAAGAGCTATACAAAAACAAGAGAGGAAGAAAGAGAGAGAGAAAATAATGAGTAAATACAATACTTCTATTTTTACTGAAGGAGAAGGAAAACCTTTGGAGAAAGCAAGAAAAGCAGCTTGGTTGAAAATCATGTGTAAATACAATGTTAATTTAATCACATTTAAACAGATTTCGCTCAGCTCAGCCAAATAAGTTTGAACACCTTCATATTTCACAACTCCAGTGTCACAAGAACATTGTATTTTAGGAGTTTGACTCCACTCCCATAAAATGTGACAAAATAACATACTAGCCATGCTTTCTGTGCTCTTGAGTATGTATTTTTCCTGTCTCGTCTGCAATGTTTACTAAATTAAGAAGGCGGTTAAACTGTGTGGAGGCGGTTGCTGGAAGGGGTAGGCAGAACCTTTCATCACTTAAGGCATCCCCACCCCCTGGCTTTATGAAGACCCCAGCCCCTGTAGATGACTGCCTACAGAAGCTGCTGAAGGCTGGCGCCAAAGGTTATCTGCTGTTTAGCATCTGTTTGGTAGCCGAAGATCTGGGGTCTGGCTTGGTCTATTTAATTTTAATGGTTTTAGGGAAAGGGAAATGGAATGGGAGAATTTTGGTGGGAGAGGTTTAGGGTGGGGGTAGAGCTAGTGAGAGGGGGATATGGGCATGTGTGTGTGTGGGGTGTTGGGTCTGGTACCATGACCCTTTGGTGAGGGGTAGGGTTATGGGCTAGTGTGGGGAGAGAAGGGTTTTGCTATGACCCCTGATGAGAGGGGTGTAGGGATACAGTGAATTGGGGATGGGAGGTGGCACCATGACCCCCAAGTGAGAGGGGGCAGGGAGAAATGGGGTGAGGAAGAAGATAGTGCCATGATCCCCTGGTGAAGTGATCTAGAGGCATAGGTGGGTCAGGGGTGGGGATGGTGTCTTGGATCCCTGGGGAATTGGGGGTTATGGGAGTGAGTGGTGTGGGGTTTCTTGCCTGCCTTCCTAGTAAACTGTCTTCCAGGGATGTTGGGTGTAGGGGGTGCCCTCTGGCTTCATTTGGAGCCAGGGAGGGGGATTTCATTGGGGAGGAGTCACTGAGGCAGCTGCTGAACCAATTGGGGTCATTCTGGGCATAGGGAGATATGGTGGGAGGGAGTACAGGGGTACTGGAGTACAGGCCAGGGGCAGACACTTGGTTTCTGTTCCCCTGTCCTCTTCTCCCCTGGTCTTGGGCTATTTGGGGACCGAGGTCAGTGGACCTCTGATTTGTCACTGATGATGCTTAATGCAAGGTCAGTGCAGTGGCTAGCTAATAAAACAACAACTATCCATGATCTTATTCAGGATGTGGCCACTGACCTCATATGCATTACTGAGACTTGTCTGGATGAGGCTTCTGTGCCTGGGTTGGCCCAGATGGTACTGTCCGGGTACTCAATGCAGCATCAACCTAGAATTAGGAGTGTGCATGTCATTTTTGTTATATCAATATCATTTTCATTATCATTATTGCAATAATGAAAATGACAAAAATAACGAAACCGATAACGATAACGTTAACGTTAACGTTAGTCGCTATTGATTTTGTTATTGCCTAGCAGCCTGGCAGGTGATTTTTGGAGGGAAATGTGGCAAGGGGAGGAGGGAGCAGACATCTCAGAACCAGAAACAGTGTTGAACTCTTGAACTGGGTCTGTGATGGGAGGGGAAGAACCTGATGGATGTAATTGCTGGCCAATGAGCAGTGCAAGAAGGTCCCAGGCAGTTGAAGGGCACTCTGTGATTTCTCAATGCCTCCTGCCTCCCAGAACCAATCAGGGGAGCTCTAGGGGAGGGCACTGTAACCCTTTATACTGTAGGGCTGAGCTGCTTGACTCTGGTTCTGGGTTAGCTATTGCTCTGTCAAGGTGCATTTGCAGAATCTGCTGGTGCTTGCACTAAAATCTAGGAATGTGTGAACAGGTTGAGGTTTGGGTTTGGCCGTTTGGTTCGGTTCGGCCATTTGGTTCAGTCATTCGGTTCGGTCACCAGGTTTAGGTTCGGGTTCGGCCGTTCGCTTCAGTCATGTTCGGTTTCGTGTTCAGAAAAGTATCGCGAGAGCGTGATCGTGCCGGAAACAGGAAATTTGAGTGCGTGCGGAGCTGTGTGGCGAGTGAGTGTGTGTTTGGCTGGGTGGCTGTTTGGTTTGCATGTTTTGACTGTGTTTGGGTGTGCTTCTGTTGTTGTGGTTGGTGAGTGTTGGTGTGTGTTGTGGGTGACTGATTGTGTGCTTCAGTTTGTGTGTGCTTTAAAAAAAAAAAATGAAGAAGGCTGCAGTGTTGCTTCTCTGGCTGGGGGCGAACTTTGTGGTCAAGGAGGAGGGGGAGGTAGAGGTTGCTGGCACTGCCCCTACTACACCTCCAGTGGTGGTGCCCGGCTCCTCAGAGGAAGAGTACGCGGAGCAAGCAGTGACCTCAGGAGGTGCTGGCAGGTTTGTAAACTTTTTTTTTACTTCCCTACGCACCCCCAAATAAGGACAGGATTTGAACGTGCCAGCCAGGGGCTTTCTAGTTGCAATCCATAGCATCTCCTAGCACTCTCTGTATGCCACAGAGAGAGAGGGAGGGTACTGTAGTGTGAGGGGCTCTGCCACGAGCAGCACCCCCACCCAAACACGTGCCAGGCTAGCAAGGGTCTCCACTCTCCAGTTGCCATCCTGTGCCCTACGCACCCCCAAATAAGGGCAGGATTTGAACGTACCAGCCAGGGGCTTTCTAGAGGCATCATCTTAAATGTATGACACTTAGGTGTTGTTTATATGTTCCTGTTTCAGAGAGGATTCGGATGCCGGCCCCAGCACTGGTGCCAGGCCACGGAGGACACGCAGGTGTAGGTTGGCAGTGCCAAACCCAGACATTGGATGGACCAGGTCCAATGTCTGGAATTTTTATGATAAGGAGGACGGGTTCGCCATCTGCAAGGTAAGGCATGGGGGCTGGAACAACAAGGTATGCATGCATGCATTTCCCTCTATGACCTGTTATGAATGGAAGTCCCCTGCAGAGAGAGATTGGTGCCCAACCACTTGTGGAGACAGAATGCAGGCACAGACCATTGGTCTGACACAGTATGGCACTGTTTATGTTCCTATCTTTGTTTTTATGCTCTTTAGATCTGCAAGAAAAGAATCTGGAGGCAGAGAGAGGGCACCACATCTGGGCTAATCAACCATATAGAGAAAGCCCATGGGCAGAAGGTGACTCGGGCCCAGGAGTTTTGTGTGGCAGTGGAGCAGCAGAAGGGGGGGGGAAGGCAAGACAGAAGCGGCACCATGTGCGAAGTACTTTCCCCCCAGCTTAGATGTGGAGCCCCCCCAGAAGCAGGAGTCTGCAGCAGCAAGGGCCTTTTGTGGCGAGGTGCAGGGGACCAGCCGGGACTTTGTGGACCGCCTCCAGGTAATGGAAGACCGACTGGTGGAACAGTTCCAGGTGGTTGAGTTGAGGGAGAAGAAGGTGGAGGCGTACTCGGAGTACGTCTCCAAGTGTGTCTCCACCAAGAGGGCCAACCTGGAGCTCTTCCGTCAGTTGGTCTGCAACTGGCGGGCAGCCGGGGCAGGGGCTGTTGAATATGCTGTCGAACATGGCTATGAAATGCCGGCAGGTGCGGCCCCTGCCCCTAGGTTCCCTGCACCACTCATGCCTTTCCTCCAAGTTCCGGGGGGCAGGCCAAAAGACTAAGTTTGTTAGTGCATAAGTTTCCTTTCTATTTAAAAATGTTTGGTTTATTTTTTATAATATTGTTGTTCTTGTTGTTTTTGTTGTTTTGTTAATAAAAGTTATATTTGTTGTTATTGTTACGAGCTTTGTTTGAACTTTCCTATCTTTTATTCCTCTGTGTGGAAGTTCAGGCTGGCAGGTGGCAGAATCTCATACAGCTTGTTTATCCCTACCAGCAGCACCTGCCACCCCATGTAGCCCGTAACTTGGGGACAGCAGATTCTACCACCTCCAGGCTACAGGCACAGTAAAGACAGTAACTGACCTACCCACTCTGACTCACTACCACCTCTTCCAGCCCGATTCACAGCTGGCTGCCATATAAACAGCCAGCGCGTACACAATAGTACATGCTGCTTTTTAGTACTGTGCGCCTTTCTGCACGGACACGGCAGCAAGCAGTGTATCAGGCTATGGGAGCAGCTCAACAGGGCTGCTGGGAATTGCCTCAGTGCCACCATCCCCGCCAGCAGGCAGTCCCTGAGCTACTTTTAAAAAAAGACAAACCCAAGAAAAAAGGAAAAATGAATAATACAATGGTCTTTAGAAAGCTCAAATATCTTTCCTTCCCACTCATCCCATTACCCAAAGTGGCCTATTTGACAGCATTTTTAGTAGCTGGATATTTTCAGCTCATGCTGCATCACCTGGTGTCCCATCCCCACATGGACATGTCTCATATCCCTAGAAAGGGTTAGGGTGGAACTGTCACCCTCAAAGGGGAGAGTGTTGCTTCTTAGCCTAGCAAGGAGCTTGATGCCATCAGAGCAGGTTGTTGCCTTAAACACTACAAGGTGGCTTAGTTTTATGGAAGAAGGGGACCCTGGCTCTCTGTGCGAGGAATGATGTCCCCAGAACCCTGATGGTGGGTCCTGGGGCTAGAGTGGCAGCTTCTCTTCCTCACAGTACTTGATTGGAAAGCTCATCACAGTACCAGACATTGGATCTCCAGGAGAAAATCTTCCACAGTAAGAGGCACTGCTCCTCAGGGATAGGCAAGCACCATTCCATCTTCAAGATACATCACGTACCTGGAGGAAGAGCTGGCTGAGTTTTTCTTCCCCGCAGTACGTGATTGTAAAGTTCATCACAGTACCAGACAACTGGATCTCCAGGAGAAAATCTTCCACATCAAGATGGCTCGGTAGCCCCGGGGAGAGTTCTCTTTTCTTTGTGAAAGGCAGGGTGCCTGTAGAACTCCTCTTGTTCTTTATTCCATTTGGGCAATGTTTGGCTGCTGTGCAGCACTGTTGCCTGCGTACATGGCCTGGGATGATTATCTTGGGGGGAGGAAGGGGCTTTGTAAGGTTTATAGTGGAGAGGAATGCATAGAACCGGACATGCCTCACAGAGAAGCAAGTAGGGTCTGTATGCCTGACAAGGCAGTGACTGCTATGTGGCCCCATCTAATACCCCCTTTGACTAACAAAATGAACTCCACAAAAATAGGAAAAAGCAAGTAGTTGCAGTTATTGTATTAGTTTAAATAGTATTTTCTGAGGAAAAATAATGGCTACCATCAGAATCTGTCTGGGGCCTTGAAACGTATCCTTCAAGCCTACAAAACTAACCAGTTCTTTCCAGCAATGCTAAAGCTTTTTAGTGTAGTTTA
>QEPC01004817.1:2389618-2402596 GCA_003113815.1 Sphenodon punctatus | reverse complement strand
CATGGGATGGCGTGTGCCACTGCACCATCACTCCTTGTCCAGGGGCAGCTCAGGGAATCCCAGCAGCGGAAGGTTCACCTTTAGGAATAACAACTGCTCCACCAACTTGGCCCCCAGTCTCAGGCGGTGCGGGGAGCAAATGTCCCCCGCAACAGAGAACACCTGCTCTCTGGGGACACTGGTTGGTGGGCATGACAATAATCCCCATGCCACTTTGGACAGGGCCGGCCACATGTTGGCCTTGCCAGCCCAGTAGGCTAAGGGATCGCTGCTGGGATCAATGCACGGCTCCTCGTCCAGGTAGGTATCAACTGCTGCTGAGGCGCCATCATACTCCCTCTCGTAGCTGTCCCTGGGCACCACTGTCCCCACTGCCCTCAGCCACACTGTCAGTCCCTGCCCTTTTGTGGGCCGTGCAGAGGAGGAGCTGCTGGAAGTAGGGGTGCTGCTGCTGCTAATCCTGCTGTAGCTGGTGCTGCTGCTACTGCTTGCGCTGGGGGCAGGGATAGACCCTGCTGGCTGAGAGGGGCAGCTGCTCCCACTTATCATCGCTGTGGATGAGCTGATGGTCTCTGTCACCTCATGGAATGGTCTTAGAACTAGGACCATCTGTGTCAGGATCTCCCATTCTGGCCCATTGAAGCCTGGAGGTGGCCTGCTGTCCGTGTCCAATTCCACATGATGCAAGGTGACTTTCTGCTCCACAAGCCGCTCAAGCATCAGGAAGGTGGAATTCCACCTTGTGGACACTTCCTGCACCAGCAGATGCCCTGGGGAGCCTTGCTCAGCCTGCTTGGCCCAGAGGATTTCGCTGCCCTTAACACTGCGGTTAAAGAACCCCGCCAGCTTCCTCCCCGGCTCTATCAGGGATCTAAGGGTGCCTGCCGCAATCCCCTTCTCCCCCAAGCCCAGAGCGTCCGTGACCACCAGGTGGAGGGTGTGTGCGGTGCAAGGGATGCTGATAAATTTTGCATCGCGTACAGCCCTAACTATATTTGATGCATTGTCGGTCACCACACCCCCCGGGGTGAATGGTGCACCTGGTGTGACCCACTCCACCACCACAACATTCAGGGCTGCCTCTATGTTCCTGGCAGTGTGGGGGCAGTCCATGACTTCCGCCTAAAGCAGGGCCCATCTGTACCCTGCTTCAGGATCCCTCCTGCCACTGTCCAGTGCCAACTCTGGGTCCTCCCACCAGTGTGCTGTCACCGCCAGGTAAGCGTGTCGGGTGTTCCTGGAAGACCACAGGTCAGTGGTGAAATGGACAGTATGGCACCCCCAGTCCCTGCCAGTGCCAGCTGCTCCTTCACCCTCTCCTTCAACGCCCTGTACAGGCCTGACACCACTGTACAGCTGAGGGTGGTGTGGCATGGCATCTTCAATTGGGGGGCCAGGAACCCCATCAGCCACTTAAAGCCTTTGTCCCCGACAATGGAGAAGGGCTGTCCATCAACAGCGATCATCTCGCCCAACAGGCGCGTGGCTTTCTCTTGAAAGCCACGTTGCCCTCCAGCTGCTGATGGCCTTGAAAGCTGCCCCCACCCCAGCTCCTCCATTGTGGGCTGATGCTGCTGGTGAGGCTGATGCTCCTGCTGCTGCTCCCCCCTAGCAGCGATACTGCGCCTGCTGCTAGACACAGCTGCTGGAGCAGGACAGTTGCCCAATGAAGGAGGTGGATGACTAGCCGCTTGGGTCGGGAACCTGCTACGATCCACTGACCCTGCCTCCCCGCTTAGCATTGCAGCACTATGGCACGATTTCAGGTGCCTCGACATGGTGGCTGTCCCCAGGCTGGTGAGCACCTGCCCACGCTTCACCACCTTATTTCACAAAGTGCACTGCACCTCCCGTGGATCATCTGCCTGCACCTTAAAATGTTCCCAGACCCATGATTTTTTAGCCCCTCCTGTCTTCTGGCCCGCACCGGGTAACACACTCCTGGGAGGGGCAGGACATGGTGGCACTGGTGACACAGCTTGTTGAGGGACAGTCATCACCTCAACAGCACCAGATACAGAGACCTCCTCCACAGAAATCTCTGCATCACTGTCCCCATCCACGAAGAGAGTGACGGAGGCTGTAGGACTCCCCATGCTGCTCCCACTCTGAGCATAGGGATGGACGAACGCGGTTCGGAAGTTCGGAATTCGGACGAACTCAATCTGTTCGGTCAACCGAACTGAACCGAATTTCCGAACTTGAATTTCAAACCGAACCGAACCAAATTTCCGAACTCCGTTCTGTTTGCCCATCCCTAGTGGCAACAAACACAAAAAACCACTGATTTTGAATGGCCAAACTTGGTTCGGAAGTTTGGAATTTGACCGAACTTGATCTGTTTGGTCGACCGAACCGAACTTCCGAACCGAACTCGAATTTAAACCGAATCGAACCGAACCGAATTTCCGAACTTGAATTTTAAACCGAACGAACCGAATTTCCGAACTCCATTCTGTTCGCCCATCCCTATCTGAGCAGCTCTCTCCCCCTGCCCCCTATAGCTGCTGTTGCTGCTGCTGCCCGGGGATCGTGCCCTGCCTCTAACTGGGCTCTCAACAATGGGGGAGTCGGGGGACAATGCTGGCCCCTGCTGGGATTCTTCATCCCCTGAATCACCTGCTGCCACAGATGTCACAGCCACCACAGCCTCTTCCAATGCCAGGAGGCGACGCCCAACCCCTTGGCCTTTAGTGCTGGGAGAGTGAGACCCAACATCACCAGGCCGTCACATCTTGGGGCGTGGGGATGTGCTTGGGCTGCTGCTTCTGCCCACTGCTGGAACTCTGATGGCATGGCCCCTACCATGTGCCTCATTGGCTGCCTTACGGGCAGTAGAGTGGCCTCACACTCTCATACCTCCCTTCTCCATTTCTCCAAACTACACACAAGTATATTAAATATATTTATTTTATTTTATTACAATTTTTATCAAATATTATATGTATCTATCTATACTACACTAAATGTAACTGCTATTTAATTATCTAATAACTATTATAAAACCTATGGAACTAAATAATGGAATATAAAAAACACACTCTAAAACTAGATCACTATATCTCTATAAACTAAGCTAACTTAACTGTAATAGCTAACTATAATCCTACCTAACTACTACTATAATCTCTCTCTCTCTTATTTATTTATTTATTTATTTATTTGTGTGTGTGTGTGTGTGTGTATATATATATATATATATATATATATATATATATATATACACACAATATTACACAGGGATGGGGGGGAACACAGACAGCTCAAAACAACACAGGGAGGGGTACAGAAACTGAAATAAAACCTAAATCAATCTAATTCTACTCTAATAAATCAAAAACCAGGGGAAGGGAATGAGGGATGGAATATGGAGGGAGAGGGAAAGGAATGTATTCAATGGAGGATAGGTAGATAGAACACAGGGAGGCGTAAAAAATAAAAATAACAGCTAAATCTATCTAATATAATCTGCCTAAATGATAATAGGGAGGTAAATCTGTTGGATGGGTGAAATGGGAGGAGGATTGTGAATGGATGAGGGAAGCACACTGCTGGGAGTCAGGGAGCCTTCTGAAAATGCTGCTGACAGATCAGCGGCTGGCTCAGAAGGTGTTGGAAGGGGGTCAGGCAAAGAGTTTTGTTACTTGCTGCTACCGCCTTACTGCAAGGTCCGATTGGCTCTGTGCAGCCTAGCCCCTGGCCAATCGCAGACTGTGAAGCCAGTGTTCAGTCGAAAAGGAAAGGTGATTGGCTAGGCTGGCTGCTACTCCAAGCCTCTCCACCCCCCAGTACCAGGAAGTCTGCTCCACAGCTGCCTCCCCCTCCCTGGGCCTTAAGTCACGTTTTTCCCGCCTAAACTCAATCGAACGTGGCCGAACACGAATGAACTGTTCGGTCGGGTTGTCGTTCGGTTTGAGTTCAGTTCGGTCAGTTCGGATTCGGTTCGGAAGTTCAGTTCGGTCGTCCGAACAGGCCGAGTTCGGTCTGAACTCCGAACTCCCGAATCGCGTTCACACATCTCTACTAAAATCCTCCCATATATATCCCTACCACCTTACCAATCCTTATTCCTTACCCTTACATTTTACCTTTTTCCTTCCTCTGCCTGTCTCCCTCTGTACACACATATATAGAGATAGATATAGGTAGTATAGTTTATATATATATATATATATATATATATATATTAGATGATAGATATAGAATAGAGATAGATTAGCGATAGTGGATATACCTCTGAGTTTCCTTTTCCCTTCTTCTGTCTGTCTCCCCCATCCATATATTATATTGATATAGGTATTTATATAGATTAGATATTTAGATACTAGGCTTTAAAATTATATATATTAGGATTATAGGATAGGAATATTTTGTATTATACATAGGTTAGGTTTAGCTTAGATTCTGTATATATTATATATCTATCTATAGCTATATCTATATATATCTATTATATAAATAAAACTAGATAGTGTGTGTATACTAATACAAATACTGATACCAAAAACAAAATCTTCATTTGAAATCAGTACTGATACTGTTAACGACAACGATAACGAAAAATGACATTTTGTTATTAACAAAAATGAAAACAACACATTTTAATTATGAAAACTATAACAAAAACAAAATAATGACATGGGGCCCTGGTGCACACCCCTATCTAGAATTGTGGGACAGCGAGGCAGATTGGTGGTGACCTGGAAAGACAATCTGGTATTGAAGGTATCCAGTATCTGACTTACCCATCATAGTGTGTCCACCTCATGTTTGAGGCCCAAGATACTTTGGGGATTCGGCTGGTGTAGTGACCACCCCACTGCACAACTTAGCAACTACTCTATTGATGGCCTGGTTGCCTTGTGTAATGACATCTTGACAATGGCACCAAGACATATTGACACAATTGCACCAAGACACCTGTTGCGTCTGCTGCAGCAGCACAGGTCCTCCTGGTATATGGAGGACTGAGACAGCTGAAGCGGGAGAGTAAGTGGTTGGAGTGCAGGTGGTGATCGACTCATGCTGAAACCGACTGAGTGCGGCATAGATTATGATGAAGAAAGCTTTCTGCTCCGCTATCATAGCGTCTGTGAAATTTCATCTGACAGAGCTGTTCCAGGTGGTGAGGGGCCTGGTTAATCTGGTCTGCCTCTTCCCAGAAATGGAATAATCTAATGCCTGCTGTGACATTTTTATTAATTACTTTGCAGACAAAATCACTTGTATTCACCATGACTTATTTGCTGCAATTTTACCCACAGAATCAGAGTTTGAGGTTATGGAAGCTCAGTCTTGTCCTGTTTATTTGGATCAGTTTCAGTTGGTATCACCCACCGATGGCGGGGAGGTGTTGGGGTGATGAGGGCAACCAGTTGCGAACTAGATCCTTGCCCGTCCTGGCTAGTGAAAGCCAGCCAGGAGACGCTGAGGCCATTGCTGGCTGGGGTTGGCTCCCTCCAGGAGTGTAGGGTGTCAGATGTTCTTAAAACTGTGGTTGTCCAGCCCCTGCTGAAGAAGCCATCTTTGGGTGCTGACTCCCTGGCCAGCTATCAGCCTGTCTCTAACCTTCCCTTTTTAGTTAATGTTATTGAATGGGTAGTTGCCTGACAGCTCCAGGCTCATCTTGATATCAGATTCCTGGACCCATTTCAGTCAGGCTTCCGTCCTGGGTATGGCACTGAAACTGCACTTGTGGCCTTGGTCGATGACCTGCGCCTGGAGATTGACAAGGGAAATTCTGCCCTGTTGATCCTGTTAGATCTTTCAGTGGCCTTTGATACGGTTGAACACAAGGTGTTGTTGACTCAACTGTGGGACCTGGCGGGGGTGTGCCGGACCAGTCTTGAGTGGTTCCGCTCCTTCCTGTTGGGGAGGTTCTAGGGAGTGGTGATGGGCGATTGCTTGTCATCCTCTCGAACCTCCCATGGGGTTCGGGGTGTGTGTGTGTGTGTCCTGCAGGGCTCCATTCTGTCTCCCTTCTTGTTCAATGTGTATATGAGGCCGTTGGGCGAGGTCATTCAGAGGTTTGGGGCGAAGTGCCATTAGTATGCTGATGACACCCAGCTGTACCTCTCTTTTTTATCTGACCCAGGCCCTGCAGTCTTGGTGCTTATCGAATGCCTAGCCACTGTTGGGGACTGGATGAGGGTGAGCTGATTGAAACTGAATCCAGAAAAACCTGATTTGATGATGGTTGGCCAACCTTGTGGCTTGGAGGGGATTGGGGCTCCTCTTATTAATGGAGTCCAGTCCTCTCTGGTCAATCAGGTTTGCAGCCGTGGAGTGCTTCTGAACCCCTTACTGTGCCTGGATTGTCAGGTTACATAAGAACACAAGAAATGCCATACTGGGTCAGACCAATGGTCCATCAAGCCCATTATGTTGTCTCCAACAGTGGCCAATCTCGGTTGCTTGAAGTACCCAACAGGACACTATGGGGCAATTCATTCCCTGCTGTTTGTCCCAGCTCCCAACAGTAAGAGGTTACATTCCACAAACCTACCTGGATAATAGTTGCTAATGGACATATCCTCCAGAAACTTGTCCAATCCTTTCTTAAACCCAGGGTAATTTCAGACATTACGATACCACGGTCACCCTCCCACAGTGAATCCCCTGTGGCCATTTGGACCGTAACGTCTGTTGGGATTCCCTCCAGATATTCACACCAGTGAATACCTGGCAGGAATCACATTGACCATGCTTTCAGACTTCCAACCGCCCGGAGGTCCAAAAGCGTGGTGGTATTGGGCCTCAAGCGTGGTCAGATTGGTCATGATCTGGGCCAGGCTGCAGGTAATGTTTGTTACCTGCAACCCGGCCAGATCGTGGTCCTGGCCATGGTCCAGGATCAGGTGCAGTGACCGGATTGGCCACTGTGCCCACCCATCTCCCGGAGGGCGGCCTGCCGGGGGAGCGTGGGGAGGGCGAGGCTGTGCGGCCACATGTTGCGTAGCCCTGCCCCCTCCCCGATCCCCAGGTGGAATCAGACTGGCATGTCTAAAGGATCCAGGTCCACGATTGAGCATGGCGGGCCTCCAGGCCCATCATGTCTAAAACTACCCCCAGTTATACTACGGGTCTTGACCATGTCCTCTGGCAACAAATTCCTCAACTTTAATTGTGTCGAGTGAAAAAATACTTCCATTTATTTATTTTAAAACTGCTACCTGTTAGTTTCATGGAGTGTCCCCTAGTCCTAGTACTATCTGAGAGGGTAAATAACCATTCCCTATTAACATGTTCCACACCACTCATGATTTTATAAACTTCTGTCACATCCCCTCTTAGCTATCTCTTCTCCAAGATGAAGAGCCCCAACCTATTCAGCCTCTCTTTATAGGGATCCGTTCCATACCCCTTATCATTTTTGTTGCCCTTCTACGTACCTTTTCTGTTTCAACAATATCTTTTTTGAGATGGGGCAACCAGAAGTGCACACAATATTCAAGGTGCAATCGCACCATAGATTTATAAAGTGGCATTATGATATTTTCAGTTTTATTCTCTATCAATTTTATGAATAATTCCTAATGTTCTGTTTGCTTTTTTGACAGTCTCTGCACACTGAGCTGAGGGTTTCAATGTATTGTCCACAATGACTCTAAGGTTGTGTCAGTGGTCAGGAGTGCTTTTCACCAACTCCACCTGGTGAGGAGGCTTTTCTTTCTGATTCAGATCTGGCCACTCTCATCCATGCTTAAATCACCTCGAGGCTGGACTACTGCAATGCGGTCTACATGGGGCTGTCCTTGATGACTATTCGGAAGCTGCAGCTGATACAGAATGTGGTGGCTCCCCTGCTCTTAGAGGTGAGGCGCTGGGAACACATTGCACTGGTGCTCCATAATCTGCACTGTCTTCCTATAGCTTTCTGAGCACAATTCAAGGTGTTAGGTTTGCCCTTTAAAGCCTTAAACATAAACAGTCTGGGACCCACCCGCCTGGCCCCGGGTCTGATGGCTTTTCGCCGAGCCTGTAAGACCTGGCTGTTTGCCCAGGGCTTCGGAGGGGAGGGTGGGAGGGTAGGGTAGCGAGGGGGGGAATTTTGGGATAGGGATGGGGGTGGGTAGTTTTAATCATATTGCTGAAGTTTTCTGTATTTTAGTATTGTTTTATCTGTTGTGAGCCGCCCTGGGATGCCGTAGGCATGAGAGGGAGGCCAATAAATACAAATAAATAAATAAAATAAAATATCTGAGAGACCACCTGTCCTTTCATGCCCCATTGCAGCCCCTGTGATTGGCCAGGAACACCTCCCTGTGGGTATTGTCTGTTAGTCTTGTTCATGTGACAGGAGCTTGTAGGGAGTTGTTCTCGATTGCTGCCCTGATGTTATTGAACTCTCCTCCTCCAGAGGTTTGTTTGAGCTCTAGTCTGAGTGTCTTCTGGAGGTGGTGTAAAACCTTTTTGTTTGTAAAGGCATTTGGCAGGGTCTGGGTGTTGGTGGGGGCATTGGGGGAGGGTCATGAGGAGGGTAGTATGTGGGAAATGGGAACTGAGTGGGTTTGTGGGCGGTTGCAGGGAGGGTTAGGGGCTTTGGGGGTTGTTTTATCTTTTGTTGCTTTTATGGATTTTTAATATGCTTTGATATGTGTTTTATATGTTTGTTTGTAAGCTGACCTGAGCCCTTTTAGGGAAGGGCAGGATAAATAAACAAAAATAAAACAAAACGATGGACCCCCTGACTGCTCTAGTCAAGCTGGTCTTGGAAGTGGTGTTGACATTACCCAGACTTATTGGCTTGAGTGATTTCAGCATTCGTTCTGAGGCTGGCCTTCCAGGGTCAGAGCAGTCTTTCAGGATTGCTAGGACAACCATGGGTCTATTCCAGATAATATCTGGCCTGATGCATGGGACTGGGCAAGCGTTGGGAAATGGGGGTTCTGATTATTGGGGGAGGAGTTATATTTATTTTATTTTTTGTTTGTTTATTCAAATTTTACCCCACACTTCCCCTAAGTCTCAGGGTGGCTTACACAATAATAACACCATTGTCGTGGTCAGACCATTAACTTCTGAAGGCCTGGATCCCTCCCCTCTTTTGCCCCATGGGGGTGGTGGACCAGTTATGATGGTCCACCCACAAACACTAATGGATTCAATAGGAATCCAGAACTCTCTGGGGATTTACTCACTGACCCTGATGACCTCTGCCAATGGCCTGGTTGATTTGTGGTATGCTATGTTGACCTGGGCCATTGACACAGTGGCACCCAAGCATCTGTTTCCTCTGCTCTAGCAGCACAGGTCTCCCTGGTTTATGGTGAACGTGAGGCTGCTAAAGCGAGAGGGTAGGTGTATAGAGTGCAAGTCGTGCTCGACTCACACCAAAGCTGACTGACTGCAGCATAGATTGTTTTTGAAGTATTATGATGTGGCTGTGTCAATGTGCCATCCAGCGGAGCTTTTCTATGTGGTGAATAGCTTATTAAATCCTAGCTGTCTCCGCACAGAGCAAGAGTCATTAATTGCCCACTGTGACGAGTTCGCCACCTATTTTGCAGATAAAGTTGCTCATATTTAGCACAATTTGGGAACTGCCAATTTGAGTGCAGAGTCAGAGTTTGGGGTTGGAGTGGGTTAGTCTTGTCCAGTTTGCTTTGATCAGCTTCAGTTAGGGAACATTCATGTCTGCGGTGGTGGTGGTGGCAGAGAGAGCGGTGAGGGAAGACATGGCGGCAGGGAGGAGCTGGATGACAGGAAAAGAGCCGGTGCAAATGGGGATCTGCCGCGACTTCTCTCATGCATGTCAGGGCAGGATTTTGCACCCTGACATGCGTGAGAGAAGTCACAGCAGATCCCTGTGCACACCGTCTCTTTTCATATCATCCAGCTCCTCCCCACTGCTGCGTCTTCCCTCGCCACTCTCTCTGCTGCCACCGCCGCCACAGAGGTGAATGTGGCCTTAGCCTCTCTCAGTCACTGATGCAGAGGCTGTGCTTGGAATTGTGCGGGTGACCAGTTGTGAACTAGATCCATGTTAATCCTGACTGGTCAAAGCTAACGGAGACATTGGGGCCACTGTTGGATGGGGGTGTCAAATGCCTCCCTTCGGTAGGGCAGGGTGCCTGATGACCTGAAAAATGCAGTTGTCCAACCCCTGCTCAAAAGAAACTGTCTCTTGGTGTTGACTCCCTTGCCAGCTATCACCCTGTGTCTTGTCTCCCCTTTTAGGGAAGGTTATTGAAACAATGGATGCTTGCCTCGTAGCTACAGGTGCATCTCAATGCTATGGGATTCCTGGACCCATGTCAGTCAGGATTTTATCCTGGACATGGCAGTGATACGACACTTGTGGCCTTGGCTGACAGTCTCTGCTTGGAAATTGACAGGGGGAATTTTACCCTGTTGATTTTGTTAGAACTTTCTATGACCTTTGATATAGCTGATCATGGGGTGTTGTTGATATGGCTGCAGGAACTGCCCGGGGTTCGTGGGACTGCTCATTCCTGGGTGGGAGAACCCAGTGGGTGGTAATAGGCAGTGGCTGATTGTCCCTGTGGGGTCCTGCAGGGTTCCTTCTTCTTCCTGCTCCTGTTTAATGTGTATCTGAGGCCCCTGAGTGAGGTTGTTCAGAGATTCAGAGTAAAGTGCCATCAGTATGCTGATGACCATCAACTCTATCTTTTTTCTTCATCTGACTCAGGTCATGCAGTCTAGGTGCTTACCTGGTGTCTGACTGCCGTTGGGGACTGGATTCAGGTTAGCTGATTGAAGCTGAATCCATACAAGACTGAAGTGATGATGATGGCCAGCCTTGTGACCTGGGAGATATGGGAACCCTTGTTACTGATGTAGTTCGACCTCCTTTGGTCACTTAGATTTGCAGCCGTGGTGTGCTCCGTCCTGGATCCACTGCTGTGGTGACCAGAAGCACTTTTCACCAGCTTCATCTGGTAAGAAGATGGTGACCTTTTTAAAAAAAATCAGATTCAGATTTGAGCACTATGAGACATTCATGCCTTCATAACCTTGAGGGTAGACTATTGCAATGTGCTCTATGTAGGGCTGCCCTTGACAGTTCAGACGCTGCATTTAGTGCAGAGTGCAGTGGCCTGTCTTCTATCGGGGGTGGGTTGTCAGGGGCACATTAAACCAGTGCTCTAGATTCTGCACTGGCTGCCAATAGATTTCTGAGCATGATTCAAGGTGTTGGTTCTGGCCTATAAAGACCTAAAAGGTTTGGGCCCCAGGTCCCTGAAAGACCATCTCTTCCCTCATGTTCCACCGCAGCCTCTGAGGTTGGCTAGGAGTGGCCTGTTTTCCCATGGTGTTTTTACAAAAAGGGCATGCAGAGAATGGTTCTCGGTGGCTGCTCCACAATTATGGAACTCTCTCCATGGAGATCCACCTAATCCTGAGCCTGCACATCTTCTGGAAGAGATGTAAGACTTTTTTGTTTGACCAGGCATTTGGCAGGAGGGACAGGGTTGGGTGGAGTGGTTAGGGGAAAGAATGATGGGTGGGTGGACTAGAGGATTTTGATGCTGCTGTTTTGTAGGTTTTTATATTTTGTAAGCTGCCCTAAACCTATTTGGAAAGGGCAGAGTAAAAATTGGAGTGAATGAATGAGTGAATAAATAAATAAATAAAATAAAATAAATAATACTGAATCCCAGAGTTTCTTAACTATGGATAGAATTATAGAATCTTCGAGCTGGAAGGAACCCTTGAGGGATGTCTGGTCCAACCCCCTCCTTGAATGCAGGATGGCTACAGTTGGAGAATGGAATAGGAATTGTACAAATTATAATTGTATAAATTATAATACACTTGTGGAATGAAATAAGTCTCTTCTAAAACGTGGGTATTATAATTTTTAAAGGACGTTGACTTCAGTAGTTGCAGGATGAAACCCACAATGCTTATTCAGTAAAAAATTATCAAACTCTCTACTTAGCTCAGTTTTTTTTTAAAAAAGGGCTAATATTAGCACTTCTTTTGAAGCGTAAGGTTAATATTAACCTTACAGCACGCACCATAAGATCACTCTTGAACAGGATACTCCTGGGCCAACTGGTACGTTGGCCAACTGGTGGCCATCTGGTGACTCCTCGGTGGCCAGTAGGCCAGCCACTCTCCACCTCGTCCTCCTCTGTCTCTCCTCCACTACCCACCCCCTGGGTTGCCTCTCTTTTACCCTCCCCACCATCACGCCTGCCCTAATCTCTCACCTTTTTCCTCTGCCCCCCATCCTCCCTCTACTTCTTCCCCCCCTGCTCCTTCCTCCCCCCCAGCCCATCACTTCTCTCCAACCTCATCACGCTTCCTCCTCCCCCTTGGCTACCTTCCCCCCTGTTCCCCCCCTCCCCATCTCTCACCTGCCACACCACCCCCCTTCTCCCAATCTTATCCCCATTCCCTGGCTTCCCCCTGATCAGCTCCCATTCTCCTGCTCACTTTGGAACTGTCACTCCTCTGCCAATAAAGCCCCTTACATCTAGGGGTGGGACACCAAGGCAATTACCGGCTACCGGATTTACTGGTTACCAGTTTTAAAAAAAACCAGATTCCCGGATTAAATCCAGTATACCGGTACCAGATTTATTCCATTGATTTCAATGGGGAACTGTCCCCATTGAAATCAGTGGAATAAAAAAAAAATTCCTCCCCCTCCCAGGCTGTGCGGGTGGAAGGGGGGGCATCCCCCACCCACCCTGCCCAGCCTGGATGTTTTTTAATTTTTTTTCTCGATGGTGACCCGGAGCCTGCACCAGCAGGGACTAGGGCGATCCCTGGGGTGGGGTGGTGGTTTAACACCACCCCACCCCAGGGATCACCCTACCTCCCCACCCAGGGATCGCCTACCTTGCGCTCCGGGCGGTGGTGACGGCGGTCCGGCTCTGGCGGCTTCAGCGCTGGCTGTGGTTGCTGCTGGCTCAGCGCTACTAGACCTTCTGGTGAAACCCAGAAGTTCACCGGAAGGCCTAGTAGTGCTGAGCTGGAAGCAGCCACAGCTAGTGCTGAAGCCGC
>QEPC01004817.1:2375865-2389433 GCA_003113815.1 Sphenodon punctatus | reverse complement strand
GGGGGGGTGTTAAACCACCACCCCCACCCCAGGGATCACCCTAGTAGCACAGTACCAGTACTCCAGTAACCTACCTGCTGCTGGTGCGGGCTCTGGGTCACCGGTGGCGGCCCGGAGCCGGCACTAGCAGGGACTTCGGGGGGGGGGAATTGTTTTTTAAAGCCAGACTTGTCAGGGTGGGTGGGGGGTGCCCCCCTTCCACCCGTGCAGCCTGGACTGGGGAGGGAAAGTGGGGGGGTTGTTTGTTTTTTTACATTGCCGGTACGGGGGAATCCGGTAATTTTAGCCGGATTACCGGGTTAATCCAATACTGCTGGTACACCAAAATACCAGCAGTATCGGATACTGGTAGATCCGGAATTCCCACCCCTACTTACACCCATGATGTCTTCCTCTATCACTCCCTCCAACTCCTTGCCCTTACTGAAACGTGGATCTCCCCCTCCGACTCTGTTACCCCTGCTATCCTCTCCTTTGATTATCTCTTCTTTTCTCACCAGCTCTGCCCTGAAGGTCGTGGTGGTGGCGTGGGCCTCCTCCTCACTAATCCCTGTCAATTCCAACAGCTTTCTCCTCCCCCCTCTCTCTCCTTCCCTTCCTTTGAGGGTCAGTCTGTTCGCCTCTACTCCTCCCTCCATCTCAGCGTCACTGTCCTCTACTGCCCCCCTAGCTCTCTCTCTTCCTTTCTCTCTGAATTCCAGTCCTGGCTGACTTTCTTCCTCTCTGACGATACCCCCACTTTCATCCTCAGTGACTTCAACATTCACGTTGATGTCCCTTCCCAGCCCTCCATCTCCCGCTTCCTCTTACTAGCCGCCTCCTTCAACCTCCACCTTTGGACCAACTCCCCCACCCATGCTAATGGCCATTCTCTTGCCCTTGTCTTCTCTAGGAACTGCTCTGTCTCTGATCTCTCCTTCGATCCTCATCCCATCTCTGACCACTTCCTTGCCTCTTTCAATGTCTCCCACTGCCACCCCTCCTCTTCCCCGTCTCCACACCCCTTCCGTGACCTGCAGGCCATTAACCCCATGGACCTTGCCTCCTCTCTCCCCCCTTCTCCCGTCAGTCTTCTCCTCCTCCTTCTCTGACTCTGCTATCTCGGCTTTCAATGCCTCTCTCTCTTCCACCCTTGACTCCCTTGCCCCTCTCTTCTGCCACGCCCACTCCCACAACCCCCGTTCTTGGCTCACCCCCAGTATCTGCCACCTCCGCTTCTGCACCCATGCTGCTGAACACTTCTGGCGCAAATCCCACTCTCTTGCTGACTTCCTTCACTTCAAGTTCCCTGTATCCTTTACTTCTGCTGTCTCCTTCACTAGAAAGTATTACTATGCCTCCTGCATTGAGTCCTGTTCTCGGGTCCCTCACCACCTGTTCTCCAACTTTGACTCCCTTCTCAAGCCCCCCTGTCCTCCTCCTCCCTCTTCCCTTTCTGCTCAGGATCTCACTTCCTTCTTCACCTCCAAGATAGACAAGATTTGCCTTGACATCACTTCCTGCTTCTCTCCTCTTCCTATTCTCTCCCGAATCCTTCTCCTCCTCCTTCTATCCTGTCCTCCTTCCCTACCGCCTCCCTTGAGGAAATTTCCTCCCTGCTGCTCTCCTCCTACAACCCTTCCACTTGCTCCTTTGACCCCATCATGTCCCGCCTCCTGACCTCCATTGCTTCCATTGTCACCCCTTCCCTCCTACTGGCTCCTTCCCCTCTGCTTTCAAGCACATCACTGTCTCTCCTATGCTATCCTCAGAAAGTCCACTCATGACCCCTCTGACCATTCTAGCTTCCATCTTGTCTCATTCCTTCCTTTTGCTTCCAAGCTTCTTGAACCTGTTGTCTACTCTCACTGCCTCAACTTCCTCTCCACCAACTCCTCCCTTGACCCCCTCCAATTTGGCTTCCACCCCCTTCACTCTACTGAAACTGCTCTCGCTAAGATCACCAATTATCTTCTTGTGGCTAAATCTAATCACCTCTACTCCATTCTTGTTCTCCTGGACCTCTCTGCTGCCTTTGATACTGTTGATCACTCACACTTGCTGGATTCACTTCACTCCCTTGGCTTCCATGACTCTGTCCTCGACTGGTTCTCCTCCTTACCTCTCTGATCGCTCCTTCAGTGTGTCTCTTGCCAACTTCACCTTCTCCTCCTTTCTCGTCTCGGTTGGTGTTCCCCAAGGCTCTGTCCTTGGTCCTCTCCTATTCTCTAGCTACACCCTGTCCCTAGGCAAACTCATTACCTCCCATGACTTCCATTATCCCCTCTACGCTGATGGCACTCAACTGTCTCTCTCTACTCCCTCTCTCTCTCTCCATCTGTTCAAGCTTGCCTCACTAGCTGTCTCTCTGATATCTCTACCTGTATGTCTCAACATCAACTGAAACTCAACATGGCTAAAACTGAACTTCTTATCTCCCCCTCCCATCCTTCCTCTTCTCCCTGTCAATCCTTATCAACGGGTTCACCATCCTTCCCATCCCCCAAACCTGTAGCTTAGGCTTCATCTTTGACTCACCCCTTTCTTTTAAACCCTACATCGACTCTGTTGCCAAATCCTGTCACTTCTCCCTCCATAACATTGCTAAGATTCGTCCTTTTCCTCTCTCTGGGTGATTTCAGACATGACGGGGCAGCTTTGGCCCTATCATGGAATCACCGTTTTGATTCCCCACCAGAATTGACCCGTCATGGCCAGCAGATGTGCCGGTCGATCCCAGCGGGGAATCTGGGGGTGGCGCGAGGGTGCACGGCGCAACGTTCAGCCACACAGCCCCGCCCCCCCATGCTCCCGGGGCTGCCCGCCCTCCGGGAGACGGTTGGGCGCAGTGGCCAATCCGGCCATGGTGCCAGCCTGCCCCCCAGGGTATTGACCACGGCCCAGAATCGGCAGTGGCATGGCTGCCGATTCCGGGCTGTGGTCAGATGCCAGACGAGATGTTACCACGGTCAACCACTGTGAATCTCGCCATTGTTGAGCGTGGTAACGTCACATCTGTTGGGGGCACAAAGTGATTCCTGTCAGGTGTTCACTCCCAGCGGGAATCACTTTGACCATGCTTTTGGAGATGGTCCCCGGACCATCCTCGAAAGCATGGTTATTTTGATTCCCGCCAGAGGTTCACTGTGGTGAACATCTGGTGGGCATCAAACAGACATTACGGGACCATTTCCCACCACAGGGGATTGTCTGTGGTTGAGCGTGATCTTGTAACGTCTGAAAATACCCTCTCTCTCCTCTGCCCAAACCATTGTTCATGCCCTGGTCACTTCTCACTTCGATTACTGTAATCTTCTTCTCACTGGCCTCCCCTGCTCTCACCTTTCTCCCCTTATCTCCATCCAAATCTGTGCTGCCAGAGTCATCCACCTTGCCTGTTGCTTCGACCACGTGCAGCCCCATATCTCCTCTCTTCACTGGCTCCCCCTTCCTGAACGGATCTTGCACAAGCTCCTAGTCTTCACCTATAAAGCTCTTCACAACCTTGCTTCCCCCTACATCTCTGCACTAATTTCCCTCCGTACTCCAGTCCGTCAACTCCGCTCCTCTTCTGTCCCCTCTCTCGCCCTCCCACGCCTCCCCAGCTCCCCTAACCGCCTTCATCTCTTCTCCCTAGCTGCCCCCCACATCTGGAACTCCCTCCTTGGCCACATCTGCCTCACCCCCTCCTTTCGTACCTTCATATCCCTCCTCAAGACCTACCTCTTCCGCTCTGCCCTCCCCGACTCCTTGCTCCCCTCTTCTACCTCCTGCTGATACCCTCCATCCAGTACAATCTGTTACCTGAGGTCTGTGTACTCATATCCTCACCACATGGACCAGCCAGCTATCATTCATGATGTAACCAAACCAATCATGTGCACCTGAGACCTCGCATCCTCGTGAATGTTACATTCCTTGTCTCTTCCTCTGTTCCCCTTCCTTCATCCTCGCCCCCTCCCCCCCCATTGTAAGCCCTAGGGCAGAGACTGTGTCTATTCAATTACTTTGTAAAGTGCCAGGTACATTGCTGGTGCTATATAAATGCTTGATAATAATAATAATAATAATAAATAATAAATATAATATAGCTACAAATATTTGTTTCTTGCCTATGAGAAATAATAAGATGTCTCTGGGGATGATCCTAAGCTCAGGCTGCCAGCACTGGCCAAAGATTTTTGCCAGTTTATGAGGCCCTGGCTCCACCTGCCTCTCCTGCCCCCAATATCACCATGTATCTGTGGGTTTTACTGCATTTTTTTGCTGCAGATCTGGTTCAGTTTTAGCCACCCCCTTCAACTTGCTGCCCTTGTTGGCCACCTGCACTGCCTCTATGGTAGTGATAGCCTTGTGTGCAGTGCATGCACAGCATGTATGTGCAATCCATGCGCAACCCATGCACATTCCCATTGTGGGGTCTGTGGAATGCACTCAGACTGTATGTAAACCATGTGCAACGTGCGCATATGGACATTTATGATAGGTCTCTCTGTCAGCAGATTTTCAGACAAAAGGACACCTTAGTCTCTATTTATTTATTTATTTATTTATTTATTTATTTTCAAGCATTTTAAACCCACCCATCCTGCCACAGGCAGCTCTGGGTGGCGCACACTATCAAACATTAATAACAATGAAAACAACTTTTAAAATATACAACAGAGGTATAAAAAAATCCCCAACCACCCCCCACCCTAACCCATTCCTCCCCCTATCCATGACGAAAACAGCCACGTCTTGCAACAGCATCGAAACGAGAGGAAATCCGGGGCTATACAACGTATACGTGGAGCTACACCTAATCACATCATGTTCCTGTCTACTATGTGAAAATCTTAATGCAATATAACCACAATACAAACCTCAGGTTGTATTATAGTCTTATGTGTCTTTCTTAACTGTAGCATAAGCCATGCTACTTAAAAAGCCACATTGGCTTTAGGGCTGTGATGAATATTTCAGTATCCAGACATCTGTGTTACCAGAGAGTACTTGGGTGCCTAGCCTCTCTCTATTTGTAGTTCTTTTTTCAAAGATAAGCATAGAAGAACAATAGATCCTGTGGTAAAAGGTATGAGCCAGAGTATAAGATATGCTAAAAAAATTTAGTTTTATGCAGTCTGGAAAAAGCACAGAGATAATGTCAACTTTAATTACTGTTTTCTTCCGAACACAGGGAATAGGCCAAAGGCCACAAATGGAAATTAAAGAAAAATGGAAAACAGATGGTAGGAAGCACGCCACAGGAACTGGAACACAGGCAGCACTGTAAATAATTTACCAGAAAGAGGGGGACTTGGGAGTTCCTGTGTCCCCCTTAGCTTTGTGCAATATATTCTCAGGTTCAGTTTCACAATACAGTTTTGTTAAATTGCTGCATTTCCCAGGTGCTATAGATAGTAACTATAAATATTTTTTTTTGCCAGAGTTTACAATGCGAAGGTAGTTTTATTTTCAGTCGAATGTGTTATTTTTTGAGGTGCTGGTGGACTGAACTATAGTTCCTATTTGAAGGCACAGGCAAAGAACAAATGGTTGCTAAGATTCTTTAATCCATGGTTTATTTAGACACCCCAATAAGTGGCATGACTTACAGAAGTGCTGAGGGCCCAGTCACTCCTATAGGTGGGTGTTAACAAACCTGACGGTGGCCCACATTGGTCCGTGAGCCACAGCCATGTTTGTTCTTCTGATGCCAGATGTTGGCCTGGGATTGCGTCCATCCTGGAGACCTCCAAGCTCACAGTCTGGGCTATGGTCCACTCAATCAGGCCACAGCAGGCTATCACATGTGATTTATTGCTCTGTGACCTGGCCCAGATTGGGTCCAGCCTGCTGGGCGCAGCATGGGGGCCAGGCCAGCCGGCCTGCACGTTCATGCGGATCCCCACCCTCCTCAGTGGCCTGACTGCTGGCATGGTTGTTGGCTGGCCTGACCCTGTCCGAACCTTGTCAGCAGCGGGTTCCTGACCCAGGTTGGGTCATGATGGTGGCGCTCCGCCATCACTTTGTGAACACCCTATATCTGCCAGTGAAAGCTTCTGGATACTCAGTGGTTTCAGGACATTTATATGAGTGCCTAAATATGGACTTAGAAGAAGACAAACTTTAGTTCAGGGGTGGGGAACCTCAAGCCCAGGGGCTAAATGTAGCTCCCCACAAGTTTTTATGGGGCCTCTTTTCAGTTCAGGGGTCTGGTTTCTGGATCCAGTTAAATATTCCCATTTTACAAATGTTCCCATTATAAAATGGGAATATTTGTGTGTCTGTCTTTCCCTGTGTATGCCCTTCACCCTTTTCCATTTTAGATTGTCAGCCCACTGGACAGGGATGTGTCTCTGAAAATCTGTGACTCTAGAGCACTGTGTACACCTAGTAGCACTAAAGAAATGATAAATAAAATAGTAGTAGTAGTAGATCCAGTTCCTACACCCAAGCATGGGAAAACTGACCTCGGAGTAAGGGAACAGAGATCAGGGCATACACACAAGGATAGAAGACAGATCCATAGCAGTGATCCATGACCTGGACCCTCCTATACTTGAGTGCACCCATTACATCCCCCTATCCACAAATTCTATGCAGCCCTCGGAGCTTATGCTAATTTTCAAAGTGGCCCTTAGGAGGGAAAAGGTTATTCACTCCTGCTTTAAATATACACTTTAAAGAAGAAGAAAAACAACCCAAAACCCTTGGCCATACTGTGCACTTCTGTTTTGATATTTTGCAAAACTCTGAATTTTTTTAAAAAAGACCTTTGACTGAAAAGGGGTGTAATTTTTCACTTCAAAATATTTAATTGTACTGTAATTTGGAGACAACAGTGGTGTACTTATTGCCCTGACTAAGCAGCTTTCATGGTAGAGAGAAGATTATCTGAAAATTAAAAGCCTGAAAGAACTTCAAATGATATAAAATAACTTACTAATAAAAATTAGAGGGATACAACTGATGCTTTCTGAATGGAATCTTTTTTAAAATGTATTTTTAAGCTTTTATATTTTCTTTATGTCTTGCCTCAACCACCTGTGGGAATTCCAAACCTGAAAGGCATAGGAATCTGTTCAAGTTTCTCATAATGAGTATGGCCACTGGCTGGCCTGCCCCATTAGTGTACTACCATACAACAAAATGAGCTAATTTTACAGTGCCATTATCAAGTTGTGCAGCAAGGAGAATCCTTTGTGAAGTAGTTATAGATAAGTTTATAGTGTGAGATCTGATCCAAGATCTGATTAACCTTATCTTAGGAGGCATAACTATGAATGTTGTTATTGATCAAACAATTATCCAGTCCTTTAAAAATCCAGTTTTTAAACATGCAGTAGATTCAAATAGCTAAGTGTTGTTTTAATCTATAAGGCAGAACTCCTGAAACTAATCAAGTTCCTCCATTCATAATGCTATGAATGCCATTGACAGGGTGGCTCCGAGACCCCCGCCTCGACACCGCAGGACCCCTTGGTTTACTGAGGGGCTGCGAGGTATGAACCAGGAAGGCAGGTGACTAGAGTGATGCTGGCGCCGTACTCGCACTGAATCTGACCGACTTCTCTATAGGACTCATTTGCGGTCCTATGTTGAGGCTGTGAGGGTGGCAAAGAAAGAATTCTTTGCCACCCTCATAGCGTCTGCAAAGTCATGCCCAGCAGAGCTGTTCCGGGTGGTGCAGGGGCTGGTCAGTCCGGCCTCCCTCCACCTGGAAGGGACTTGTCCCAGGTCCGCTGTGAGGAATTTGCCACCTACTTTGCAGACAAGATCGCTCGGATCCAGAGTGACTTCTGGATTAGAGACAGTAGGAATAGAGTGTGAGGTGATGGAGGCCCCGTCTGGTTCATCTTTCTGGGATGAGTTTCAGGAAGTGATACCAGCCGATGCTGTAGAGATCCTGGGGTCGGTTAGGGCCACTAGTTGTGAATTAGATCCTTGCCCATCCTTGTTGGTTAAAGCCTCCAGGGAGATATTGGGGCTGGTGCTTGCGGGGGTAATCAATGCGTCCCTTCGGCAGGGGAGTCTGCCCCCTCAGTCTCAAGGAGGCCATGGTGCGTCTCCTGTTGAAGAAGCCATCCTTGGATGTGGATGCACTCACCAGTTACCGACTCGTCTCTAACCTTCCCTTTGTAGGGAAGGTTATTGAACGGGCAGTGGCCTTGCAGCTCCAGGTTCACCTAGACAGCATCGGTTTTCTTGACCCGTTTCAATCAGGGTTTCAGCCTGATTGTTACAGTGATGGCATTGGTGGCCTTGGAGGACGATCTCCACCGGGAGATGGACGCAGGACGTTCAACATTACTAGTCCTGCTAGATCTCTCAGCCACGTTTGATACAGTGGACCAAGGGGTGCTGTTGAGACGGTTGTGTGACCTGGGGGGCCTGGATGGGACCACCTTTGGTTGGTTCTAGTCATTCCTCTCGGGGAGGACCCAGCGGGTTGTCCTGGGAGCAGAAACATCTAGCTCCCAGGCACTGGACTGTGGTGTTCCGCAAGGTTCAATCCTGTCTCCTTTATTGTTTAATGTATATATGCAGCCCTTGGGGGAGATTGTGAGAGGGTTTGGTATGCGTTGCTACCAATATGCTGATGATACCTAGCTTCACCTCTCTTTTTCAGCCGACCCAGACCCTGACGTCTCTGTGCTATCTCAGTGTTTGGAGGCTGTGGCGAGTTGGTTATGGCACAGCAGACAGAAGCTCAATCCTGATAAGACGGAGGTGATGGTGGTTGGCCGAGCGGGGGAGGTGTTGCCCCCTCTTGTGGAGGGGGTGCGCCCCTCCGTGGCCCAGCAAGTTTGGAGTCTGGGGGTGTTATTGGATGCGGGCCTCTGTCTAGATCAGCAGGTGGATGCGGTGGCAAAGGCTGCTTTCCTCCAGCTGTATCTGGTGCGGAGGTTGCTCCCGTACATCTCCAGACCTGACCTGGTCACTTTGATCCATGTCTTCATCACCTCGAGGCTGGACTATTGTAACGTGCTCTACGTGGGACTTACGTTGCAGCTAGTGCAGAATGCAGTGGCTCGTCTCCTAACAGGGACAGGCTGATGAGAGCACATAACACCGATGCTCCGTGCACTGCACTGGCTGCCTGTAACGTGCCAAGCCAGATTCAAGGTATTGACTTTGATCTATAAGGCCCTGTACGGTCTTGGACCTGGATACCTCACGGACAGCTTCACCCTCCACGATTCAGGACAGCCCCTTTGGTCCACCGGGGGCGCCTTCCTGGAGGTCCCCCGCAAAAAGCAGGGGACTACAATGGAGAGGGCATTCTCGGTGGCTGGTGGCCACGGTTGTGGAACTCCCTCCCAGAGGAAGCATCGCTGGCCCCGAGTCTGTTGGCCTTCCGTCGGGCCTGTAGGACATGGCTGTTCTCCCAGGCCTTTGGAAGCGGGGAGGGGAGAGTGGGTTAAATTTTTGTGTGGGGGTGTTTTAAATTTGTTTTAATAATAATATTGGAATTTTTTTAGATTTGTAATGTGTTTTTTATATTGTTTTAAATTGTTTTATTTTGTGTTGGAAGCTGCCCTGAGATGCTGTAGGCATGAGGGGGTGGCATATAAGTGCAATAAAATAAATAAATAAATAAATAAATATGATCATCTCTATATAAAACAGCATTTATCAGAGCCTGCACTGTCATGGTGATGATGGTTGCAGAAACCTGTGGGTGAGATTTTCAGAAGTGCCTGAGTGACTTAGTAGCCTATCTCCTATTGAAAGCTTTAGGAGCTTTCTTTGTCATGCTATTAGTTAGGGTAATTAATTCATCAAAGATGCTATAAGGTATGAGAAGAAGGAAGCAGCAGGAATTTCCTCAGAAGAAGACACTAAGTAGGAGTTGACAAAAATGTTCCTTTGGTGGGACAAAGGGATGCATGACCTTCTGGTTGACTCTGAAGGGTATGCTATGGCCTCATCCAAGTCATTTACTTGCTCTACCTTATAACAAGTTAGAATAGCTTGTCCAATAAAAATATCATCTAATATAAGATAGGGTCCCTTGTTCTCTGTCTCATATTTAGTTTATCATATCACACTGCTTTCCAGACAACGAACCTGAATATTTTCTAGGGGCATAGCTATAATAGGGACAAGCAGTGCACAGGGGCCCACATGCATGGGGGAGGGGGAAGGACAAGCAGTACACGTGGGGCCATGTATGTAGCTGCCCCTGTCTGCCCCAGCTCTGTTCCTGCTCTCTTTCACCTACTACTTATGGCTGCCACTGCCTCTGCCACTGAGCCTGAGCGCCGGATAGGAGGGGCATAACTGCCTCTGGAAGGCATCACTGGGAACTGGGGAAGGACACTGGTCTGGGCACCATCATTAAAATGCAGCCACCACCAATGCTGATGAAAGGAAACCGGCATGGCGTTCAGCTCTGTGTGAGGGGGGAAGAGGGAGAGGGAGGTAGGTAGGTTCTGATGGGGGAGTCTAATTAATTCTTTTGCACCTGGGCCCATTCTGTCCTAGCTAGCACCTTAGGTTTTTTTATATCTAAAAACCATTCTAATTATTCAGTTGATGAACTAACTCACCATGTGACTGGGATAGTGCTTGTGCTTACTCTTTTGACATGAATGATAGCATAGTCTGATAGCCCCCCAAAATCAAGAGACAGAGGTAGGTTTCTCAAAGGCTGCCCAATTAAGCATAGCTTGTGGGATTCAGCAAAGTTCACTGAGAATCTTTCAGCACTAAGGATTACAGCATTCTTTCAAATTATCTTCAAAATGAAAAGGACTAGAAACTTACATTGACCCCTGATTTTCTACCTCACAAGCTTCATGAAAGGAGTAGGTACTGTGCTTCTGTTGCCTTAGGCTGGCTTTGTGGACTGGCAAAAAACCACTCCTCCCTAATACAGGCAAAATCCTGATCCCCTTCCAAACACGTGTAGCCCATTGATTTGCATGTATAATACTGTACATCCTGGTCTCGGGAAATAAAAGATAGGTAGCCAGATGAAGTGGCAAATAAAACAGAACACATTCCCATTTAAAAAAATTGTTTGCCTGGAGTGTCTTCAAAAACATGCTACAAAGAAACTGATTTAGTACCTATTAAGCTGCTAGCAAGATTTGTTCAGAAAACATCCAAACAGAAATACCTAATCATGATCCGCCACAGTCTCTGCTCTGAAAGCAGGAAAACTGGGGGAGGAAAAGAAGAGGAAGCAAAATATGAAAAGAACTAGAAGATATTTAACTTAGACACTTCAAAAGCAGTATTACTCCTCCTCCCTCACATTCCTCAAAGTCTTCCAGTGGGACTAGCACTGGAATGCTCCTGCCTGGATAACAGTAATCTTTATTATGAGACAGTACAACTTCATTTCATAATCATTTTCTTCCGGCCAACCAGCTGTGGTTACTCAAGGCAGATTAACCAGAACCTGATTGATTTCAGCCCTTATTCAGCAACGCCAGCTAAATGCCATAATTATACAGGATGCAGGCACAGATAACGTCAGCTATGTACTTAGAGATACTTCCAGATAAGTCCAATTGTCTGATCTTTGGGTTGAGCTCTTTCCAATGTACGAGTGCAGTGTAACTGAGGAGAGGCAGACAGAAAGAGTGAGCCACCATTTGAGCCAGTTATACATCAGACAGCTTGTGGATTAATACAAACAAGCTGAATCCATGCAGTGCAAATATCCAGCCCTCCTACTGTCACACGGAAGTGGCTTCTGTGTCAGCTGCATTTTAACTCCTTGTTCTCAGTGATAATTTGTGCTTCAAGTATGTCTGCTGTTAGCCAGGCACAGCTTTATTTCTCCTCTAATTTTGGAACAGGGTACATAAATAATTGCCCTACCCTGAAATGGAGCAATGCTATCTGCCCTTATTTTGTGTTACTTATTAGTAGAGAGTAGAGACTGACCTAGATTTAAACATAGATTTGGTGTTTCCCCCTGTGGTAAAAATCATAAACTGATATCCACAACATGGGCTTCAATGGAATTATGCTGGAGTGAGTTGTTTGTGGGACCATAGTTGAATATAAAGGCTATTGCTGAAACTCTAATGTAATTTTTCCACTTAGGGAGCTAATAAACCCTCCTTGGGCCATGGCGACAGCCAGTGCCGACAATAAAATTGAATTATTGAATAAACCCTCTTACTGTTTAACATTTTTATCATAGTAGCACCCACAGACTTGAACTTGGTCAAGCCTTTTGTGGAAGTAACTGGACAAGCAAAAAGCACAGCCATGGCAACTAACCATAGCTCAGGGCCATGGTGGCCCCCACCCTCTGTTGGGGGATGGTGGGCTGAACAAATCTGCTGGCTTGTGTTGGCCCAGATGTGGGGGCCTTGGCTTGGGCTGCACCTCAGAGATTTTCCTGAGGATGCATCCTGTTCCGAGGTAGTAGCGGGCCCACCTCTGGTGGTGTGGGACCACACGTATGGGTAAGTCCCAGGCCACAGCGTGCCAACACGGGTCAGTGTCTTGTTTGTTTTTACCAAGAGTTGAGGTCAGCATAATCCTAGAATAATCTTTTCTGCAGAATTTCCAGAATTACACTGACTGGTTATGCATATGGAAAAGGGAGTAAAGAGTGAGGTGATAAAATTTGCAGATGACAAAAAGTTTATTTATTTATTTATTTGTACCTCACCCCTCCTGCAAAAGCAGCTCGGGGTGGCTAACAATATTCAAAAATAAAGAAAATACAAAAGCAATAATCTAAATATAATACATAATAAAACACATTAAAACCACATATGAATATAAAACAATATGCGGAGGTCATAAAAGCAACAACATAATGGAGGGAGAGGGATGAAGGGTGGCCTAACCCACAACCCCCCACCCTTCATCCCTCTCCCTCATCAATTGCCTGGCACAATAGCCAGGTCTTGCATTGTCTATGAAAAAGGAGAGGTCTGGGGCCAAGTGGGCCTCTGCTGGGAGGGAGTTCCATAGCCTAGATGCGGCCACTGAGAACACCCTCTCCATTGTCACTCCCCGAGATACCTTGGGGACTTCAAGATGGGCGCTACCAGCCGACTACAGGGGCCGATCCAGAGCACGGGGAGTGAGGCAGTCTCGCAGGTAGGTCAGGCCTAGGCCATATAGGGCTTTATAGGTAAGCACCAACACCTTGAATTGGGCCCAGAAGACTATAGGCAGCCAGTGCAGGAAATGGAGCACCGGTGTAATGTGCTCACGGCAGCTTGTTCTCATAAGGAGGCAGGCAGCCGCATTCTGCACCAACTACAGTCTTCAGACTGTCACCAAGGTAGCCACATGTAGAGTGCATTACAATAGACTAGTCTAGAGGTGATGAAAGCATGGATGGATGATAGTGGTCGGGTCAGAGTCTGAGACATATGGCCAAAGCCGCTGCACTAGATGTAACTGGCAGAAAGCGCTCCTTGCCACAGCTCCCACCTGAGCATCCAGACGGAGCTGGGACTCAAGAGGCACTTGCAGAATCTGAACCTGGGGGACTGTCAGCCGCCGCTGCTGCCCCCCTGTGCGGCAGCCCCTCCCAAGCCACAGGAAACCCCTTACCCGGTCCAGCGGCGTCACGCCGCCTCCAGCCCAGGCGCCCCCAGCCGAAGGCGCCCGGGGCGAAA
>QEPC01004817.1:2362507-2375765 GCA_003113815.1 Sphenodon punctatus | reverse complement strand
AACCCTTCCTTACCAATTCCCTGCCGGGTGCAAGTGGTGTAGTTGGATCCCCTTCCTTGTTCCCCAGCTCTGTGCCCTATGATGATAGGGGTCAAGATTCAGAGTGCGTAAGCACACGATCAGACCCAAACACTATCCTGACAGGCCTCCTTTCCTCGCAATACGCTAACAGAGCTTCCTTGTGTGCGAGTAGTGTGAGTGGGTGGTGCTTTCCCCCTTCCTACCCCCTCACACCTAACAGGGACCAGCAGGGGGCGAACCCCATCAACGATGGGGGATACCACTCCCACCACCCTACCCACCAGCATCACCTCCATCTTGTCGGGATTCAACTCCAGTCAGCTCGCAATCATCCAGTCTCCCACTGCCACCAGACATTGAGTAAGCACCAAAACTGCCAGGTCTGGGTCAGATGAAAAAGAGAGGTAGAGTTGGGAATCATCAACATACTGATGACACCGAACATAAAACTTCCTCACAACCTTGCCCAGCAGCTGCATATACATGTTGAACAGGAGAGAGGACAGAATGGAACCTTGCAGAACCCCACACGAGAGGTCCCAGGGAGATGATGAGCAGTCCCCAAGCACCACCTTCTGGGTTCTTCCAGCCAGGAAGGAGAAGAACCATTCAAGAACAGTCCTTCTCACTCCGGCTTGGTCACCAACATCTAATGGTCAATGGTATTAAAAGCATCTGACAAATCTAACAGAATCAGCAGGGTCAAACGACCTTGATCTAATTCACGGCGGAGGTTGTCAGCCAAAGCCACAAGCTCAGTCTCTGTGCCATAATCTGGACTGTGAGGGATCTAGAAAACTGATGTGGTCCAGATGCCCCCAAAGCTGCCAAGCCACTACCTGTTCAATAACCTTCCCTAAAAGGGGAAGGTTAGAGACCGGCCAGTAATTGGCCAGGGAGTCAATGTCAAGTCATGGCTTTTTGAGCAGGGGCTGCACCACCACCACCACCACCACCACCTCTTTGAGGCAGCTCGGCACCCTACCCTCCCTAAGGGAGACATTGACTACCCCCACCAGCATCAGCCCCAATTTCTCCTGACTGGCCTTGACCAGCCAAGGCAGGCATGGGTCTAGTTCACAAAAGGTGGCTTTGATAGCCGCAAGAACATTCTCTGCATCTGAGGTTAACACCCACTGAAACTGATCCCACAAAACCGAACAAGGCAGGGCTTCCGTAGACTCTGGTTCTATCGTAATAAGTGCAGCATCAAAATCATGGTGGATACAAGTGATTTTATCAAAAAACTAATCAACAATCAGGTCACAGTGGGCACTAGATTAATCTAGTTCCACATGGAGGGAGACCGGACCGACCAGCCCCCTCACCACTCGGAAAAGCTCAGCTGGATGAGACTCCATGGACACTATGAGGACAGTGAAGAACTCTTTCTTCGCTGCTCGCACAGCCAAGGCATAAGCTCTTATACTCGCTCTATGTCGCAATTGGTCAGCTTCAGCACAAGAACATCGCTACCGTCGCTCTAACCACTACCCTTCCCGCTTCAGCTGCCACAGACCCTCCATATACCATGGTGGCGATGTGCAGGGAGTGGACATCTAGGAGCTGTCCGGTCAATGGCCTCAGCTAACAAGGGGTTCCAGAAAGCAATGAGGTCATCAAATGAGAGGTTGCCAAGATCAGAGGGTAGCTCCCCATGAACATTCTGGAACATCTCTGGTTCCGTTAGTCTCTGGGGGCAAACCAACCAAACTGCTTCCGCACCTTTCTGGGGGTAGACATTTGTCAGGAGACAGGCCTGCAGGAGGAGGTAATGATTTGTCCATGACAAGGGCACTGCTGACACCTCCCCCACCAATGGATCCCGTGCCTCAAGGCCAGTGCAAAAAATCAGGTCCAGGGTATGTCCTCCATCATGCATCGGGCCAATGACTACTTGGGACAGGCATGGCAGCCATGAACTCATGCTCTACTCCTCTGAGGCCGGTGTTGACATGGATACTGAAGTCCCCCAAGACTATTGTCTTTGGGGACCGCAACACCAGCTCTGACACGAGCTCCGCTAGAGCATGCAGGGATGCTGCCGAACAGGTAGATTTATGGTATATCAGCAGAACTCCCAATTTGTCCTCTGCCAAATCAATCACAAGATGGAGGCCCTTGGTACCTGATGACAACTGCGTTGGATACCTCTGAATGGACCATGATTCCCTAAAAACAATGGCTACACTGCCCCCGTCCCTGCAGCCATGGCTGATGCTGCACAGAATACCCAGCTGGAACAAGGTCGGCCAAGATAGGCCCTGACTCAGTGTCCAGCCAGGTCTCTGTAATACACACGAGGTCGACCACATGGTCCAGGATCAATTCCTGGACATTTGTTGATTTATTAACCACCGATCTCACATTCAACAGCATCAGATTCAGGCTGGGTTAGTGAGAGGGACAGGCACCAGGTACAGTCCTATTGTTTTACACACTTATGATAGCTGACTCCTTTTGACTCTCAATAGCCTTTCTCCCTGTTATTCCATTTCCTCTCCTGTTTTTTTTTTTGTCATTCCACATACACTCTTACTTCTGTTCAATATTGCACATACAGACAAGCATTGTATTTCCCAGGACTTAGAGGTCTTTGTGAGGGGAGTGTGGGCTACAGTTGTCTGTTACAAGGTTGAGAGCAGGGGAGAGGAGAGCAGTCTTGGAACGAGGACTATTGAGTTGCCTGTGAAGGGAGTGTACCCTACTGGATTAAAGTGGGGTGGAGAGGCTGGAAGCCAGGAGTCCTGAGTTCTCTGTTATAGGGCTCGGACCAAAGACAGGGAGAAGGGGTGGGAGCCAGAACTCCTAAGTTCTCTCTTTCTTAAAGTGGAAATGGAGGGGGTGAGGGGCCTGCTCACACCCTTCTGTCCTCAGCTTCAGTGTTGCCCCCAACCTGCAAAGAGGAAGAGGACTGGGGCTCAAAGACAAAGGCAAAGTGTGAGTGCGTGGTGTTGAAGTTGTAAGTGAGCACAATATGTGAGACTGTAACTTTACTGTTAACATGGCACGGAAGTTAAGGTGGGAGCCTTAACTTGCAATTTCCATGCTTTTTAGTGCATGGTTGAATTTGAAAGAGCCTTAACTCTTCTTGTAAACTGCAGGTTTTTTTGTTAAATACAATGCAATGGAGAAAATTTATCCTGCTAACGCAGTAGAATGCTGAGCAGCATAACCACTATGGAAGCAGGGCTTAGGGGAGGCCAAGGTGGAAGAGCTGCTCCCTTCAGTTTAGAAGGTGGTTACTTCCTTCAAATAGCAAGCAAGGTAAAGCTGGATTTTTACTGGTAGCTCCCTGCTTTCCTAAGAATACAACAACTTTGGTTCAGTTTAAGCATTGCAAACTTCCAAAAACTGCTGTCTATGATCTCTCTAGCTCATGGCTTGTACAGGAGTCTTCCGCTTTACTCCCCACTGTCAGAGCTCTTTTCCATGTGCAACACTGGCCATTCTACTTTCTAGGACTTCCCCCTGTACACGATCCCCTGGCTAGTTCACTCCTTGTACAGTGCTCCCTGATTCTGTTGTGCCCATGTACAGGACTCTCCACCTGGCATAATGCTGCCCATCCTGCAGCTCTCCCCCTGTACAAAGCTTCTCACTCAGGCTGCTTTTTCACACAATATTTAAAACTTTTAAATGAGCGGGTTGCCATTGCGCGACCTGCTCGCACGATATTTCAAAATCTTAGACGAGACAGAAGTGGGATCATGCACATAGAAGGCGGTTGCACATTGTTTGCAGACAATGAATTAAATACCTCGATAGTGAGGTATTTCATTTGCGGTCTGCAAACAATGCGTGGCCACCTTCTATACGCATGATCCCGGACTTCTGTCTCATCTAAGGTTTTGAAATATCATGCAAGTGGGTTGTGCGACGGTGACTTGCTCATTTAAAAGTGCCTTCAGTTTTCCTCTGTCCAGGGCTCTCCCTTGGAACAATTATGGCCATTATTCTTCAGCTTTCTGTTTCTACAAGACTCCCTCACTTTAATCCCCCTTGGACAGGGCTCCCTTTCTTGCACAATGCTTCCCACTCTGCAGAACATCCTCCTGTACTGGGTTCTATATTCTGTATCCCCAATAAAGCTTCTCCCTGTAAAGTGCTCCCCTTGTGCATGGCTTTCACTGTGGAAGCTATTTACAGAGGCTCTGCCCCTACTCTCTCCCCTTAATGTCCCCCCACTTTGTGTATGCTCCTTTCCTCCCTGCTGCCCCATAGGATTTCCCTCCCTGGATTGAGGCTCGCTTTTAGAATCCTCCCAAGAGGACTACACTTTCCACTGTACTCCTCAGGGCTGCTCTGCACAGAAGCCCAACATCTCCTTGCCCCACTCCTGCAGAACACCACTGTATCAGCCCAGAGCACCCTCTTACCCCTTATTCCTTAGTGGGGTTGGAAAAGTGAGAGGGAGAAGCGCTGAAAGATAAATTCCATCCCACCTGTAGTCTCCTGTCCCTGTCTCCAGGATAAACCTCTGCCCTCTTCCTGCACCTGGGACCATCCCAGGCAAGCTCCAGTGCTCTGGCCCAAGCTATGCTCCTCCAATGGGGTGTCCCATTGGAGCCACAGCCCAGACATGCCACGTTTGTGGAGGGGGAAGGGATGTTACTGAAATCCATGCACTCTGGTTCTGGGCAGGTTTAGCGGGCAAGATCAGCCACCCCAAACATGACTGCGGGATTAGCTAGCTCTGCTTTTTAGCCATCTCAGCATCCCAGGACCCCAAGCCAAGGCACCTGCTGTGCGGAATCAGATCAGAATAATCTTCAGCTCTCTTCCTTCCACTGGCCACTTCTCTCCCCACCAGATCAGCTCTAAACATGGCTGATCAGTTATTCACACTGCCCCTGGGAGGTGCAGTTCCCTCTCTTTATCCAGCACGGATAGACTCTGGCAAGTAGTGCCTACTGGGAGTTGTAGTCCCCAGTATTCAAGACTGTTTGATTTTAAACAGTCTGCATTCAACATAGAATGTTCGCAAGCACTCCACACCCAGGATCATCTCCATAGGCTAACATTGAATTTTCAAGATGTCATAACTGAAAAACTACTAACTGGATTTACAAAAAAGTAAACCAAAGGCACACCCCACCAGCCTTCTTGAATTTTCTAAGAGGCTTACACATCCTCCCAACCAACACTAAAACCTTTTACCCTGCTGAGATGGTCTAACTTTTGAAAAAACAAAGTGAGGTTTTCAAACTGCGATATCTCAGCTGTTATCCAAATGATTCGGCTGAAATTTGGACAGCCTTAACCACTTACACCAGTGATCTTTCACTACAAATGTCATGATCCTAAATCTAATCATGCCAATTTTATAGGAAATAGAATGTTGGGGCTTTATAATGGAGGACATCACACACCTTAACTATTAGAGCGCTTCCACACTCTGATAATAAAATACTTTAAGATAGGGGAAGGAAAAAAGGAGGACAGAGTAAAAGTTAGGGAACCAGCAGTGGATCCTAAAAGCAGCTAGAAAATAAATATGTTTTAGGTGCTTTTTGAAGTTAAGGAGGGCGGAACTTAGACAAATATCTGAAGAGAGCGAGTTCCACACCGAGGGAAGTAGTTTGTGGATTGTTGCTGAAAGATGTTGCAAAGTGGTTTACTAGCATTTCAGCAGAAAACCTGGCATTTGCTCTAGCCTCTTACATTCTTGTGATACCAGGTACAATGCATGGAATGATTTCAACACAAGTGACTTTTAGAGGTTTCAGAAATGTGTTATCTATAATTTTCTTCCAAGGCCTGGATATTCTTCTCCAGATGTAACACTGCACCATCAAGTATGCTGAACTATCCACACCTCCAAAATACAGCTTTTTTACATTATGCTCACTCAGTTTTATTGCTGGAAGGAATGTATTAAACTAATGAGAAAACTGCTTTTGCATATGTTACAAGCTGAATCAGCCAGAGGTCTGTTTTGAAATAATCTGAAAAGTCTTCACTTTCTGTTTATCCAACAACATCTAAAACAATAGGCCTTTCTCTGCCATCCACTAATGCTTGCCTTTTTACTTGCATGTTTACTCTTGCCAAACCAAAGGAAAGGCCAAGTTAAACTGGCACCATTTCTAGTGTTAATTGCATATGGTTAAAAGTATATAAAAAAAATCTTCTTGTAGATTTACTTTTGAAAAACTGATATATCTTGATAAATTTCTGCTGAACATTCTGAAGTTCCATAATATCACAATTTAGAGTGCTATTTGAGATAGAACTGCATTTTCATTAACTTTTACCATAACCTTTTACTTACACCATTTATTATCTGATCTGAACTAAACTAACTGGTGTCTGTGAAAGAACAAAACAAAAGGGTTGTATACCCACCAAATCATTCACAAAAAACATAGGTCAGGACAGCACAAGGCTAAGAGAAACCTTGTGATCAGCAGTACTCAAATGTTTGCTGGTTTGAGGGGGCAAGGATGGCCCCCAGAAGGGGGCAAGGATGGCCCCCAGAAGGGGGCAAGGATGACCATAACTCCTCTTCAGATCAGTCCATAAGTGTGACAACTGGGGCAGCAAGCAGTTTTTTCAGTTCCAGCACCATGCTCATTCAATTCCAGCCTCATTGTGCCCCTAGGTCTAACAAAGTCAGATCATTCACACTCTCCAAGTTAACTCGAAAACAAAGCTCTCTCAATAATTTCTGTGTCTATTCAGAACCAATGTAAAAGTCCTCACACATAACATTCATAGATGGGCCTGGGATGACACCTTTACAGGTTGCTCATATATTTGTTTCTATATGTTATGTTTATACTTTATTTGTAAACTGCCCTGAGCCTTTTTTAGTGAAGGGCAGGATAAAAAATTTAAATAAATAAAAATAAATTAAATGCAAGTTTGTGATAAGTCAACTGCAGAAATTCATATAAATGTACAGGAATTCATATAACTAAATTATTGTTGAACAGTAATTATAGTTCAAAAGAAATTAAGAATATAGTCCTACAAAGATGAAAATAATTTAAGTCTATAAGTCCATAAACAAACACCACATATTTTTTCTTCAACTCCTTACATATTGAAAACTCACCTTGAATTCAATGTGATTTATAACTATGAGAACTTAGTTCTCAATTTTTTTACAATGGCACATCCTCAGAAATAAGAGCATCATTGATTTACAGTTTATATAATCCCTAGCTATGTTTTAAAGCATGACAAGGTTCCTGCTGGATTGCTGTAGTTTAAAGTGAGTCACTTAATTTACAATGGTTTCTTGTTGTGTCTGACCCGAATCCACAAATTCTGCAATTTACTGCTTCCTGCAACAGTCGGACACAGTCCCTTGTGGGAAAGGGGTGGGGGTGGGGGAGTTTAAATGGGGAACTTTTCTCCCCTTCAGGAATTATATTAATATTGCAGATGCTGAGTTGACTCACTGCGTTTTCCTTTACAACACGTGGCTACAGGGCCACTTAAGAGTAAACATAAGAGCACTATCATCTAATTTCCTCTAAACCTAGACATTATAGGTTTTGCTTACCATTGCCAATACAGTTGTTTTCCTCTAATGCTGACATTTAAATAGCATTAACCAACTCTTCATGCTACTCAACTAGTGCCTCATAACTTCCCAAGTATGATTACTATTTCATCTCTTAAATATCTTTCACTTATACTGAGATGGGCTTTGGGGCATAAAATGTAAATTATAAATATTCAGTTATACATAATTGGAAATAAATATCAGGCTGTTATTCATCAGAGACTTTCTTCTTCTTTCCAGCCTACAAATATTCCCCACAGCAAATTCTGCTTATATATATAGTCCATGCTCCATTTTTAGGGGGTATGTTTAGGGGTTAATGTTTGTTTATGAATTTTTTATTGTTGTTGATAATGTTTTAGTGTCTCTATAAAAATCAATACAAAATTAAGCACAAGAAATAAAATAAAGCATAGCCTCAATTAGCAGGCAGGTTGGAGACCAGTAGTTTCATGAGCTACACCACAGATATAAAATACAATCTGACCCAAAATTTGAATTACAGTCCTAAGGTAATGGAATGACATTTTCCTCCACTAGTTTTTCGTTTGCTTTTGAAACTCCTATCCTAATCCAGGACTAACCAGGAAATGCTAAAATACCACCACAGGGGCTCTTTTTATAAAATTTCCAACGACATAAATATGAGGAGCCGAGAAAGGTGAGTATATTTAAGAATGTAGATTTGGAAGCATGTTTCCAGACCAATTAGACATTTCTCATTGGCCTGTAATTAAACTATACTCTCTGCTCTAGTGGTAAAACTCCTTTTATACCTGTGAGCAGTAGGGCTGAGATAAGAGCAAGTGTCCCCATTCTGAAGGGAAATACTGACCTTTTGGGAGTGCTTGTGAGTGTCTGTTAGTACTTCATCAGTTTCAGGTGATTCTGCACTTAGGCAAACATTTTCCCATCATTTTCTGGGACTTTTCATCCTTTTTGTCACTTTCTGGGATTTTTAGCACTTTCAGGGACTTTTATGACCATTTTATGGCAGTTTTCCAGCATTTTCCAGCACTTCCCCAGTACTTAGCTGGCATGTTTTCATCTCCACAGTCCATGCAGGGCACACATGAGGCTTGGGGCTGGCTCGTAGAAGCCTCATTCAACTTGCAAAAAATAACAGAAAATGGTGAAAGCAGCAGGAAAGCTGGTAAGTTTCCATGTTGCACAAATTTCATTGAATGCCCTACTCCTGACAGAAACAACACTTGCCGAGATTTCGTGGTTCAGGCCTAGCTGGTAGGACCAGATAAAAGATGTGGGGGTCCGATGTTAAACAAAGCTCTGGGCTCCTCAAACCTAGGCTGCCTACAGAGTATATTTATAGGGTGAGGATCTGGGCAGTATCAGAATCAGGATGAACAGGGCCAGGAGGGGGCATGGCTGGGAAATATGCATTACTGAGAGGACCAGTGTCTCTAACTGTCCTGCACTATGTGACCGCTGCAGTACATGCTCTGGAATCTCTCAGTGACAACTTCAGAATCAAGGGGCCTGCTAGAGTGAGACAGACACGTACACATACTGACTGACCCAGAGAATGGGAGTCTCTGAGAATGTGAGTTCCTACACTGAAAAGTATCCAGAGTTAATCTATCCTTGTGAGTAGGTGAGGCATTAATGTACCAATGTCAACACCTGTTATATAGTTCTTAATTTTGAGTTCTCAGTTTGAATTAAGAAATCTTAATTTGAATTTAAGTTCTTGAATTAATAGTTCTTAATTTGAATTGTTTATATGTTTTTGACTGAGGAGGCATGGAGTTGAATTAGATGGCCCCAGTGGTGTAGCTAGGTTTTATAGGGCCCTGGGACAAGACAAATTACTGGACCCCATACCAACTGGAGTGGGGGTGGAGTGGTGGGGGAGGCCAGGACAGGGGGAGGCTGCAGCGGGCACAGAGGGCCGGGGGGCAGAAGGCAGTGGAATGGGGTGGGGGAAGCAAGACACTGCAGCAGATTGGGGCTTTGGGGACTCTGGGATAGTAGAGTCAAGGTATGGGACAGGGGATAAAGGTGATTCTGGAGTTGATAGACTACTGGTTGGATCTAGAATGAGAATTTAGGATCCTGTGACTACCAAGAACTAAAATGAGCAATTATGATTAATAGATTATGAATAATCTATAGATCCAAGTATATGCCACAAAACTGCTGTTAAAATATTATATAGTAAATTATTAAAGAATACAGGAAACTAATTAGTTTTTAGACAAAGTGCCAACAGGAAAAGGATCAAAAGCAATTTAAAAAAAAATGTTTGCACTGCATAGTTAGCTGGCTTTTTATGAAATCATTAATGCTGCAGTTTTCTTTGTATATACTGCAGTAACCTTGTTATGCTAGACACCATATAAACATGAAATAAAAAAGATATTCCTTGCCTCCAAGCAGCTGATAATACTAGCATGTGATGAGGGATAACAGGCGGGTATTACAAACAAATGGACAAGTAGGTGCGACAGGGGACATTAAGGTGACAGTGGAACAAATCAAAAAGACAACTGTCCAGTCAAACCAAACTAATCCAAGCAGAGTTTCACCTCTACTGGGGAAAAGAGTCAGTGGCTCCACTTCATGAGATGCACTTGAGATGTTGTAGTTGCTATTGATTTTCTATGAAAAGTGCTCAGATAATGGACGATGAGCAAGGATCCAAGGGTAATTTCAGACAAAACGATATCACGGTTAACCACAGTGAATCCCCTGTGGTGGCCGTTGGTCCCGTTACATCTGTTTGATTCACGCCAGATGTTCACCCCAGTGAATCACTGGTAGGAATCAAATTGACCATGATTCTGGACCTCCAGCCGCCCGGAGGTCCAGAATTGTGGTGGTATCAGGCCCCAACCGTGATCGCATTGGCCACGATCTGGGATGGGCCAAAGGTAATGTCTGTTACCTTCAGCCCAGCTGGATCGTGGTCCCGACAATGGGACGGGATCGGGCACAGTGGCCAGATTGGCCGCTGTGCCCACCCATCTCCTGGAGGGCGGGTGACCAGTGGAGCGTGGGGGGGCAGGGCTGTGCGGCTGCACATCGTGCCGCTCAGCCCCTCCCCCTTCCCGATCCCTGGTAGGAATCAGGCCAGCACGTCTAAAGGACAGCCGGACTGATTCCTGACCTGGATCCAAAATGGATCCCGGTCCGTGGTTCAGCATGGTGGGCCTCCGGGCCCGGTACGTCTGAAATTACCCCAAGTTTTCTGTGATTTAAAAAAAAATCAGAATTCTATGCTAAAAAACCCATTAAAATCTGTGTTTTTCTGCAATTAAAGTGAAACACTGAACTTTACTTTACGTTACTTTCCCTAGCCACAAGAAAGTTCCATTTGTTCTACAACTGTCTGCCTTCAAACGCAATCTACAGCCTTGTTGCATGCAGTACAGAACAGCACATTGTCATCAATGTGAAATTTGTCCTTGTCAAACTCAGTGCCATGGTCTTTAGGGGTGATTTTTAATGTTTTTGGCATCTTTTCTTAACTTTAATTACTGACGTCTGGAGGCTGAAGTGAAATTTGAGATGCACTAAAAGATGAACCTCCCTATGTGCCACTGAGTAACCTCTATATTCCGGAAGTAGTTTATTGGAATATGTTTGGCTATGTAAATTTAAAGCTCATTCAAAAATCAACCACAAGAAGGGAAGGTTGTGCGCATTGAAAAAGTGACAGTGTTACTTTCAGTAAAATGTAGTTAATAGTTTATATATGTTTTATTTTGTCACGAAATGTAAAAACTAAAGATTCTCTGTAAAAACGCAAATTATGCGTTTTCCCACAGCAAATGGATTTCTAGTATTCCTGATTATGAGGGACAATAAAAAAGTTAAACTAAATGAAAGACATCACATCATGTATAACATATTGCTTCAAGGTAAAATATAACATAGGCATACACATATTGTAGCTGCATGAGTTGTTTATCATTTAGGGTTTAATTGATTACTTTATTCAAAGATTTTTCTCCAAAGTGCCAAGATGACTTATTCTATTGACAGTGTTACCACATTTCAGCAACAGCAAATAACTTTTGCCTCTCACTTTGCAGAGTTTGTTAGGTGACTGAAAATGCCCTGGCATGCATCCTCTCCAGCTCCCTTAAATGACATCTCCAGCCAACTTCACTGGGCACCCAAACCAGATATACTTTCCCATGAGCCCAGTCATCCACAAAATACTGTGGGATATTATATTATGCTGAGTAACTTCAGCCACATCAACAACTAATCTTCTGTTAATAGAATAAAGGGGAAGAAATAAAAATAAATCCCTTATTTCCACAGAAAACTACATAGTAGTTCTAGACATGAATGGGATCACATTTATATTTCCTGATGAACCAGGATTCAGTGTTGGGACATCGAAGTGTAACATCATGGCATTGCTGCTGGTTTTGGAATGCAAGTTGAAGAAGAAACAAAGAGATATTATTGGTTTAAAGGGCTGTGGTTTCCCAAGTGTACATGCAGTACCAGTTGGTGCCAGGAATACTAGAAGACCTTTAATTGACATGAAGAACTTAATGACTTAATGAGCTTGTTGTACTGTATCAGCCAAAAAAATTGAGTAAAGGTTGCAAGAAACCACAGTGACTTCTGATAAGAAGTGCTTATTTATTGGACTTCATGTCTTTTATGAGCTATGATAAATCTTGACTCCCAGAATGTATGTAATTCCCACAATTCCCATAGAACAGACATCTCTTTATATTTGGGGAAGACTGGCTGTTTATGTATATGCAATGAATCTGTATAGCTCTCTCTATAAAATGTGGTTTTATTTCTGCAATTTCCCTCCAAAACCAACCCAGAATTCTCAAAAGCTTAAGAATTGTTTTCCTAGAATGTTCTCACACTCAAGACTTAAGGATACAGCACTCTTTATAAATGTTTTACTAATAGACTGTAACAGTCAGGGGAGGCTAGACAACAACATTTGCCAAAGAATTATTGTTTATATTTGGAGCAGGGCATTGGCAGTAAGAACTTAGGGTTCTATTGCTTGCGCGGCCAGTTACTTACCTGTTAATGAAGTTCAAAACATCAATACTTCTAATTTCTTGTCTAGAGAGAGTGTGGTTGCTGTGTTGGTCCCAAATGTAAGATATGGAGACAAAGGGTTCTTCCAAACATGACAGTGGCCACATTGTCATGGTTTTCCATGCTTTGGCATGGAGGCTGCTGTCATGGTAGAAAGTGGTCACATCCTGGGCACCAGATGTTTGCCCAGGATTGATACATACTGTGTTGGTGGCTATTCTGGTTTGCGACTCATGGAAGTTCCTGAGTCCCAGCCCGCTCTAGCCGCCACTATGGCCAGGATCTGATCTCCCAACTGGGAGTAAAGCCGGCTTTCACATTTGAAAGCCCACTTTGCCTAACCTGGTCAGGGTGTCCCCCCTCCCCTCGGTGCCATGTGCCATGGCAGTCGTCTTTGGCCACCATGGCTTAGGGCACTGCACACAGCGCAGGGACAGGGAGAAGCAGCCACATACCTGCCTGGCTCCCCACCCTCCACAGAAGTGAGGCCCCCATCATGTCATTTTGAGGGTCTGGTTGGATTCTGACCACAGTGGTGGTCCGACCGAGGAGGGAGTAAGTTCGTGACGATGCTTCGGTGTTGTCACATATGAAGACACCCAATGTAGTTCAGATAAGAGCTTTTATTGGGTCAACAATTGTTGGAGTATGAAAGCTTTTGGGCCACAGAGGGCT